>OZ024718.1:59718404-60128404 GCA_964016875.1 Fallopia convolvulus | reverse complement strand
GTAGATAAGATTTTCTACCTTTATTTTAATTTCATTTTAAAAAACTAAAAATATGCATCTTTCCTACTGCTCTAAAAGCCCTTTTTTACTTGACAGCGTATATGTATCCAAAGACTTTTATATATATTATAGCTATATCTATTATATATGATATTATGATATGAAAAAAATGGCAAAATCTATTGTGTATCTAACTATGAGAAATAGTGATGTGGAAAAAAAGAAAAGGATTATTTACAATAACACTGTAAACCTATTAAAAGGGATGTAGCGCAGCTTGGTAGCGCGTTTGTTTTGGGTACAAAATGTCACGGGTTCAAATCCTGTCATCCCTACCTATTACTTTTCCTCTGAAAAGTAAAGAGGAATTAATTGAGATCTATAAAATCGATTCAAATTGGACATATCTAATATGTCGTTTTTAGAATAGTATTCTAATAATATATAATAATAATTAATAATATATATATATATCATATTTTAGTAGTACTTATAGTAGCACATAATACTATACATACATATAAATATACATATAACAAATTAGAACTATAAATTTGATACTTATATATATGTTATATATGTGATATGCATGCAGGATATAGTATTGGGTTACAAAAGGAATCCTTTTCTTTTTTTTTTCTTTACTGTCTGTGATAAGAAATCGCTCTTAGTTCAGTTCGGTAGAACGTGGGTCTCCAAAACCCGATGTCGTAGGTTCAAATCCTACAGAGCGTGATTCCATTCTTGTTAATTCTAATTAGATTGAAATAATTTTCTAGGTAACTGGGTTCCTGAATTATGGTCAACAAACAGTACGGGCGGCTAGGTACATTGGTCAAGGTTTTCTGATTACCTTATCCCATGCTAATCGTTTACCTGTAACTATTCAATACCCTTATGAAAAATTGATCACATCAGAACGTTTTCGTGGTCGAATCCACTTTGAATTCGATAAATGCATTGCTTGTGAGGTATGTGTTCGTGTATGTCCTATAGATCTGCCTATTGTAGATTGGAAATCGGAAACTGATATTCGAAAGAAACGACTGCTTAATTACAGTATTGATTTTGGAATCTGTATATTTTGTGGTAACTGCGTTGAGTATTGTCCAACAAATTGTTTATCAATGACTGAAGAATATGAGCTTTCTACGTATGATCGTCATGAATTAAATTATAATCAAATTGCTTTAGGCCGTTTACCAATATCAATAATTGACGATTACACAATTCGAACTATCGCGAATTGGCCTCAATTCAATAAAAAAGAAATGCCTTGATAAATTCAAAAACTTTTTTTTGAGTACTTTATTACTAAATTACTAAGGTTGTTATATAAATTTAACAGTTTTTTTCTTTGTGAATAACGAAACTCAAAATAACAACTATTGATTTGATTGGGTCATGAAAATTGCGGATTTACTTGGAATTTTTTATGTAACGATTTCAACTAGATTCGAGCTATCCTTTCATATAAGGAATCCAATTTGTACACTAACTGTACCTACATCAATTCATATCCATTCGATACGCATCCAACTAAGAACGTGTCTTAAGTCGAGCAGCTTAACTTCTTTTTTTTATCCTGGTCAGTTCAATAAGATCATGAAAGAATCTGATTTTTTATATCTTTTTTTGATAGAATGGATTTACCTGGACCAATACATGATTTTCTTTTAGTCTTTCTGGGATCAGGTCTTATATTAGGAGGCCTCGGGGTGGTATTACTTACCAATCCCATTTTTTCTGCTTTTTCGTTAGGATTGGTTCTTGTTTGTATATCTTTATTCTATATTCTAGCAAACTCTCAATTTGTAGCTGCTGCACAACTCCTTATTTACGTAGGAGCTATAAATGTTTTAATCATATTTGTTGTAATGTTCATCAACGGGTTCGAATATGACAAAAATTTCCGCCTTTGGACTTTTGGAGACAAAATTACTTTGTTAGTTTGTACCAGTATTTTTGTTTTATTAATTACTACTATTCTAAATACGTCATGGTACGGAATTATTTGGACTACAAAATTAAATCAGATTATAGAACAAGATTTGATAAATAATAGTCAACAAATTGGAATTCATTTATCAACATATTTTTTTCTCCCATTTGAACTCATTTCGATAATTCTTTTAGTTGCTTTGATCGGTGCAATTGCGGTGGCCCGTCAATAAGATTAAAAATACTTAAAATGAAACGTGTTACTCCAAATCCAACTTGATTCTTTTTCTCGTTTTTCGTATCCATTTCGGTTCAATTCAAATAGAATTGATGTATAATATAAAATATGAATGTCAATCTATTACTAAAATACTTCTTTGCTCTATATTTTTTTGGTATATTCGAGTGAATGATTTTTTTGTTCATATTGAGATGAATCAAGATTGATAATGATAAGGAGTTGCTCAATGATGCTCGAACATGTACTTGTTTTGAGTGCCTATTTATTTTCTATCGGTATCTATGGATTAATCACAAGCCAAAATTTAGTTAGAGCTCTTATGTGTCTTGAACTTATATTGAATGCGGTTCATCTGAATTTCGTAATGTTTTCTGTCTTTTTTGATAGTCGTCAACTAAAAGGAAACATTTTCTCCATCTTTGTTATAGCTATTGTTGTCAAATCAAAAGTACATTTTTTATTTATTATTTGGTAAATTCAAAAAAGGTTAAGGCATTAGAAACTTGAAAAATAAAAGTTGGGTTGCGCCACATATAGGAAAAAGTATAGAATAATGATGTATTTGGCGAATCAAATACTATGGTTTAATAACGAACCTTTTTAATTAGTTGATAATTTTATGAAAGATTCCTGTAAAAGTTTTAATTAACGCATAATTCATGTCGAGTAGACCTTGTTGTTGCGAGAATTTAGTAATTGATGAGTTATAGGGAGGGACTTATGTCACCACAAACAGAGACTAAAGCAAGTGTTGGATTCAAAGCCGGTGTTAAAGAATACAAATTGACTTATTATACTCCAAGTATGAACCCCATGATCATAATATCTTGGCAGCATTTCGAGTAACTCCTCAACCTGGAGTACCGCCGGAAGAAGCAGGGGCCGCGGTAGTTGCCGAATCTTCTACTGGTACATGGACCACCGTGTGGACCGATGGACTTACCGGCCTTGATCGTTACAAAGGACGATGCTACGACATCGAGCTTGTTCCTGGAGAAGAACTGGCCAGTTCCGGTTCGAACCGATTCTGAATCGGGCGGTTCCCCGATTCTATTGAAACCGGACCTAGGTCTAATTTTACATAGTTTATTTTTTTGGTCAGCTTGTGGTATCGAACGCTTTTTTCAAAATTCAACTCATAATTCCAATTCCTACTCCAACCAAAGTTTCAACTTCAGTTCCAACTCTATCTACACATTTTAGTTCCAGCTCGTGTTACCGAATAGTGCCTTAGTCTTACTTATCCAGAAATAAAAAAATGTTATAAGCCTATATTAGCCCAATGTGGTTCCATCTTATATACTAATCCAATTTAATCCCCACTTTCAGATGTGGGATGAACATTATAATACGTTTCCGCAAGTACAACTGGGGGAACTGCCCAGTTGACACTTGGACAATATAACGGGGCGGGCGAGCCATGATCGAGAGAAGTCGTTAGACAATTAGTTCTGATACCGGGTATTAGTCTAGTTGGATTCCATCCCTAAAGCAATTGATAATATAAAAAGTAATCCATGGAGTTATATACTAGTACAATTTAATTTAGATTTTTAATTGTGGATGAACATTCTAAATGTCTATGATCATGAAAATAAAGTCAATCAATCAAGCATTTTAAATTGAAAGGATTGGCATACGGCTGGCAAATACCTGAAATGGCACGTCCCTTATAATTCCCTCCTCCCCTAGCAAATTTTATGTATGGAAGAAATGAAACATCTTTATGCTACCTAGATCATCCTATAATGGAATTTATGGTGTGATAATATTCGAAATGACCAATTATTTTAACAAGTCACATCGCATTAGCTAGCTAGCAAGCACAATCAAGGATTTGTTGCAATTATGAGATCCATTTTATATGATACATGCTTATATAAAAATGAGTACCCTTTCACCTAATCTTCCGTGACAATAGAATCAGAACAATGGCACAATGTGATTCCCTGATATATGCTATCCACTTATCAATTTTATATACCATAATGAATATAAAAATGCTGAATTATGTACGAAGACTGAATAGCACAAATTCCTTTTGGCGTTGCTACTTGTTATAATAGAAGGTTGTTAGTTATTGTAGAATATTCGTGGGGGATAGATAAATAGATAGGTTTAACTCATAAATTTATTATAGGTTCTACGCGTGTTTTTAAGTGTAATTGGGTTGACCAGTTAACACTTAACAAAGATAAGGTAATAAACACTTAATCAGTAAAGTTTCATCTTAAAATTAATTAACAATAAAAAAAAGTACGTTATATATTGGACTTTAATTTATTAAATTTTTGAGGTGGGAACACTCTCAATCACAGTGGTATTTTGTTTTGTTTTTTTAACATTAAATGAATGCAAATGAAAGTGTTGCACATTTGTTTTCATAAATATTTTATTCATAAGGTTCGTACTCAATTCACACGGGAATGTTTTTGAGCAAATATTTTTTTGAATGTTGTGATGAATAGACTGTAACACAATGAAGCTATATTCCATTCATTGGAATTTTGGATAGTGATTCGCTTAGCTTGCGAGAGAAATCTACATCGTGTACACTTATTAGCACGTTAAAGCTTGAAATAGCCAGTAGCCTCTACAAATGGAGTATAAATTTGTAGATCTGTTTCCACTTTCCATGCTTTGTAGCTTTTGACCTGTCAGACTGTGTTCTTTTTTAATTTTTTATTTCTTCTAGCATGCATACACATATACTTAATTTTGATCGACCTCCAAATAAGTTCATTTCTATCATCAACAAAATGAGTTTAGCATAACGTACTGTAATTTTGGGTTAAATATTTTTAAAAAAATAAATTGAAAAGTGAGTGAGGACTAGCTAGTAGCTAGTGATCGTACGTACAATAACAATAAATAAATAAATTTAAAAAAAAAAGGAAGAAAGAAAGAGTGGAAAACAAGTTTGACTGTTGCTAAGCTGTTTGGGAGCAGAGGGTCATCGTGGGCTTCTGCTGCTTCTGTTGGTGCCCATAATCAAATGCCCCGACTCCCCGAGCACCCCTTTTATTACTACTATTTTATTAATCTATGCTTATTGCTAATTATTTTATTAAGCAATATTATGACTATCAGGAAGCTATGAGATGCATCATTGCATTGCTCGTACGGGGGCACTAACTAATGGAGTATTAACTAATAATTAAATAAGTATGTTCTGATAAAATTATACCCCAAAGATCCTTGCTTTTGCCACAATTTTTAATAGATTAATTAATGGCTTCATTGCAACACCAACAAAAAATTATTTAATTTACAACCGATAAACTAGCATTTCAAAAGTGTAACTAGTTGGGAGTTGGAACTTGGAGGATGATGACACTTCTCAACTTGACATTTGGGCGGTGAGGGATAACCCCCGTTTCTTTTGGCTTCAACTTATTCCGTTAATTAATCATCCATTTCAACTTAATTATTTACAACGCTGCCATCATTTAATTTAGACAGCTAATTATACAACTATAAATGCTAGTATTACAAATCAGCAAATCACATAATTAATGTTAGATGAGATAATCATAATGATATATCTCCTCTTAAAAAGAGTTCAAACTTGAAAATGAAGTACCTTATTGAAAGATGCCAGGGCGATATGTATGCATAAGTAGGGTTGCTCCGTCGGGTCGACCCGTCGGCCCGTAATCTCAAAAAATTCGACCCGCGACCCGACCTGTAACCCGGATTACGGGTTACGGGTTTTATGGGTCGGGTTACGGGTGACCTGTTACAGACCATTTTTTACCCATTTAATCAGGTTCCTGTCAAATGGCTTATAATTTTTTCCAAATCTGAATAAAACTAGCATATTAAAAGTCCATAAAACATCCTACCACTCTTACGGGTCTTAGGGTTAAATGCCTTAGGGTTATTGCCAACATCAGAAAAATAAGAAAAATATTAAATATTAAATTTTTTACGGGTCTTACGGGTCGACCCGTACCCGACCCGTAACCCATAATCCCTGAAATATGTGACTCGTGACCCGATCCGTAAATTACGGGTCGGGTCGGTCCGGGTTACGGGTTGCCTGGACCGTTGAGCATCCCTATGCATAAGGGTGTCAATTAGGTGGACGGGTTTAGGTCGGGTCATTTCAATTTCGGATAAATTTAGATCCAGATCAAGTTCGGATATTTTGACAATTATGCCAAATTAGGTTGGATTATTTTTCGGGTTGGGTGCTTAATTAATCGGGTAAAGTCGGGTTTAGAGTAAATTTCGATCGCGTTATTCGGTTTTTGGCCAATTAGATTTCAGATAAGTCGGATTTCAGTTTTAGTCAGATTTCTGGTTTAGTCGGATTTCGGGTGAGTCGAATTTCAATTGAGGTCATATAGTGATGATGATTTTTGTAGTTTAATTACTTTAAGGACTAAATATTTAATATAACATTTAAATTCAAAAATAATTATAATAAATATTGAATATTATTAATATTTGAATTAAGTATAAATATACATCTATTTGTATCTAAATTATTTAATATATTTGATGTCGTAGAAAGAATAAATAATAAATTGCATATATAAAATGTCCCAAAAATCTACTCTAATCTATCTATAACTATATATATTAAATTTATACCTTTTCGAGCCACCATAAAATTCAACCCCACCACATATTTAAGAAAACAAATTAATCTATACACATAATGATAAAAACTAAGACAAAAAAAGTTATTAATAATTGATTATCTAATTATAATTCAGTTAATATTGATTATACATATATATATATAGTGATGATGTAAACTAGCATAATATTCACTATAATAGTTAGCCAAATAAATGACTTGTACATATTATTTTTATTAAATTGTATTATACTTAACTACGAGTAGATCAAATTATATCAGACAACTTCATGTAATTTCGGTCACAGTCTTCGTAGTTACTGATAATTTCAAGTCAAGTGATTTTAAGGTGGTGACTTTGGTTTTTTTGAATGATTTATGGTCAGATAATTTCGGGTTTTCAAATGATTTTGGATTGGATAACTTCGAATTATGGGATGCTTTTGAATCGAATGTCAACGAGTATCTAGTTGAATCACACTAATCCATTCGAATATAATCGATTTCGGATTGATCGCGTGTCCGGACTTCTTACGAGTTCGGGTCAAACCAATTTCAAATATATATTTTTTTTCGAGTGTCGAGTTAGGTTCATAATCGGATGGAATTTTTGACAGCCCTGTTATGTACAAGGTTCAAATAGAAAAGAATATACTAATGATTTTAGCCCTAATTGTACAAGATTCGACACTGTTCACCCGTAGAAAATAGCTATGGAAATCATATGAAGTAGCCTTCAATTAAATGAAAAAGACAATTTATTGCATAACCAATAATTTGACAAAATTTCTACCAAAAAAATAATAATAATTTGACAAATTGACCATACTTGGGGGAGCTTTCATGAGGGAGAGTAACATACAAATAAGATATAGCCAAAACTTAATTCTTCTAAAGGATCTCTTAAAAATAATGATTCTATTCCTACCGAATTAGAAGAAAGAGATGATTATTGACTAACGAGGAAAACTGAAATAGCTACTTACTTTTTTTTTTTTGAGCGGGGAAATAACTACTTACTACTGTAATCAAGAACAAGTGATTACAGAAATAACTACTTACTACTGTAATTTGTTCTTGATTTTATAGTTACTAATATATGTACCCGTATTACATACATAGGGCATGATTCTGGTGAGAATATAATCGAACCACTCTTGTGATAAGGACTAGGTTTATAATGAACACTAATCTCAATCATTGAATTTACTCCTTTATTATATATTGAATGGTCAGGGTTTTTTTCAAATTTTTTTTATTTTTTTGTTAATTTTTTTGGTGTAAAAATTGAATTATATAAAAGATGAACTCAAAGTAATAAAAATTGAGCTTATCATAGATAAAAAATGAACTCGTAGAATATAAAATTTGAACTCATAATATAGAAAATTGAACTCCTAACATAAAAAATTGAACTTCTAGTGTATAAAAATCAACTCGTAGTATATAAAAATTAAACTGTCATATTTAACATTTTTAAAGCTTTTTTTAAAAAATAAAATAATTTAAAAAAGGTAAAAATATCGAAAAAAATTTAAAAAAATATTTTTTTTTATTTTTTTAATTATGTGAAAATCGAATTAAATGAAAAATTAACTCAAAGAACATAAAAAGTAAACTTACTATCGATAAAAAAATGAACCAGTAAAATATAAAAATTGAACTCATAAATTATAGAAAATTGAACTCCTAACATAAAAAATTAAACTTCTAGTGTATAAAAATGAACTCATAGTATATAAAAATTGAACCGCCATATTTAAAATTTTTAAAGCTTTTTTTAACAAAGAGAATAATACAAAAAAGTAAAAAAATCCGAAAAAAATTTAAAAATAAAAAAATAAAAAAAGTTTGACCATCCATTGTATAGTAATGAGGTAAATCTAATGGTTGAGATTAGTACTCATTTTAAGTAAAAGTCCTTATCATAAGAGTGGTCCTCACCAGAACCAAAACCTATATACAAATATGCTTAAATATAAATGATATATTTTAACAATAATTTTAATTAAAAAAATTAAAATTATTTTTCATGAAAATATGAACAAAAAATATCAATTATTTTAATGCGATACCTAATATTTTAAATTAAAAAACTCCATTATAGTATATGACTAATTAAATAAATAAAGTGAGCATAATAATGTATGAATTTCGTTTTATGTGAAGGATATTATTAAATTTTATTTCTTTTTAAAAAATAATAATATATAATTAAATTAAAAAGAGTTAAAAATTTGATAGATATAGAATTATTTATTATTTTTAACAAATTTAGATAAAGATAGATATATATTCGGATATAGTTAGGATTATCTTCTATTAAAAAATTTAAATTATTTTTTAAAGGCTTGATGACATGACACCACATATTCGAAATAAACTATAGATCGCCACATAAGTAAAATGAACGATAAGCTGACATGCGACAAGAAAGATTATTCTTTAGCTTATAGATACGTAAATTTTTCTTAATATTTTCATTGCTATTTTTCTTGAATTTATGTCAACTTTTTTACTTTTGTTCATTGATAAAAATAAAAAGAACAAGTGATATTCCGAGATTAAAAAAAACATGTTTCTTTTGCCATCAAATCAAATAACTACTCCCTCCCTCCTTTAAGCAATATGTTAAATAATATCTGTCATCTTAATTATTTTGACAAGATTTTTCCAATTTTAGTCTTACAAAAAATGGTCAAAACATAACTATTTTTTCATTTTCTAAAATTATAATTAAACAAACTAATTATAAAAAATATCTATAACTATATATTAAAGCTATACCTTTTCGAGTCACCACGTTGATTATGGCCCACCTTAAATTTAAAAATTAATTTTTATTTATATTAATTTAGTTTTTTCAATAAAATCTTTTTTATCTATTTATGTGAAAAATAGATTTTAAATTCGAAATTTAATTAAAAATAATAAAAATTATTCTATCTTTATCTTTTTATCTATTTATGTAAAAGATTTATCTTAAGTTAAATTTTGATAAGAAAATAAAACTTTCAATATCTAGATAATTAATTGCCTAAAGTGTATCGAGTCACCACATTGATTTTGGCTCCACCTTAAATTTAAAAATTAAATTTTATTTATTTTAATTTAGCTTGTTTCAATTAAATTCTTTTCTATCTATTTGTGTGAAAAATAGTTTTTAAATTCGAAATTTATTAATAACAATAAAAAATATTCTATGTTTATCTTTTTATCTATTTATGGAAAAAATTTATCTTAAATAAAATTTTGATAAAAAAAATAGAACTTTCAATATCTACATAATTACTTGCCC
Organism: Fallopia convolvulus; assembly: GCA_964016875.1. Taxonomy (NCBI): domain Eukaryota; kingdom Viridiplantae; phylum Streptophyta; class Magnoliopsida; order Caryophyllales; family Polygonaceae; genus Fallopia; species Fallopia convolvulus. The sequence continues at coordinate 60,118,336 of OZ024718.1, read as the reverse complement.
AAATTGAATCTATAACTATATATTAAAACTGTACATTTTTGAACCACCAGAACGATTCTGCCCTCACCTCATATTTAAAAAAATGATATCAATTTATTATCAAAACTTCTTTTTATAAAATTACTTTTTAATTATTTAAATTTTTCTCTAACATCAAACAAATATCTATTTAGTATAACAATATATTTTGAAAGCTTCCTTATACAAGTATTTAAAATTAAAGATAAAATATTTAAATTACTTTAAAATAAATATAAATCTTTTAGCATATATCATTTGACGAATTTATTTATAGCTATATATTGATTTTATTTCATAATAAAAAATTAAAGATAAATATTTATAATGTTTAAAATTAATCAAAATAGGTAATAAAATATTTAATTGATATATTGAAATATTTGATAATCTCTAAATTTACGTACATGAAAATTAATAAAAATATGAATAAATATAATATTTAATCTTATCTAATCTTTATTTTATCGAACCACAAAATTAGTGTGGTCCCATCTTAAATTAAATTAATTAATTTTTAAATATTTTATATATTTAAATTATCTTTATTTTTCATACTTTAGTATATCTTATTTATTAAGTTAATTATTATTTTTTAAATTCTTATCTCTTCTATATTTGAATTCCATATTTGAATATATAAATTTTTTATTCACATTTTATCTTCTTTTTTAAATTAAATATCTATGAAATATCATTAAAAATAAATGTAATTATTTTATCTTAATAATATATCTTCATTCTCAACATTAAATTCAATCATTTATATTGATTTAAAAAATTTATTCATTCTACGAGCAATAAATTACTTATATTATATTCTTATTTATTAAACATATTTATAATGTTTATAAAATATTGAATCGTAGTCGTACATGATAGGACACGTACAACTAGTTGAGGTAAAATTAAGTAATTTTTTTTTTGTTAATTTCTACGGAGTATAATAATAGTTTAACGGAGGAAATACTAAAATCCAAATTATTTGATGGCAAAAAAACATATAGGGTAAAATCGTAAAAAATTGGAAATCGGGGGGCAATTAGTAGAGAGAGGGACAAGTGATAGGGTGAAACGGCGTTATGTCTGTCGTTTCCCGATCAGCCTGGTTGTTGCTGGAATGGAGGCATTGATCCTCGCGCTCTCTGTATATCCCTCACTTTTTTAATTACCCTTTTCCCAATTTGTCCCTCGTCTCTCTCAAATATCCCCTCCATGATCAAATCTCATATTTATCCACAATTTTCATTCTCCTCCCTTTGATTTTCACTTAGTTCAACTCACTTTCAACTCTCTGAAACCCTACTCTCCCTCTCTTGCCCCACCCTAAATTCTCCTGGTCCATAGCTACCAATTCCAGGTATTTTGATTGATTTCCGTTTCAATGCTCTCGTAACATTAACAGATTTCATCACCAACTTTGTTTAGGGCTTCAAATTTTCATTTGTTTTTTTGGTCCAGTTTTCTTTCGCCAACTGATCTTTTACAGTTTTCAAAGCCCTTCTTTTTCGGTGGCTGCTTTTCTAGAGCTGATTTTGAATGCAGATTTTAGATCCACCCTGAAGAACTCCAGTTAAATCGTCTACGATTTCGCAATTTTAGCAAACATTTCCCTATTTCATTTTGTTGTTGTTGTTGTGTAATGCTTTTGACCTCTGAGCTTAAAATCGGCGATTTTTGACGAAAGGGAGCTTACTAGAATCCAAGTACCGTACACGTTCTGTGCAAATGGCTCAGGTATCCATCAGTTGGTGTAAGAGGGAGCTTTAAATTCTAAGGAAGAGTCTCTGGTGCTTAGATCGGCGACCGAATCATTCTGCAGCTTTTGTATAATTTTTTTTTAAAAAATATTGTTTCCTTCTACCATCTCCATTATTTTGAGAACACAAGCTTGAATTTAAAGAAGGCTAGAAAGCTCCAGATTAGACGAGCTGAGAAGAACCGAGAAAAAGCCGAAGAGAGCATATAGGTTTTAGTTTTACTACTATTTTCTATATTTTTTTTCAAAAGCGTTTGATTAATTTTATGGCTTAAGCTCTTCAAGAGGTCAGATCTCGTCTTTGATAGACTATCCACCAACTGGTATACTAGCAGCTGCTTTGCTAGCTAGCTTCTGAGTTTCAACCTAGTTGCATTACTTTATTCTCTGTAGTGGAGTATTAATTTGTGAATGCAATTGTACGCCCATTGTTATGAATTATTTGGTGCTCTTTAATGCGCGCCTTCTCCTTGTCTTGTATTTATTTTGTTTGATTTATGAACCATGGAAACTGTTGCATTTTGCAGGTTTGCAATTCAATTTTTGAAGGCCAAATTTTGTGAGCAAATACAGACTTTGCTTCTGAAAACACTGCAAAGGTAGAAAGAGAGAGCAAGGCCTTTAAACAAGAGGAAGCAGAACATCATCAGCTCACAATTTATTCCACCGTAAACCTGATTACTGAAGCGTAAAAATAGGCTTTTATTTTTTATTTTTTTTTCAACATCTTGAGATTTTCTCTCTTGCCTGTTGAGGAAGAAGGCTGAACAGTGAAAGAGTGGAAGGGAAGAAATAAAGTGATAGAGCCACAGTCTCCCTTCTGTATGCGTCTGTTTTTCTCTCTTTTCATCCACAGTATTACTTTCCTTCACTCTTCTGAAACATCGTCATCAATGCAAAGGACATAACAGCTTCACCTACGCCACTAGTTGTACTCTCTGATTTCAGATTCCAGTAAACAAAGAAAATTAGTTAATAAGACACCCACCCTTCTGATTTCCTCCTCCTAATCCTCCTCACAAACCCCACACAAATAAAGCCAAGCCTGCAATGAGTCTTATGTAACAAGCACAAATTAAACTCTCCCTAAATAAGTTATGAACGTGTTGTTATGGAGGTGGACGAGGCTCAAACCCAAGCTTCCAAGTTCTCTAAACTCTCCAACGGTAGACTAGAATCATCCAATACCACTAGTACTACCGCCATTGGCGGCGGCAGCAGCAGCAACAACATCCCGGGCATGGGGGAAGTCGGCAGCGGTGGTGGAGGTGGAGCCAACCGCCTCCGGGAATGGCCACACTCGTCAAGAATAATTAGGGTTTCTAGAGCCTCCGGCGGAAAAGACCGGCACAGCAAAGTTTGGACGGCCAAAGGGCCTAGAGACCGAAGAGTCCGGCTTTCAGTTGCCACAGCCATCCAATTCTACGATTTACAGGACCGATTGGGGTTTGACCAGCCAAGCAAGGCCGTGGAATGGCTGATTAAAGCTGCATCTGACGCCATCTCCGAGCTGCCATCGTTGACCACCTCCTTCCCTGAAACCCCAAGGCAGCAGAGCGACGAGAAGAGCGCGTTATTAGGCGGAAACGACGAGCAAGGGTTTGATTCGTCAGCTGAGCTGGAGATGGAAATGGATCGTGACTCGGGTTTTGTCCAGACCCAGCAACAACAGCAACAGCATGGGTCCAATCTTTCCAAGTCTTCTGCATGTAGCAGCACCTCGGAGACCAGTAAAGGTTCCGGCGGGCTCTCATTCTCTCGAACTGAGATCAGAGTCAAGGCCCGGGAGCGGGCCAGGGAGAGAGCTAAAGAAAAGGACACCAATCAACCCGAGCCAACTACACAACAGCAGCAGCAGCATGTACAGAGCTCGTCTTCTTTCACCCAGCTGTTGACTTGTGGCATTGGCAACATGAACAACCCCGGAGTGAGCTCATCTCCTCCAATGAACTACTTCAGCAATACGGGGCTAATGGGCGCTTCGTCTTCAGCTAGGGGTCAGATTATTCAGATGGGAAATTCAAATATGCACCAAGCAATGATGGCAGTTTCCCCATTCAGCATTGGAGGAGATCAGCATCAGCATCATCATCAACAGCAGGAGCTTCAGCATTTCCCGTTTGTCCCTGACCACCACCTTATAGTACCCGCGCAGAGCACCGTGCCTGGGAGTAGCAACGATCAGTACAATCTCAACTTCTCTATATCTCCTTCAAGCATTGCTGCTTTCAACAACAATAGGGGGACCCTTCAGTCCAATTCGTTACCGTCTCTTCTGCCTCATTTCCAGAGGTTTTCATCCTCTCCTTTGGACGGCTCAACTCTGCCGTTCTTCCTCGGGGCAGCGGTCGACAATCAGCACCAACAACAACAACACCAGAACCACCACCATAACGCTGCCCAGTTTCCACCTGGGTTGCAGCTGTGTTATGGAGACAATGGAGGTGGGCTATCAGACCAGAAGGGGAAAGGAAAGACTTGAGCTGGTTTTCAAATTGTTTATTCCCAGCACTGGTAAACTGGTAAGCATTTCTTTCTACTCCGTATATGTTACTTGTGGGTACTGCAAAATTGCATCTAGCTTGTCCTTTCACCTTATGTGGAGTTGTTTTTTTTGTATATTTTTTGATTCAGTCTTTACAAGTTTTGTTACTAGGCAAAACAAAAGAAAAGAAAGAAAAGCTTTCCTGGTAATCATAAACAATGCATAAACCATTGGGCACTTCCCATATATTTTATCAAGGCCTGATTAAATTTAATGTAAGCATTCGTCTTTTGTGAACCTGTGTGCACGGATTTTTGGGACTGGTGGGGAGATCGGCCGGTTGTCTTGTTCGGTGTTTGATTGTCTCTCATCTTAGAATCTGTCAGGGGTAACTGGGTAAGGGCCATGTGTTGATAATCCACTGGAGGACAAGGTCAAAATGGTCTTTTTTCTGTTTGTGGCTTGGGATTTGAAACCCTACTATTAACTTCTCCCTAAACTAAGCGGCGCCTTGTCTTGTCTCTACCACTCCCATTTTCCTGTTGCTCTGCCTTTAAATCGCCAGGTAATCTGATCTTCTCTAGGGGAAAATAATTTTTTTACGAGAAAATAAGAAACATAGACAAAAGTAGCCAGTAGAATCTACTGTGACTAATGTATGATCATTTATGATAGGAGATAAATATGTTGGTTACATTAATGGTTTTGTTTTATGCTATCAGCTTGTTGTCTTTGCATTAACTGTGAGTGGAATTCTTACTCTTGGATGGTTTTTATCAGTTCTTTCATCTTTGCATTTGATTTGTTTGATCTTTAATTTCATGGAGCTTATTCAAAAAAGTTTCATTGATAAAAAAAATGTAGAAAAAACAAAACTAGACAACCTATGGTCTTTTTGAGCTAACTATAAACCTGCATTGAGTTATTGCAACTAAAATAAACTAGGGGTGTTGTACTATTGCAAAAGTAAATGCAAAATTTGTCTGGTTTTACAATCTTAAACTACTATTTTTGTGACAATTTGCACTTTTAAACCTTTAAAACTTCCTTACCCATACATTGTCCTTTTGTGCTTCCTCTTCTGTTTGGTTGAGAGACTGTTTACATAATAATACGGAGTATTTCCTTATTAGCATGTCATGGCCTTATAAGTTATCTTATGCCTTGTAAGATTAATACATTTTATAACATTATAAATAATGTGCCTTACCAAACATGCACAAACCAAATTAAGCTGTCAAACTGTCAACACAACTATAGAGCCAGAACAAGGTGAAGTGTTAATTTACAGGTAGGCACCTTAGAGCGTCTTCATTAGTAATATTTAGAGTTTCTTAAATTTTTTTTAAAAAAATGTCATGATGGTCAGATTTCTGTGAGAATCAAAGGTAATAATTAGGGAGAACTATGTAAAGAAGAAACTCAATTTGACAAGTTTCCTTTTAAAAATCAACTTTTTAATATTTTATTATATTTAAAATATTGTGAATATCAAATAAAAAATTATGAGTCGGAGATGCTCTGAGAAAATAATTGAGAAGTGTTAGCATGAAGTTATTTGTAGTTTAAAGAGAAAAATTCTGAGGGAGAATTATAATCATGATTTTTTCATAGGGTGATAGGATTACATACATGCATGCCACCAATAGGCTTTAACAAAGCCAATTGGCTATATTAGAAAGCATGCTAGGATAATTTATTTCATCCTAGTGAACTAGTATAAGATTATATAAAAGTTGATAGTTAATAAAGAAGAACAAGCAAACAAACACAAAACTATAGGAAATTATGGGGACTAATATTATATGTGCGTGTACTTTAAGTTTGTAAAGGGAGCTTCTATGTTTATGTAGCTTCATACTTTGCATGCATCTTTTAAGAACATATTTGCACGTAATTTCTGCAAAATGATAGGATATTAATTGGCTTCCACAGCCATAATTAATATATCTCCTTTACGCCATGCTCATAGTCCTTCTATGACTCTACTGACCTAATAATTCTTACTCTTCTAGCATCAAGTGCCATGTAATTTTCTTAAAAAAAAATTGTGACCAAATTAGCTGCTAATATCTTTCTCTTAATTTATTCAAATGACTGAAATGTAATTTCAATTTCAGGGTAAATTTTCTGTGTGAAACAGATGGGGATGCAAGCTAGTCTAGACTTGGATTACATAACAGGGTGATGAATCATATGATAATTTCTTCCTTGATCCTGCTGCGTACATAATCAATGTTATTGTTGCTTCATCCTGATTGCCTGGCGATATTCGATTCCCAATCTGCCCTTCCCCACGTTTTTGAACCTCTTGGCGGGATATATCTTCAAAAAGAGGTTGAAGCTAAGATGTCGACTTGTGCGTGCAATTGAGAGTTTGTTCTTGTGTTTCGTCTTGTCCAGTCATGATACAATTGTGAGTTGCCCCCATTTTCATGTGAGTTTTGAAGTTGTGTCGAGTGAGTGAGTTAAGTTGATTCATTCAAGCCCGTATGTAGCTTGTTGACTTGTTGTATGTGATTCGGTTTGCCTGTGTACTACTATATCTATTTAACTATCATTCTATGTTCATCCTATTCCTAGTGTACGTGTTGTTGTTTCTGAAACCATACATTGAATTCTATTCTAGATATTAATATGGCTCAACTAGCTTGATCTTTGCTGTGCTCTGAAAGCAGCGAACTATGAAGTTTTGGCAGTGACGCTGATTTTGCAGGTTTTGGCTTCAGGAAATACGCATCTCAATCCAGGTAAATGTAAGTGTTACGTTAGTATATCAACCTATCCAGGTAAATGTGGTTCTTTACATTTACATACCACTTCAAACTTCACAACCTTTCCTGAATACCATGAAAATAGAGTGCATGACCAAAGAATATGCCATCATGTGAAGATACATGATGGTAAGTTTATGAATGTGAAGGTTTCAATATCGTTGATAATATAAGAAAATTGTAAATATTGGCATATTCCTTTATCTTTTAGAAATTTATATTTATATCTCACTTATTTTTCTCCATTAGGGTATTTACAAAACTTTATTTCATACAATAAGACACATTTTTAAAAGTATCATGAGAGACAATAAATCACTAGGCAATTTATTGTGCCTAGAAGCTATATAGCAAACATATAGCATATAGTAGATAGAAGATATATTAAATGGAATCTATTATGTTCTAAGGAAAACATTTCACACAGAACATATTTGGTTCAGCATGTTGCCCCTAGTTACTCAAACTCACAAAGTCACACAGAAAAATAAGCTTTTAAATGTGGACATGGACCGTGACGCAAATGTGTAAAATGAGAATGTGTGTTGGTTGTCGGATTCCATAAAACAAAGGCTCAGATCTCCCCTTCATTGAAATGAAATAACTTCAATAAAAGCATATTTTATTCAAAAATCGTGTATTTTGGAGAAAAGTTCCATGAGAGGTGCTCATTTTGTTTAGAGCGTAGAAAAATGCACGTCCAATATAAAAGTTATGCACATTTTTTCATGAATGATGCTCATCCAATATAAAATTGACGCACTTTTATGCAAAAACTAAAATAACGCGTCAATGTACACAATTTTAATAAAAAAAATTAAAAATGATATATGTACACCTAGGCTCAGTAGCGGACCCAAGATCTTATAAAAATGGTGTGAAAGTACTCGAAAAGTGACACTTATTTACGGGATATGTCGAGGGAGGCAAACAAACTAGAAATATTGGCTCATTATAAGAAATGGAGCATGACCATGCCCATCATTTAGGGCTATATATTATAATTGGCAGAATACATCAACAGACACTCGAACTTATAATTTTTTTTCAACCAGCCCCCTGTACTATGAAATGTTCAAAGAAACACCTAAACTCAACTATTTTTGTTCAACCAGACACAATTCATATTCGTGAGATTGACGCGCGCTTATGTGGCATTAAAATTTTCCATCTAAGCACCACATCATACAATTTTATTAAATTTTTGCCACATAAACCCTCAAATGCCTTATTGTCTTTTTTTTTTTTTGGAAAATCATAACCAGAGCCAGACAGAAGAAGAATGAGAACGGAACCAGAACCGCCGGCGTACGAACGAACCAGAAAAAATTCATTCAACTGCCTCGTCAAAGACAAATCGATTCTTCTCCCTAACCAATTCTTTTCGTCGAAGTCTTCTCTGCCTCCTCAATCCTGTTCAAGGGCTTCTTCTCAACTCCTCCATCCAGATTAAAACCCAAATCGATTATTCTCCCTAATCAATTCTTCATCGCCGAACGAACTCGGAGCAAAAAAAATTCGAAACCAATTCAAAACTAGAGAGTGAGGACGGAACGACGAACAAACTCGAAACGCCGACGAACTCGGAGAAATAGTTCGAAACCAGATAGTGAGGAAGGAATGACGGGTTCGGAGAAGAGTTCAAAACCAGAGAGTGAGGATGACAACGAACAAACTCGGAGAAAGAGTTCGAATTCTTCACCGCCGACAAGAATCAGATCCAGAACTAGATAGTGAAGACAAAATGACGGACTCAGAGAAGAGTTCGAATTCTTCACCATGGGCAAAGGAACCAGATCCAAAACCAGAGAGAGTCAAGCCGGAACGCCGACGGACTCAGAGAAATAGTTCGAATTCTTCAAGATAGAACGATGGAGACCAGACTCTTCACCCTAGCCCCAAATCTAAACACAAGGTCTAGAATCAATTGGGAAAGAAAACACATTAATATGGAAATTAAATTTATTTAGAAAGACAAAATTAATTTGTAATATTTTAATGCAATAAAAAAAATTATTCTAAAAAAAACTTCCAAATCAGCATTTTAGAAGTCCCTCACTCGCATATAGAGCAAGTGAATCTCACGTTTTATACCAAATCAACGTTTAGTGTTTAATAGAACAAATTCAGTTGGGTTTAGGTGTTTCTTTGAACATTTTATAGTACGGGAGGCTGTTTGAAAAACAATTACAAGTTCGAGTGTCTGTTGATGTATTTTGCCTATTATAAATATATAAAATCATATTAGAAATAAAATATTAATTTGTATATGATTGTTTAAATGTAAATTTATTTCTGTTGTTTTTAGTGATGCCAAGAGTTTTTCGACCAAAAAAAATGATGCCAGGAGTTTTATTTTAATATATAACACATATTAAGAAAAAAATTAATGCATAATTAATTTCTAAGCGACATATATATTTTATAGTTATTGTTTATTTCATCTTATACTTAATTGATATATTATACAACAATTAACCAAAAATAAAAATTGAATTTTGATGTCATTTCTATTATAAGAACATATAAATAATTTATATTATTTATATAGTAAATATAACTAAGTAAACCTTTCTTTAGTTATTTTTTAATTGACCAAATATACTTAAATCAGACATTACATTTAGGGATCCCTTACATTTATTATAAAATATGAGCATCTAAACAAAACTTATCTCTTATATTTATAGCTTCTCATTAGTAAAATAAATAAATAAAAGTTCTACATGTTAAGAGATACGAATGATGAATATTCATCATTGTACACAACTTTACACAGTTTTGTTTTATTAGACTGACAATCATTACGACAATGATGACCTTTAATTTTTCTCAGCTTTATACGGCTGAACTTCGCATGTACGCAAAAATTTGCCTATAAATCAGCTGTACAATTCATTGTAAGTAATAAGAACGAAATCAGTTCAGATTTCTCAGCTTTCTCAAGTCTCTCTCTCCCAATATTTCACAACACGTTATCAGCACGAAAGTTTCTCAAAATAAAATTCCAATTGAGTGGCTAGATCTTGAAGGTAGTACATATTTTATACTGCTTTCAATTTTCTAAACCATAGTTTTTATGGATCATCGTTTTAATGGCTCGATGATATTAGAGCTTGATTTTCTTCTTCTTCTTCTTCTTCTTCTTCTTCATGTATCTTGAAAATACAGTCTTCTTCTACTTCTTCTTCATGCAAGTAAGAACTTCTTTTCTGATAGAAGATTTTTTGAAAAACACTTGCAAATTTGACAAGACAAAAGAGTTTTCAAATTCCTAGCTATTGCTCTACATAAATACTGTACATATTAAAATAAATCTTATCTCTTATTTCATATGTATTTACATCACCATGTTTTGGTCTTTGATATGATCATTGTTTTTCCTTTTATACAATGATTACAAAACCATGTTGTGGTTGTTTCTTTCTATCATTCATTCATTTTCATATTGAAAAGTCTACCCTTTCAACTAAAAAAAAGGAGAGGACATGTTTATCTTTACTTGTGTTGTACCCTTTGCATATATACAAGTATATCATGCATATTTATTTTTAACGTTACATCTTTATGTTTTTCCATGCACATATATACATACATATATATTAGTATTCATGTTTAATGGTCAATTAGTTTAATTTATATACTTAATTTACGTAAGTATTCATAGTGTTAATCACTTTGATGCAAATATGTGTATCACTAATTAATATTGTCTATTCTTATGATTTAATTATATAGTTGATCTAATGACAACTATTACAAAGCGGGAATTTGATATTCTCGACTTATCATGCCAGAGATATCTGGAATGGAGGGTTGATGCACTAGTAGCTCACCCCAAGCAAATGGTCTACAAGAGACCATAAAAGAAAATAAAAATACCAAAGATATCTAGAATGGAAGGTTGATGCACTAGCTCACCTCCAAGCAAATGATCTACAAGAGACCATAAAAGAAAATGAAAATATTTCTCCACAGAATAAGGCTAAGGCGATCATCTTTCTTCGCCATCATATACATGAAAGCCTGAAATCTGAATATCTGTTGGTGGAAAATCCCAAATTAAGAATTATGGAAAAAGCCAAAAACAAAGATATAGGCACCAACAATAAGTTTTTCTTCCTAACGCAAATTATGACTGGACTAATTTAAGGTTTAAAGACTTCAAGTAAGTCAGTGATTATAATTATGCCTTGTTTCTTATAAGCTCTCAATTATGTTTATGTGGGCAGAAAATCTCTGAAGAGTTACTAATGCTGGATAAAACTTATTCAACCATGCATGCTACTAATGTATTGTTACAAGAACAATACAGACAAAGGGAGTTTAAAAAGTATTTAGATTTGATACAAGCTACTACTTGTAGCTGAGCAGAATAATGAGCTGCTCATGAAAAACCACAACCTGAGGCCCACTGGTACTATACTGTACCTTGAAATAAATGCCACATATACCTCTCAAAGAAATGATAGTAGGCATCAAAAATAATCATGGACACGATTGCAATCGTGGCCGTGGCCATGGCCGAAGTCGAGGTCGTGGTCAAGGATGTGGCCAAGGGGAATTATCAGAAGCATAAATCTCCTCATGCATCCATTTCCAAAGGGAATGATAAGAAAATGGTTCAGAAGGGTCCTAATGGATCCTCCCAAAAGCCCAAATTTATATGCTATAGATGTGGTATGAAAAGTCACTGGGCAAGGATGTGTCGCGCAGCCAAACACTTGGTTGAGTTGTACCAAGCTTCCCAAAAAGATAAGGGGAAGAATATGGAGACTCATTTTGTTGACGACACTAAACCTACACCAGATTTTATCATAGATGATGAATTTGGAATCAATGAAAATATCAACTACTATAATATATATCCATGTAATATTATCTATTTTTTATGTTTTTCTTTATCTTGAAGATATGGAAACGATTAAAGATATATCAAGTAGCAAGAATCAATGTCTAGTGGACAGTGCTACTACGCACACCATCTTACGCACACCATCTTGAGAATATAAAGAGTACTTTACTCAATTAACTTTGCTTGAAGCAAATGTTAAAACAATCTCTGGTGTAACGAAATTTATCGAAGGCTATGGTCAACGGCGGAGCTGTTCAGTGGGATTTTAAAAAAAACCCCACTGGGATTTAAAATATTTTTTTTAGGTATAGTATACTAGTATTGCTTTCTTATGTGTAATATTTATGTATGTTGCAAATGGTAGAATTCGGTAGCCATGTGGTATTTAATTATCGATTTTTCTAACCTATGCCCTTGGGGCATAGGTTAAGATCCTCAAAATAGAAACAATTTGTTAAATTGTATTTATTTAAGATTAATCATTTTTTACAAAGGGTTTATTAGTTTCCATATAGGGTTTTAGTTCCTTAAAATGGAAAACTTAACCTATGCCCTAAGGGCATAGGATAGAAAAACCGTTTAATTATTTATGCAATGATGCCAAGTGGTAGATTTCTACTACTTCCTCCATATAAGTCTACTTGTCCTTTTAGATTTAGACACATATCTATATATAACAATAAAAAGTTGTGTACAAGGTGTATTTATTGCACATATTAAATTTGTGAAAATGATCTTACATATATTATGGCAATTGTTGTATATGTTAAGAAAAACTCATTAGGTAAATGGCTGAAGTGTTGATAGATGTATTGGAGGTCTAAAGTTCAAGTCCTTACATAATCATTTTAGACAATTTTTTGCCCCCAATAAATGTGAAAAGATATATAAATTTAATTTGGACTTGAGCTCAAGCAAATTTATTTATACAGAATAATCCTTGCACATAAATAGCGTATTTATTTTGTCCAATTATATTATGCTAATAGTGCATTTGCACATAAAACAAAGTTTTTTAAAACGATACATTACTGTGTTCTTTACTCAATGTTCTTTTTCAAAACTATACACCAACCATTAAAAAGATTTAATCTATCTAAATTAGTTATGCTAAAAGTATATTTTTCACACAAAATGTATGAATTATTGTTGAAAACATTTGAAAATAAAAACACACACGCCAATATAAATACACGTACAATTGTCACATAAGTTGTATAAATAATATTTATCGGTTAATTGAATTATATGAATTAGTTAATTATAATCATTTTGATCCTAAATTGATTAATGTATGTATGTATCTATCTATCTATAAACATATAAACTAGAAAAAATAATGATTAACTTTCATGTCTTTTATAAAAACTAAACTATATGATTTCGTATACATTTTCATAACTTATTTTAATAAGATATTAAATGTCAGTTCCAATCTAAAATAGAAAATACCAACAAGAAAGAATTTCTATTTATCTATTACATATATTATAAAATAGATTATAGTTTTACGAGGAATCAAATCAATTTGGCCTATATAAACTTATATTTTTTGGTGTATCAAATATTTTTTTTTCTATAAAAGACAATTGAAGATATATATTATACATAATATAAACTTATATATATTTTTTTTGGTCGAAATATAAACTTATATTTTTTGGTGTATCAATTTTTTTTTTCTCACCATAAACAAATATTTGAAATGTATGTGGCTGGATAAAGTAAAAAATTAAAGTTAGTAAAAAAATATTCATTAATAATTAAGGAAAATATATATTATAAGTTTTTTTATCATCAATTTTCATATTATATTCTTTTCCAAATATTTTTGCAAAAAAAAATTGAATTTTAAAATAGGGAAATTCCTTTTGGTGCCCCTAAGTTTTTGCCTTTTCCTTTTGGTGCACAAGAAAAAAACTTATTCCTTTTGGTACACTTGAGGTTTTGGCTTTTCCCGTTGACGCCCCTCCCCGGTTCAAATTAGCCAATTTCAAGCTTACCATTATGTTCATCACCCTTAAATTAGTAGGATTTGACTATTAAAACATCAAAATTCATAACCAAACTATATTAATTTGAATTTTTAAACAATCCTCTATTTCAAGGGGTTGTTTACAAAATTGTTTAAAAATTCAAATTAATGTAGTTTGGTTATGAATTTTGATGTTTTAATAGTCAAATCCTACTAATTTAAGGGTGATGAACATAATGGTAAGCTTGAAATTGGCTAATTTGAACCGGGGAGGGGCATCAACGGAAAAAGCCAAAACCTCAAGGGTACCAAAAGGAATAAGTTTTTTTCTTGGGCACCAAAAGGAAAAGGCAAAACCTCAGGAGTACCAAAAGGAATTTCCCTTTAAAATATGATAAGAATCATTTTCAATTTTCCAACAAAATAAAAGTTCTTGAAAAAATTATAATTTACAAACTCAATCAGTATTACCATTAATTATTTTCAAGCAAAGGTTGAGCAAATATGGATAATGAAGAAAAACATAATAACGGTGGGCAATTCAACCATCAATTCGTTTTTCATACCAAATCAAATACAAATTTAAATATGATTCACATTTATATGAAACCGTTACATGCCCAATCAATTCTCCCAAACCGTTACACACCTATTAAATTTTTTTTTTATTAATTAATGATCATTATGTCAACCCGATTTAAGAGAGTATATATCAACTTTACAAAACGGAAAAAGAGATGACATTCTAAGGCTGATTGAAGATGAAGACGACGGGTAGAATGGAGAGAGCCAAGAGCATTCTAGGGTTGACCCCTCACAAGGAGATGGCATTCTACGAAGATTTCTCCGTTCATGGCCTCCACATCCGCGAATTCAACCAGGCCTTATCATTTGCTCACTTAAGGATTCAACCAGGCCTTATCATTTGCTCACTTAAGGTTCCCCTACCCCTCATCATAAGCCAATTCTTATTTTTCAACATCTCAAAGATCGTTGTATTGAATTACAATTTCAAGTTTTCTATTCAAAATTATAACCACCTATAGGTATGTTTTTCATCCGATCTTCTTGGAAATGGCTACTTGAATTTCACCTCTTACTGGTAAGGTAAATAACAATTTCGTCTCTTAGGGATTTTTATATAACTATCTATATATGACTGGTGATTTTAAGCTTCCTGCAACATTAGTTTCACAAAGTGTGGTCTGAATAAAAATTATTTCTCCGTGCTTTAGATTTTGGAGCGATTTTCAGATTTGGTGACTTGTCGTTTTCATAGGATAAAGATGGAAATTGGTGTACACCCAGTGCAATTGTGAGATTTGTTGATAAGTCGGTGCTACATTGATTTCAGAGAAAGTCGACCCATGATTGTATATGTCAACATGGCTGTCTTTTACATGAGATCTAGCCCTACAAAAGTAGACGTAAGTCATCCATTTCTCCTAGATTTATCTGTTGCTACCTAAGGTTCAAAATCACGTAATCCTTTCGCTTTTTTGATGATGAATTGTGTGATTATTCTATTCTATATATGATGATCTGATGTACCTGGTAGGATGAGCTAGAGGTGAATGCAAGACTTATGGGGATGAAGGAAAACATTGTTGCTACCCGTCATAGCCAAGGATATTGAAGAGATCATTGCTGAAGGCCAACAAAATTGAATTGATTCAATTTAATAACTTTAAATTAGTTTTATATTAAATAAACCAACCCAAAATTAAATAAAAAAACCCAACCCAATTGCCTCCTTTCTAATCTGTTTCAACCACCAAATTTTTTTTACTCTTTGCTAAACACAATTGGAAGGGAGAGAGGGAGGACATATCAAAGGTTTTTCTTTCTTCGATCTTTACAAGCTTCTTGTGATCTTCTCGATCATTCTATCTAGCGTCTCATCTTCTATAACTTATGGATTTTTTTTCAAGATTCACTATTCTTGTTATGATATGAAATTGAAAAGAAAGATGGGAAATAAGTTTGTGGCAAATGTTGTAGCTCATAAGGTTAACTTCTGCCAATGATCATGTTTAATAGGAAGGAGTAGAGTTCCATCAATTTAGGGGAAATAAGCTGATTTAGGGGAACAATAAAATCAATTATATTATCTCGGTCAATAAATTTTAAATTTTTGGGTTCCTTTTAAATCATGAATCAAAAATGAGAATGCATGAATATTTGACAAGTTTCTATTAAGAAGGTGCAATAAATTTAAGTCATGGTCATGGTGACCAAGAGTTACACGTTGGAAGAAGAACAAGCTTTCCATCCTTTACAAAATAACATGGAACACTTAGTAACCGGCCACTATATTGTTAAACAATTTTGATAATTGGCTATGTAAACTATATGATCCATATAACACAAAAAATACTATTACCATTATCATACTATTTAGTCTATTACACTTTTTTACCAATAAAACACAAAACATACAATATGTTGAAATATGACAATGATATTTATAAAAAAAAATACAATAAATACATTATTTTTAAAAATTGTAAAATACATGTCCCGTGCGTGCGCACGGGTCTGCCCACCTAGTATTAAGAAAAATTTAAATTAAATAAAAATGCCCTTAATTAAATGTTTACTTTATGCATTGAAAATGAAAATCGAGTAAATTTAGTTCACTTTTTCATTGAATATAAGGGTTAAAATGAGAAAGTTGATTCCAAAATATCTAAAAGAACAAGTTTTTTTAAACAAGATTTTAAGTTTAAAAAGACAAATAGACTTATACTGAGGGAGTATAGCAAAATGCTGCTTTTGATTGAGCTGATGAAGCATGGTTGTGTTCAGTTTAAGCTTGAAGAATTGATTTAATTAGGGATAAACTTAAACAAATTATTGAAATTTTTTCTATATTTTATTTTAAAAATGCTAAATTTTTTTCCCTCGCTTTGCCAGGAATTTTTCTGTAGCCAAAAGAATTTAGCCCCCACTGGGAAAATATTCCTGCCTACGCCACTGGCTATGGTAGAGCTTGTATTTTGCTCCTTGAAGGAACAAAATTGATCATAAATGACGCATTATATTCAAGTAAGTCTCAAAGGAACTTACTAAGCTTTAAAGATGTGCGTCATAATGGTTTTCATGTAGAAACCATAAATGAAAACAGTATAGAATATTTGTGCATCATAAGACAAATATGTGGCAAGAAGTAGATTTTAGAAAAACTGCATGTCCATGCTACTGGACTTTATCAGACATATATAAGTCCAATAGAGACAAATATAACATCTTATGAGAAATTAAATGATAAAAGGATGTTTACATTAATGGAATGATGCATAAAATCGTTGAAAGTTCAACTGGGCACTCAATAAAGAAAGCAAGTGTCCTTAAATCAAGTGATTTTAACTATAGAGGTTGTTCACTTGGTAAACTAACTATAGAGGTTGTTCACTTGGTAAACTAATCACCAGACCGTCCAAGAATAAAGTTGGGATTGAAAATCCAACGTTTTTGGAACAAATATAAGGTGATATTTGTGGACCGATAGTCCCACCATGTGGACTATTTCGATACTTTATGGTATTGATTGATGCATCGACAAGATGGTCACATGTGAGCCTCTTATCAACAAGAAATACAACTTTTGCTAAACTCCTAGCTGAAATCATTCGCTTACGAGCTCAATTTCCGGATTATACAATCAAAAGAATCCGATTTGATAATGCAGGAGAATTTACTTCCCAAACGTCCAATGACTTTTGTATGTCACTTGGGATTACAGTTGAACATCCAATGGCTCATGTTCACACACAAAATGGTCTTGTTGAATCTTTGATTAAATGATTACAATTATTCGCTAGACCATTATTGATGAAGTCTAAATTGCCAACATCAGTTTGGGGACTTGCTATATTGCATGCTACAGCTTTGGTACGATTAAGACCAACTGCATATCATAAGTATTCCCCATTACAATTAGTGACTGGTAAAGAACCAGATATATCACATTTAAAGATATTTGGTTGTGCAGTTTATGTTCCTATTGCTCCACCTCAACGCACAAAAATGGGTCCCCAATGAAGATTGGGAATATGTTGGTTTTGAATCCTGATCAATTATTAGATATCTTGAACCAACCACGAGTGACCTATTTACAACAAGATTTGATGATTGTCATTTTAATGAAAATGAATTTCCAAATCTTGGTGGAAAAGGACATAAAGAAATTAATTGGAATGCTTCATCGTTATCTCATCTTGATTCACGTACAAAAATGTGTGAACAAGAAGTACAAAAGATTGTACATTTATAGAGTATAGCAAATCAATTGCTTGACTCATTTACAGACACAAAGAAAGTGACAAAGTCACATGTGCCAGTTGTAAATGCCCCTGAGAGAATTGAAGTGCCTATTGGACAAATTGATAAGATTCCTGAAAAGGAAATTATAGAGCGCCGAAAACGCGGCCGCCCGCCTGGATCAAAAGATTTAAAACCAAGAAAGAATAGGCAGCAGAATAGTCCAAATAAAGTCGCACCAATTTCCTATTCAGGGGGAGAACATGACAAAAATACCTCTGAAAATCTAGGAGATGTGTCAGAAATAAAAATTGTTCCGAAAACGGAATATATTCCAAATAGGAAAAAAATGGAAATTGTTCCAGATAATGACAAAAGCATTGATAATTATGAAATTGGAGTAAATTATGTCTATTCTAGAATACAGAGGAACATGAAAGACATTATCCTTGATCAGGTGTTCGCATACTTTGTTGCCATCAAAATAGTGGTTGATAATGATGACATTGAACCGCAAACTATTGATGAGTGTCGTACTAGACACGATTGGCCAAAATGGAAAGACGCTATGCAAACTGAATTAAAATCGCTTGAAAAGTGTAATGTTTTTGGCCCAATAAAGCCCACACCAATGGGACATGTTTTCTATAAAATTGGAAAGATCATTGTACGGTCTAAAGCAATCTGGAAGGATGTGGTACAATCGGTTTAGTGAATATCTTCTTAAAGAAGGATATCAAAATGATGTCATTTGTCCATGTGTTTTCATCAAACGATCCAAAAATGGACTCGCTATTATTGCAATATATGTTGATGATTTAAATATTATCGGTACATCTGATGAACTTGAAAATACTGCAAAATATTTGATGAAAGAATTTGAATTGAAAGATCTTGGAAGAACCAAATTTTGTCTCGGTTTACAAATCGAACATTTGAAGGATGGAATTTTTATCCATCAAACAAATTACATCGAGAAAATTTTGAAAAGGTTCTACATGGACAAAGCACATCCATTGAATCCATCCATGATTGTTCGTTCTCTTAGTGTACATGATGATCAATTCAGGCCTCGAGAAGATGATGAAGAGATTCTTGGTCCTGAAGTCCCCTACCTAAGCGCAATTGGTGCATTAATGTATCTCGCAAACAATACAAGACCAGATATTGCTTTTTGCTGTAAGCTTGTTATCAAGATACAACTCATTACCAACAAGACATCATTGGAACGGAATCAAACAGGTGTTCCGATACCTAAGAGGTACTCTTGACCTTGGGTTATATTATCATAGAAATACAAATGCTGCTCTTGTTGGATATGCAGATGCAGGATATCTATCAGATCCACATAAAGCAAAATCTCAAAATGGTTTTGTATTCACTTATGGAGATACGGCGATCTCATGGAAGTCGACAAAGCAAACGCTTACTGCTACATCATCAAACCATGCAGAATTAATCGCTCTTTATGAAGCAGGAAGAGAATGTGTCTGGTTAAGGTCAATGATTGGATATATACAAAAGGAATGCAAAATAAGATCAATTGCAGGCAATCCAACCATGATGTATGAAGACAATTTTGCATGTGTCACACAAGTCAATGGGGGTTATATCAAAGGAGATCGGACAAAGCACATTTCGCCAAAATTATTCTCAACTCATGATCTAGAGAAGGAGGGCAAGATCGAAATCTAGCAAATACGATCAAGTGAAAATGTTGCTGATTTGTTCACAAAATCCTTACAACCCAAGAAGTTTGAAGAACTTGTGTACAAGATCGGAATGCGCAGAATTCGAGAAGTATGTTGATTTCAGGGGGAGTATTATACGCATTGCACTCTTTTTCCCTTCGTTCTGGTTTTTTCCCACTGGGTTTTACGTGACAAGGTTTTTAATGAGGCAATACTATGAAAGCGTATAAGACAAGCTGTACTCTTTTTCCCTATGCTATGGTTTTTATCCCACTGGGGTTTTCCTAACCAGGTTTTTAACGAGACATCATATAGATAACCCCAAATGAAATGATGAATATTCAAGGGGGTGTTAAGAGATAAGAATAATGAATATTCATCATTGTACACAACTTTACACAGTTTTGTTTTATTAGGCTGACAATCATTACGACAATGACGTCCTTCAATTTTTCTCAACTTTATACGGTTGAACTTCGCATGTACGCAAAATTTTTCCTATAAATAGGTTGTACAATTCATTGTAAAGAATAAGAACGAAATCGGTTCAATTTTCTCAGCTTTCTCAAGTCTCTCTCTCCCATATCACAATACTACCAAAAATATAGTAGAGGAAATAACAAATAATTAACCAATTTACACAATGGGAGAAAAGAGAATGTGGGACCAGCTGATTAATTAATTTACTACAGTACAAAAGAAAATAACGAGAATGAGAGTTGGCACTGCAGGGAGTCGAACTTGGGCTCTTGGTTAAAGTAAGAAGGGAGGCACCTCTCACCAACTCCACTACTTAAAATTGGCATCATTTGCCGATTCTATTTAAACTATATCATGAAAGTGGGGGCACAAGTACTCCTCTTCGGTTTGCAGTTGGCTCGTTCTCTTAACGTACATCATATTTTTGCAAAGTTAATTTTTTTTTATCTATTATCCTTTGCATTCAAGCTTCTGCATCAACTTATCTTATTTAGGTACTATATTAGATGATATACATTTAATGGACACTTCATTTGTTTCTTTTTGTTGTGCTCATATAGGTAGACATGGCAATTGTGTAGCTCACTTTATCACATGTTTATATTTTAATTTGGACATAAACAAGTCTTTTGTAACTGATATTCCACCGTGTATAATTGACTTATCTGAATTGGATATTTAATATATTTACACTTTGCTCTAAAAAAAGGGATTTATATGACAACTACAAAAACTAGATAAATATATGTGTGCGTTGAAACTAATTATATGAGTATGTGATTCATAACTAATTATATGAGTAAGGAAAAAAGATAGCATTAAAGCACAAAATAATTGCAAAAATGCACAAACTTATAGTCCTAAATGTACAAATGGATGGTATTGACGCACAAAACAAAAGTTTATTTCAATGGAGACCCAAAACCTTTGACCCTCTCTCTCTCTCGACTCCTTGCTCTAAAAAAGGGATTTATATGACAACTACAAAAACTAGATAAATATATGTGTGCGTTGAAACTAATTATATGAGTATGTGATTCAGAACTAATTATATGAGTAAGGAAAAAAGATAGCATTAAAGCACAAAATAATTGCAAAAATGCACAAACTTATAGTCCTAAATGTACAAATGGATGGTATTAACGCACAAACAAAAGTTTATTTCAATGGAGACCCAAAACCTTTGACCCTCTCTCTCTCTCTCTCTCGGCTCTTTACCCCTAACCAAGGGTCTCATCCCCAAATCAAGAACCCTAGATCGAAATTTTTTGCTCTTATCAGACCAATTCTCAGCCTATTTCTCACAAAATACAATTGTAATGGTGTTTCTAAAACCTCTTGGGTACCAATTTGGTGGATTTCAAATCCGAACAATTTGCTCTTTCTTCCCCTTTTCCACTTTCCTGAGAAGGGAAGAACTGAAGAACCTCTTTCAAACCCTAGATTGGTAATCTTCACAGTTGTCTTCCTCCTAATAGGAACAATCACTCTTAGATTCCATTCCAGATGCAATCACGAACCCATATGGGAGCCGTTTGGGATTGAATTTCGTCTTAAAAATTGGCGCAATGCAAGCGGCGCTAACCCTAAGCTAGCTGTTCAGTACAACCGATCGAAGAAGCAAACTCATAGATGGGAGATTCTTTCTAATCTCTCGCGAAAGAAGATACAAAGGGAGAGATGAGGAGTAGTGAGTATGTTTGAACTTATGGATATACCAACTCTAGGCAATCAATTCACCTAGAGAAAAAATAGGACTGAAGATAATAACATATATGAAAAATTGGATAGAGTATTAGTTACCAATTGTGCTCTACGATGGTTTCCTAATATTAAAACCACAAATCACTCATTTACCACGTCAGATCACTGTAAAATTTCGATAGAAATTGCAAATGAAGACACTAATAAAGCACTCCCGTTCAAAATGGAGAATATATGGATGTACATAAAGGACTTTAGAAATGTAATAAAACAAGCTGGAGAGTTGAGTTCAAGGGATCTAATATGTTTTCATTGGTTAAAAAACGCAACTTCTCAAATGCCATGCAAAACAATGGAACAAAAAAACATTTGGAAACACATTCGAACAATTAAAAGTAATAGAAAATAGCCTAGTTGACATCCAAGCCCAAATACTAGTCTCCCCACAACCAGGGTTGATTCAGAAGAAAATTCGATTGATAAAAAAGAAAGAATACATATTAAACTACCATAAAACATATTGGCGGCAACGAGCGAAAACAAAACACATATGTTTAGCAGATGCAAACACATGATACTTCCACAAAATTGCGAGTGGACGAAGAAATAGGAAAAGTATTAAGGAAATAAGAACAGTTGAAGGGACGTTAATCTCTCGTGAAGGGAACATCCGGAATGAAACCAGAAACGACTTTAAGAAACGATATACTAAAGAACCTACTAACCAATCACTCTTAAGAGACTATCTTAGTTTGATTAATGTAGAAATCACTACAGAAGACAATATGAAACTAATCAAACCTATCACTAATGAAGAAATAAAAATAGCAGTAATGCAAATTGGTTCTGACAAATCTTCGGGTCCTGATGGAATGACTGCAGAATTTTACAAGAAATATTGGGACATAGTAGGACCCTCAGTTATAACAAGCGGTTGAAAGTTTCTTTCACTCAGGAAAGATGCTAAAGAAGATCAACCATACATTCATATCGCTTATACCAAAAAATGACAACCCTAGCTCCGCTAACCATTACAGACCGATCAGTCTTTGTTCAACAATATATAAAGTTATATAAAAAATCATGACAAGCAGAATGAAACAAGTAATGGGGAAATTATACACCCACTCCAAGGGGCATTTGTAGCAAATTGAGCCATTCAGGACAACGTCCTAATAGCACATGAAATTTTCCACTCATTTAGAGGAAGCAAAGCAAAAGACGGATGGATTGCAGTAAAACTCGATATGGAAAAAGCTTATGACTGAATGGACTGGAACTTCCTTTTTGCGGTCATGGAAAAGTTTGGATTTCACCCAATCTTCGTGAACTGGGTGAAGGAATGTGTGTGTATGACCTCCTTCTCAATCCTAGTTAACAATGGACCTACTGACCCTTTCTTACCAGAATGTGGACTCCGTCAAAGAGACCCATTATCACCCCTCCTATTTGTCATAGGGATGGAAATCATTGCTAGGAAATTACAACAACCGTGCACCAAAAGGAACATACAGATTGTCTTCCCCATATCTCGAGGTGGGACCCACATTCCCTTTCTGGCATTTGCGGATGACATCATAATCTTTTCTAAAGCTTCCCAAGGAGCGTGTGGGACTGTAAGACAAGTTGTTGAAGAATACTGCGCGGTGTCAGGACAAAAAGTTAACTACCATAAATCGACATTTCAAACATCGAAACACATTACTAACCAACACATACAACAAGTCCAACAAGCTCTTGGAATCTCAGCCATGACAGATTTAGAAAAATATTTGGGATGCCCTATTATTAATGGTAGAGTCAACAAGGAAACATTTAAAGATGTGATAGGAAAAACACAAAACCAACTAACAAAGTGGAAGGTATACTCTTTATCTCAAGAAGGTCGGGGCACTCTTATTAGAGCCAACCTAGCAACAAAACCAAACTATGTGATGCAAAGCTTTATGCTCCCAAAAAATGCTCATGAAAACCTAGACATATTAAACAGATGCTTCCTATGGAACAAAGATCAACATAACAAAGCACTTGTTGGTTGGGACAAAATATGTAAGCCAAAATCCCATGGAGGCCTTGGGATTAGGAAATCAGAACACATGAACAAGGCACTCCAAATGAAACTTTAATGGAAAATTTTGGCGGAATCCCACAACAGCTGGGTCAAAGTAGTAATTGAAAAATATTTTCGACATGACACTTTCTTCACATACAAACTAAAGACTAACACATCGTGGCAATGGAAAAAACTAATGAATTTGAGAGAAGAATTTGAAAAAAGACTTATTTGGCAAGTCGGAAATGGAAAACTAATGATCTTGCGATGGTTGTAGTCCCAACCAAGGTCGAGGACTTCATTTCGGAAGACAAAGAGTGGAAAATAGCACAACTATAACAACTACTCCCAACTGATATTATTGAACAAATTAGTGCTATTCCGATCCCGGACAATCTCATTAGGGATCGACTATGCTGGGCCTCAAGCAAAAATGGCTGGTTCTCGACTACCTCATCGATTGATCTAATAACAAATATTAAAGCCCAGAACCCAAGCACAAATAGATGGATGTGGAAACTCGACACATTCCCGAAAGTTAAAAATTTCATGTGGAAGTTCTATTCTAATGGCCTCCCAACAAAAGCGAGACTAAGGAAGAGACATGTTATGACACCTGAGGGTTGTGCTATGTGTAACTGCACGTCGGAAGACATTCGACATCTTTTTGTCAAATTCCAACATACGCAAAGAATAACACAACAAGTAAACCCAAAAACCGCTCAAGTGTTGCATGACTATGACATAACGATAAAAGGCCACATAACATCCTTAATGAAATTAATGGTTTGATTGGTAACAAAGATTTTACGGAGTTGGCTGTCATTTGGTGGTGCCTATGGCATCAACGTAACAAGTTGGTCTTCCAACAGGATCCTAATGACTCCATACCTAACTTGAACCTCTACATACGAAACCAATTGCAGAACTGGGAACGGGCCAAACAATGGAGGGAGGATGAAGAAACGGTAGGAACCAAAAAATCTACTGAAGTTAACAAAAAGGGAAAAGAGATAAAATGGAGAAAGCCTCTGCATGGCGTAATTAAAATTAACTTTGATGGTTCCAAGTTATCAAGCGGACAAGCTGCAGGGGGAATTTTTATACGTGACCATAGCGGAAAAGTGATAGACATGATGGCGAGGAAAAATGGAAAATGTTCGGCACTGAAAGCAGAAACATTCGCACTTAGGGACACCATTAGGGAAGCATGAAAAGGGAAATTCCTAAACATAGAAATTGAGGGGACAATTTAACGCTAATAAAATTGCCCAAGGATAATGGGCTACCCCTGGGAAATAGAGATGATTGTCGCTGATATCCTTTCTTCAATGCAGGAATTGAAGACTATTCGCTTAGTTCACTCTAAGAGAACGTTTAACGTTGTGGCTGACCAAATAGCTAAAATGGGTCACAGTCTTCCTATTAGTGCGATTTGAAACTCACCAGAACTTTTAGTTCTCATCCGCAAAGATGCTCTAGAACGGCCTCCTTAGTTTAGGAGTACGTCCTAATTCTTACCTAATAAAAAAAGATATATTAATGAATAAAGTACTAGTAGTGATGAACAAAGTGTTGATCGTAATGCACAAAGTGATGATAGTAATGCACAAACTTCATATTCATTGATACATAATGAAAAGTTAATTTTTTGATGCACGAAGTGTTGGTAGTTATGCACAAACAGATAGTATTAATGAACAAATAAGGGTATATTAATGAACAAAAAAGGGTATACCAATAAAACCGGAAATCACATCGCATGGCCTAGATCTAGATGAGTCTCACCTAACCTTCCTCTCTCTAGCTTACTAGAGAGAAGAGATAACACTAGTTAATTTCGGCCTAATATGACATGATATATGTAGTGAGATTTATAGGTCGGAAGCGTGGTTTTTCCACTTTGATGGCAATTTGGCATTTGCTTTTTCATGGTCAAGGAAATTAGATAGGGCTTAATTAGAAGCACTCCTTTTCGATTTACAGTTGGCTCGTTTTCTTAGCTACACCATACTATTGCAAAGACAATTTTTTTATCTATTATCCTTTACTTCAAGCTTCTACATCAAACTTATTTTATTTAAGTAATATATTAGATAATATACGTTTTTATTGGGTACTTTATTTGTTTTTTTTTGTTGTGCTCATATAGATAGACATGGCAGTTGTGTAGCTCACTTTATCACATGTTTGTATCTTAATCCGAACATGAACAAATCTTTGTAACTGATATTCTAGCATGTATAATTGACTTATCTGAATTGGATATTTAATATATTTACACTTTGCTCTCAAAAAAGGGATATGTATGACAACTACAAAAACTAAATAAATACATGTGTGTGTTGAAACTAATTATATGAGTATGTGATTCAAAACTAATTATATGAGTAAGGAAAAAAGATAGCCTTAAAGCACGAAATAATTGCAAAAATATACAAACATATAGTCCTAAATGTACAAATGGATGGTATTAATGCACAAACAAAAGTTTATTTCAATTCACAAACAAAAAGATATATTAATGAACAAAGTGCTAGTTGTGATGAACTAAGTGTTGGTCGTAATGCACAAAGCGATGATAATAATGCACAAACTTCATATTCATTGATACATAATGAAAAAGTTAATTTTTTGATGCACAAAGTGCAGGTAGTTACGATCAAACAGATAATATTAATGAACAAATAAGGTATATTAATGAATAAATAGGGGTATATCAATGAACAAATAGGGGTATATCAAAACTAATTATATGTGCATCAAAAACTAGATCATATTGTATTCATACACATAAATAAGATTAAAAAATAAAAAGTTCAAAATCGATGAACAATGTGCATCAAAAACTCGATGCACAATTGGTCAGTGCTGATGCACAATTAGCCCATTTTGATGCACAAACTGCGGACGTCTCTTAGAAACGTATTTTTCGAAAAAATACTTGAATAATAAGGGAAAAATTGTCCGTGTCGTTTTTTATCGAAAAATACGCGAATAATACGGGAAAAATTCGTTAGTGTCGTATTTATATCCTTTTTAATAAATATTTAATCAAGAAAGTTGATTTTTTGGAGAAGACAGTCAAGATTTATTTTTATTTGTCACATGACTCTTTCTCTTGAGTTAGATACTAATCTTGAATGAACATTTAAGGATTCAATAAAATAAAATAACATGCATTTTCCCTTCAAAGAAACATAATTAATTATTTAGAAGAAATTCGGCTGTGTTACAACAACATTAAAGGAAAGATTCGAATCCCATGGAACAAGCAGAGTGAGCACTAAGTTCACGTGGATCGTAGGACTACAAGCTGTACCCCTTCAATCATATTCGTCGTATGATTTAATTAAGGTATTTACATAATTACATCAAGAGCAAGCAACACAGCTATATATGCATCACCATCGTCTACCCTGTCATTATCAACAACTAATTTTGCTTGTATTTTGTTATTCCTTAAAATAGTATTTTCATTCTTTTAACATTAATTGATAGCAAGAAAAATCCTTTAGCATATTATTTATTCATTTAATAAGAGTTGGCAAATCTGATAATTTACACGATATGGCCTAGGGGTAACAATTTTTTTTTTACCCTGTTAGCTGGCCCCACTTGACACAGAGGATTTGAATGTCCCAGTCATTTGCACTAATAACTTGCCAGCATCATAGGATCAAATAAAGATTGGGATGAGTTCGGATTTGGTGATCGGCAGTCAGAGCCGAGCAAGAACCGCAAGTGAAGAGATACGCTTGGATCAAGGATTCCGTCTCAGAAGTCAGAACGAAGGAGTCCCCGGTTTCCTAAACGTATGAGGTGTATGAGGTGAAGGATTCCTAATAACAAGTATATGTATGTTTCATCCAAAATTGCTTGATGTAATCCTATGGGTTTTTAGCCAAATGCCATCTATAAGTTTTGCCTTTTTTCGGTGCTAAATCAACATCATCGCCCAATATAGTCCCGCTCAAGCAGGATCTTTAAGCTTTTGACTTCAGCTTGATCTTGTTCATGCTTTAATGGTTGAGTCAAACAAAAGCCCTCTATCAATTTCTTCTTACACTCATGTGTATGTGGCTTTGAGAATCTGAAAGTTGAATAAATTTGGCTTCTATTCTGGAATTTTTGTAGTCTCGTTGTTCTCTGGTGGGAGTTATTGCTCTTGTGGAAAAGTTTTGGCCCCTAAAAAGACTGATCTTTTGGTTCAGATTGATATGGATGGATTTCGATATTCCGACTTTGGTGGCTTCTATCTCGATTGTCATGTTTGTGTGAAGATACACTTGGAGTGTTGTTGCCCACCACCTGAGTGAAGAAATATAGCCTTGGTTTGGTTTTGTTTGTATTTTTGTTCTGCAGGTTGAGCAGCTAGGCAGTTTGTGTTGGTTCCTTTGCCTTGGTTATTGGATGGTTATGCTCCACTGGTTGGATTTCTTGCATCAGGTTCCTTCTGTAACTCTTTTGCTCTGGTTTCTTTGGTGGCTTGAGTCTCTCCTCGCTTGGTCGCCATTACGGAACCAGTTGCTTTCAGTACCGGCTTGTCCGGTTTCTCAATTGCACCAAGCTTTTTGGTGAATCGAATTTTTCCCTCATAAGAAAAAAAAGGACCACTATGAAAAGCAAGTGTCAGAAAACAATTTTGAAGCCATTATTTTGGTACTGGATAAAAAAAAAGAAGTTGGTTAAGATAGTTGTGCACATGATTGAAGTGAAAAAAAGCTATGCCCAACGAAACCTAATACAGTATTTAAAAAAAATAAATCCATGCAAGTGCTAATGAAAAGAATAACAGCACTGCACTATAACAACCAACTGGTTTTCGGTTAGGCAGAAAATATCATCAGTGTGGTAGTCAGACAGTATTAGCAACAACTGGGACATCTGGACAAGTATACTAGAATTTAAACAGAAGGGAAGCAATGCTACATGAGAATCAAGAGGCTTAACATCTTCATAATAATGATGCCTATAAGTATTCACAATATTTAGATGATTATTCAACATTACAGTTGCACGTTTCTACAAACTCAAAAGCTCTTTTAACTCCAACTACCATCCATCAGCCTACAAGTTCATTTTACTTTAGATTTTGCACGCATGCTCTCTTAAAGAATACATACAACCACCTTCCATTCATAAACAAAAGGGCGCAGAATCTATTTCATCCACCACCACAACCAAAACGGAAAAAAAGCTAGCAGATGGCTTCAATCTGTATTCTTCTATAAACAGCAGGTTCAACACTTTACCCATTTTTCAGGCTGTATGCAAGTGTTTGTAGGATTGGTGGGATCTCAGGAACTCATCCAATGCATGCTTTGAATAACTGAATTTGCGCACTCTTATCTTCACAACATGCACGTCCTCCCAATGCTTGCAACAGTAGGCACCTAACCTTCTGGAAATCAAAAGCAATTTAATGAGTGTGACTCCAGTGCAAACACAAGCAAGAAAACGTAACTTGCAAATACCCAAATGAAATGATTTCAGGTGGCCAGCAAACAAAAGGAAATGAAGAAGAGGTAAGCATCTTCTGAAGATTGAAGTTCCCATGAAAATGAAAACACAGGGAAAAAAAAGCACCACATTTACTACATTTAACACTGTTCTAGCCTCCAGCAATCCATTAGTGCAAGACAGTGACAGATGCCAGCTTTAACACTGTTTTTCTTTAGGAGGCTAGAAATACTATAACACTGTTCTTGATGACACAATCAAGAGCCTGTTCTCAGTTATTAAAGCATAAACCAAAACCAGATTGCAATTCTTCATTGAAGTCATGATCACCAACAATTTATGAAATTGAATCCCCATCCAACAAATTCATGAAGTATAAACAAGAGACATTTCTCACACGCAGCGCAACAGGCAACCAACATCTTCACACATCAAACACCCATCTTTTGAAAACACAAACTATCAGCTAATGACTTCTATACCAGGAAAACTCCATCCACAGATAAGGTAGATCAGATAAACATCATATGGGAATAAATCAAATCATATGTCACAGATATATTGCAAAACTAACAGCACCATAACAAGCAGCAACTTAAACAAAGGAATTATCTTTCATTTACCTGTCCCTTAAACCAACTCCTCCTAAAACGAGTTCATCTCAAGACAATAGGTCCTCCTCTTCACCAGCATTTTTGCAGCAGCCCCGTATGGCTCTTCAAATGCGCCGGCAACCCAAGATAGATCCGAGTCCTTTTTAGTAGCAACTACACCCGAATGCTCGCTGGGCCGGATAGCAACCAAGGTAGCCCCTTTCAATAGAATCCCACCAGGCAATTCCAGTTGTGGTGCATACCACAGCCTCATATTCAAGGCCGGCACCATGGTCCTCTTGGATGCCGTGGAAGCTGATAAAGGCTTCACCCTCAGCTCCTCTAATTGCTCTCTGTTCATACACAAAACCCCCTGTCCATCAGCATCCGTCAAAACAAGGCTGTCCAAAGTCTGATGCTCTGAGATTATTGGCTGTAACAAGTAGTGTCTTGCAGAGGCGGCAATTAAGGAGCTGATAGTCCAAACAACCCTTAGTTTTAGGCCCCCGTTCGTGTAGAAGGACTCTGGGATGCTACCATTGTCGTCAACAACACCGGTAACACAGTTGATAGGTTGGATTGGATCGCCATTGGCCCCAATTTCGCTGAGTTGAGGAGCCTTGGACAAGTGCGTGACCGAGGAAGCGCCAAGAATCACGCAATTATCAAGGGTGGAGCCAAAATCGGCCCTCCACTTGAGCAAAACTCCATCGTCGATCCCCAATTCGCCGCTGGGAAGCTCAATCCGGAGGAATTTGATTTCGTCAAAGTTCTTAAGGACCTGAGTAGGAGAATGATGGGTGACTCCACCCTGGTCCGCTTCCTCCTCACCCCCTCCCCCTCCACTGCTCCCCATCGACAAGGCGGGGGCGGAGGAGGAATGCGGAGGAGAAATAGAAGAGGCAAACGATGACGCAGCAGATGACCTCCTGGGGCCGAGAAATTGGCCGAGAGCGTGAAGAGGCTTGAAAATGTTGGTGAATACGACACGGAAGAGATTGACCAAGGGTGAACGGGACTTATCAGAGGAGGAGGAAGCGGCAGACGAATCGTCGTCGGAGATGACGCAGTCCACGCGGACGACGACGTTCTCAACCTGAGGAACGAGGGAGTGAAACCTCCTTGAGACAACGCAGCAGCGGCCGAGGGCCTTGACGTCGCCGATCCTGTTGAAGACGAGAAGGAGGAGAGAGTCCGGCAAGCGGTCGAAGTGGTCGAATCCGGGTTCGGAAGAATCGGTTTGAAGAGCCACGTATGGTTCAGGGTAGATTCTGACGGTCAGATCTCCACAGATAGACATTTGATAATGGATTCAGAGAAAATCCGTGGAGTGGAATTGATGAAAATCAGATCGGAGAAGCAGAATCCCTAAAATCGGCAAGTTTCCGCAGCTCCTTTTCTGTTCTAAACCCTAGGAAAGAAGAACAGAAAAGAATTTGAGAAATTGAGAAGAAGATGAAATTGAGGGTAGATCCGAAGGAGAAACGAGCATCATCCAGTGAAGATAGATCCGCGGAGGAGAGAAGGCCGCGCGCGCAGGGGAGAGAGAAAGAAAGAAGATGAAGATGAAGATGTGTGTTTTCGTTTTTCAACAGAGGAAGAAGAAGAAGAGAGAGAATAGAGGATATCGTTGTGTTTATGTATGCGCGTTGTGAGATAAAACCCACACCTCTTCGTAGTTCGTACGGGCTCTCTTTCTCCAACGAGTGATGTATATCATCTTAGGGGCGGTTTGGTCTTCCAGTGGCATGATAAATACCCAATATTATACAAGAAACTAGTTGTTCCCGTCGTGCCCTGCACGACTATGACTCGATATTTGTTTTAGATATACTATAAAAAAGATATTGATAAATAAAAATATAATATAAAAAATAATTGTGAATTGGTGATTTTTATAAATGGTAACAAAAAAAGCATAATTCTAAATTAAAGATTTTGATAGCAAAAATGAAAATAATGGGACATTTAGGGCCCGTTTGGTTGTAGAAAGAGAAACACAAACGTAAACGGATTGAAAAAATGATAGGAAAGGAAACAAAATCCATTCACGCCCAAAATTGTTTGGTAAATACTAATGAAACTGATTAGAAATATTTTAGGATATCTCCCACTTATCTCTCTCCTCTCCTCTCAGTACTGTTGAAGTTTAGGATATCTCCCATTTTCAATGACAAGTAGATGTCACCGTCCCCCTGCCTTCTTGGATCAAATCTAGATTTTGTTAAATGAAAGTTGGAGATCTAGATCAATTCTCTCTCTCATCCAGATCTAGACCTACTGGTAGCCTGCAAACAGATATGGATCTCCATTGTTGGTGAAGGGGTTTTCATCTCCCTTATCCGGATCTGGAGTCATGGTTCGAATCCATAAGGTGACATTGGGTTTGACAATTTCAATGTCGGCGACGGCGTTGTTGCGGTGACCGAGAGACGATCAAGGAGAGAGGCTATCAAGAGACATTTGAGAAGTGTTGTGGAGATGATGATCGATGGTGGTCGGAGGTGGCGTCATCTGGTGGTGGAGCTCGACGGGACCGGGGGAAGAGAAAGTGGAGCACAAAAGGAAAGAGTCGGGCAAAGTTGGTGCAACCATGGAAGGAGAAAATTAGGAGAGGAGAGGAGAGGGTAAGGAATCTGTTACCTCAGGTTTTTTTGGGGGAAACAACTCTACAGTTGTTTCCGTCTCTGGATAGAATGAAAAGCCATAAAAATATGCATCCAAATGTCTCGAATGAAAAAAGATTCTTTCAATCCCTTTACATAACCCCCGTTTCATTAAAACAAACGGGCCCTTAATATGGATTAGCAAATAAAATTGACTTGAAATGTACGTATAATATCAAAAAAACATTACCGGAAAATTATAATTGAAAATTACAATTATAATTGGATAGATTTGTATGTAAATTATCAAAAAAGAAAGAAAACTGAAAATTCAAAGATATATCATAATTGAAATTTAAAGATTTGGCAACAAAAAGATTCGATCCTATCTAAATATCATAATGGGAAAAAAATATAGGTTTATAAAAAAATTGACTTGATTTGTACTAACTCATTTTTTCTATATATTAAAATATTATATGATAAGATCTCGGTATATATTTATGGGAGTGTTTTTGGTAGATTATATTGGAGAGTTGTTAGGATCATAAATATATGGTAAAAAATGTTTGTACATGTAAATTTTTCGAAATATGTAACTAAATTTCCAAAAAAACATTGTTGTAATCCAATATAAAAAAGTAGATTATGTGGCAATATGATGTGTACATAACATATGAGTGACATGGAAAAAATTTGATATGTGGATTATGACATGGAATATTTATAAAGACGTCTAAATTATAAGAAAATGACACGTGTAAAAATCTGAGGTGGATTAATATAGGATCGACATGTGGCAAAATCTTAGGTGGCGTAATGAGAAGGCTCCAAACCTTATTGTTTTTATATATATAGTAGATTCGGAAAATATAAGTAAACTACTCTTCTTCTTTTTTAAGATCACTGCTTATGAAAGTCTAATCAAAGAACTTTAGATATTATGTTTAGAGCCTTAATTGCTTGATTAGACGCCATCTTTTTAATTTTGTTCCTACCGTTCAAAACTTTGTTTGTTGCAAGGTGGGCGCTATTGTTGAAAGCAGCGGCGTAGTCAGAAATTTGTGATGTGGGGCTAAATTTCTTTGGGTAATTTTTTTACTACAGAAAAATTCTTGGCGAAGCAGGAATTTTTTTTGTATTTTTATAAAATATACAAAAAAATTATATTTTTCTGTATATAAATATATATATATATAGAAATATTTATTTTTTTATAATATTTTGTATTTTTCAGTATAAAAAACCATTTTAATATATTTTATATGTGAAAAAAATTAATTTGCTTTTTTTACCAAATAAACTAGTTTTTAACAAATACCCTAATTTTTTTTACTATATTTTAAAAAAAAATTGAAAATTCCAGTGGGCACCATGTAAGTCCGCCCATGGTTGAAAGTCCATGAACAAAACAGAGTGATAGATGCCTTGGTGGCTTTCGCCAACCATAATCCAGAGGCACTGTGGTTGGTTCTTGTGAACTAAAGACGCTTGAGCCATTTAAAGGACCAGACATTTAGAGAAACTGATGAGGCGTTGGTCATTGCATTTGTGGAGATATGACACCCGAAAACTAATAGTTTCCATTTTCCTTGGGATATAGTGAACCTTCCAATCAATGGCATAAAGATTACTATAGGGCATAACAGTTTGAATGACGATGGCTTACGACAAAGGCTGACATTGATATTAGAAGTTGACTTGTCGACGGTGAACAAGCAGATAAGAAAAGGTGGCATCATCATCCCCTTCCTCAAGTCAAGGCTAAAATACCTGATTGACCACCGAGGGGACTTGCACCCTGAATGCGTCTTTGTACTTGCTCTTGTTGGTCGGGTATACTTTATTTTTGGACAATTTCGATAACACAATGTCATTTAGATGCATGCACCTGCTCCTAGACCATATCGTGACCTCTTCATATGCATGGGTTGCTGGTACCTGGCCAACTTGTACAGGCAGATGTTTTGTGCATCTCGCAGGAAGGAAAAACAAATAAGTGAATGCATGTTTGTCCTACACGTGAGTCTTCATAACATCAAAACCATTTTAAATATCCTCTTAATATGCATTCATTTATCTAATATGTTTATTTATTTCGTAGACTTGGATCTAGATGTATGTTCCATGGTTTAGGGGGTTGGTTGAGCAAGAAGGTTGGTGTAGGGTCGACCGACTACCATACTGATTTGGGTCGGACCAGGGATACATATCAGTTGCGGGAGATATGACATCAATTAGACGAACTTAGGGTTGATCAAGTTTAGTGGATGTCGTGGGGCCATGGGCTCGACTTTTTCGCTGGTGAGCTTAGGGTGGATCAAGTTATGTTGGACAAATGTTTCAAGCAGTTCGGTTACCACCACACCATCCTTGCTCTGGAATTGATCAAGCCATTCAAGGTGAAAAGAGTGGATAACTTTCATCGATTCTAGTATGAAGTTCATTCTAGCCATGCGTATGACCGTTAGGACTTAGTGCCCGAGGGGAACCTAGCCATGTTCCCTTATTCTATGGATGACAACTATATGGCTTGGCTTTAGGCACGATCTCATCCATATCTGTTGACAATTGAGGCCTGTCATCAAGTGGCAACACCCCCGAGTTCGACATCTTCACACTACGGACCCTCATTATTGTAATTATTCAATTACTCATTTTAATATTCATCATAATGATGTAATTGTTTTCAATGAATTTTTGTTTTACATAGCGCATGGCTTATCTAGAAGGGTCATTCAATTCGAAGCTTTCATTTGTATAGAGATTTGAGCGGATGGGGAAGCTTTTTTCGATGCAATTGAAATGGGTGTATTAGGATAATTGCCTCCAGCTCAACTGAATCGACGCCCTCCTCACCCCGCCTACTTTTGTCCTAAGTAGCTTCCTTATACTAAATTATTTTGGTTAAGTTCGAATTCTTTGATAGATAGATACCCTCTTAACCAATAATAATGTATACAATGTGGAAAAGGAGGAGATTTACCACTCGTCTAAAACATCCATGTCTCCTTTCCAGTCTAAACATTTTGAATAGTTGGGTGAAATGACCCTAACCTAAAAGTAACTAGGAGGCAACCCATATGCCTCACGCTAACCATCGTACAATGCCATGATTAACTGCAGAGTAACAAAAAAATTCCAAAAATCTTAAAAAGGAATTAAGATTTATGGTTTTTCCCTATGACCAAATTGGACACTGAAGCACGTCAATCAAACATAAGTTTAGATGTAATTCAACAATTAAATGTGTTTCCTTCTATACCTGATTAACTGCAGAGTAAGCAGATAGAAAATCAACATATCTGTTTCCTTCCGGATCCCAAACAGATGAGCCCTTTGCATGAGAAAATACCATAGGAATTGGATGGTAACTGCAACAAAAAAACAGGATGAGTGAGAACTGCAACAGAAGAAACACTCAAGTGAAAATATCATAGTTTGGAATGAAAAAGGAAAAAAGAATACAGCTAGCATCTTATGCTCTGCTTCATCTAAATTTCAACATAGCAAACTTGATATATCTCAGTTGAGCTATTAGAATCTATCAAGATGTGACACAGTAAGTGAGAAATTTAGAGAATTTAATATAAACTAATGAACTGCTGAAGAACCATGCTTTTAAAGCTAAAAATTCTTCTGTTAGGTAAAACTACAAGCACTAATAAAATTCATTCAATGCCTAAGCTTTAAAAGTAGATAGCAAGCTCTCAACCCGGGGCTGTTCCGCATAATAAATCATAATGTTTTCCTCTGATGACTTATAGATCAATTTTTACCAACAGGGCAAATCAGGAAAACAAAAACTAGCGAGGCACAATTCAAATAGATGACATTAAGTGCTTCAATATACAAAACCACCCAAATTACCCGGCAAAAGGGGAATCCCTGTGCTGGCGATTAAGACTCACAGCTCTAGGATCATAACATACAATTTGTTAAACAAATAACTAGAAAAAGATCCAACTACCATCGTTGAGGCATATCTACAAACACATGGTCTGCAAAATAAAGTAGATCACAGAAGAGCATGTAGGAAATCTGAAGAGGGAAAAAAAAAACACAAACCAGAATACTCCAAAAGAGACCTAAATAGAGAAGAAAAGGGAGAGAAAGAGATCAAACTTGTGAGCGCTAAATTGGTATTCCTTGTCGATGAGTTGCTGGGAAGCGGTGGCGGTTTGGCCCTGAGGCAACCCTCCATAACTTCTAGCTCCTCTAGCCGGGGACGCCATTCTTCTCGCTGCAATTTGGAAGATTTGCTTGGTAGCCATCATCGGCTGCGTCAGTCGCTACTTGAATTCTGTCGAAATCCTCCCACTAGATTCAGCGTACTTTGTAGATTTTATTAGGCAATTCTGATAAGGATGATGACAATGTTACGTTACCAAGCTATATACGTGCTCAACTGCTCATAGGAGTTTATATGATTATTTAAGTATATTTGACTAAAGTTCTATCTTGATACCTATCTTTCTATTACTAACAATTAAAATAATGGCACACGAACCAAAAAAAAAAAATAATATATATTTTTTTTATCAGATAAGAGTTTGGTGGGAGGGTTGATTATCCAATACTAGAAGCATCCCAAAGGATGAGAGCATTAAACTATGGGTGCTTGATTAAAGCTGCACAAGTGTAATGGTGTGCGAGTTTTGCAATTTTGTCTGCAACCATGTTTCCACTCCTATATGTGTGGGAGAAAACAACTGCTTCTAAAGTTGAGCATAGGATTCGGAGATCTGTAACAGATATTTCAATTTCCCATGGACAAGATCCTTCTTGGCGTAGTGCCCTTATGAGAGTGATGTTATCACTTTCTAGTTCTAGTTTTCGAATGCCAATTTGGATTGCCAGTTGAAGACATTGTATAGGGCCAATGTTTCTACATGCAGTATAGTCTTATCGCCAATTTGTTCTGACCCTAATCTTTGGATTTCTCCTCTACTATTTCTCATAATGAATCCAATGGTAGTGCTTCCCGTTTTCTTCTTTGAGGCGTCTGCATCTAGTGTAAACCATCCTTGTCGTGGTTTTTTTCAATTGTTGCATTCTCTATTTCTTCTTGTGTTTGTTGCCGTTATTTGATCAGTATTTGTTTCTATATGATTTTGTTTTGTGTTTTCCCAAGATTTTCATAAGTTGATGTTGAACTTGTGGAGGTTATGAATGAAATTTTGCTCATTGAAGATGATTTTATTTCTATTGAACCAAATTGTCCACCAAGCTGTCAAAGTTTTTGCTAGAATCTTTTTATCCAATTTTTCGTGTAATTTAAATACAATATCTTTTATACTCTCAGTTTGAGTATCTATTCCATTGAGTAGATTTTCATAGCTTGCATGAATGCATGTCATTACATGTTTTGTGTACGAGAAGTGTAGAAAAAGGTGGGCAACATCTTCTTCGTTGTGTGAGCAAAAAAGGCATTCTTGTGTAACAGGAATCATGTTCCTTGTTAGTCTAGTTTTAGTCAGTAGTCTGTCAAAATAGAGTCGCCATGTGAATTTTTTTACTTTTGGTGGCATTTGTAAAAACCATATCCAATTCCAGTTTCTTGTCTATAAGAGTCGTTGTTTTGTTATGATTTTAAGAGTTGATTCTGTCGTGAACCATCCATTCGCACTTGGCCACCAGTATAGTTGGTCGTGTATGTCATTTCTAAGGATAATAATATTACATATTTTAGTGGTCTAGCTTCCAGGTAAGACATTTCTTAATTTCAAAACATTCCATTTTGTTTCTTGAGTAATATAGGGATCAACTATCTCGTTTGGGTTTATGTCATTAGGAGTGTTGATCATAGTTTGAAGTGGTAGGTTTTGGATCCACGTGCCTTTCTAAAAACGGATTGTTTTGCCATTTCCTAAATGTCGTAGAAAGTTTCTCATTTTTATTAGATTTCGCCATTGCCATGAGCAGTTTGACCCGGTGTTATAATTAAGGACATGGGTACAACGTAGATATTTATCATTTATAATGCAGATATTATCTAGTTTTGCCATGATTTTCCAGAGTAGTTTCATCTGGAGGGCTTGATTCATTTTTTTTATTTCCTGATTCCAAGTCCTCCGTCATTCCTTTTCCTACATACCTTGTTTCAACCAATGAGAGGTTTGTAATTCGGTCCTTTATTCCACAAGAAATTTCTATTTATTTTATCTAGGTCTGGTGTGACATTATCTGAGAGCATGAAACTTTGTATTAGATGCAACGGTTTAGAAGCTAGATTTGCTTTAATTAGCGTTGCACGTCCCTCTTAAGACTTTGAGAGATTGTATTCGCTTTCCAGCTTGCAAGTTGGGAGGTAGATGTGGCAATGACGTTGGCGAATGTAGAACGGATAACTCGTCCCTTAATGATAGGACAACCCAAATATTTTTCAATATCCGAGCTGTTTTGGATGCCTAAGATTCCTTGTATTGTACTCCCTCCGTTTAGAAATACATGATATTTTAGCTTGATTTGTTTGTTCAATAATACTTGATATTTTACATAATTTACCATATTTTTTCCAATATTATCCCCATTAATTAAAAATAATAATAAAAATATAATATAAAAAAGGAAAGATCCTCACAAGATTATATGGGTATTTAAGTCAAATCACACATTTTCTTAATTTTAGAGACAAATTTTAAAACATCAAGTATTTATGAACGGAGGGAGTAGTTGTTTTCGATGCAACGGTACTTTCGGGGTTACTTGGATAGTAGATTTTGCAAAATTTGCTTTCAGAACACCGAGCTTTTGTCTAGCTTATTTCACGTACATATTACTTGAATTGCAACTTACGAAATTGGATTTCGTTTATCAGTCATTTGTAATCCAGATATTTAAGCAACAAGAAGTATACATCACATCAAAGTTTCATTTGTAAGGTAGAATATTTACAATCCCATGCCCAAATGAGCTAGTTCGCAAATTGTGGAAATAATCTCGCACAGACTAAGCAAAACAGCATCATTGCAAAGACATATATTGTCGCCCTTAATGTTATAATAATAACTTCAATGCAGCAGGCTCTAAAACTAGACACAACAGGTTAAGCAAAACACAGATGATAAACATAAAGTCTCTCACTAATATAATCACATGAGAATTAACAAAACACAAGAAACTGATATCAAGAGTTGCAATATGGATTGCAACCAACTTGGGCTCCTATCATGATTTACAGATAAAAACACTAGTATCCTACATGCATGATGCATCATTTGTTTCCAGATGTACAAAACAAGCAAATTTACTGCATGTTAACACATTAGCCAAAAGATCACACAGAAGACAGCCGCTGAAACATTTATGATTACCAAAAAACGTATAAGCGAACTTTAAAAAGAGAAAAGAAAGGGAAGTGTGAAGAATCCAAAGTGATCACCATTAACCAATTTGTAACAATGGCCTACTACAAACATCAGAACCACAACACAAACATAATAAGCAATAAGCATTGAAGTAACACTGAAATGTTTCCCCAGTACTTACACTACACTGAACAGACCAATAATATGTTGGAAGACAAGAATGCAAGAGATACTTAGAAGAGACCGTCTAGAATGTAACAGGGAATATGTCATCCTGGGAATTGAGAAAGTATCAAGATTTTGCTAAAGCACAGAAGGAAGAGGTCGTGCACTCAATGGTGCCAATTTGCTCTTTCACACTAGATGCATACTTTTATAATATGGCAATAGAGCTGAAAATCACCATATGAGTGTTAGTGATCCAAAATAATAGGTTTATATAGTTACTGTGCATAACACAGTAAGCCAAAATAATTTGCTTAGCAAAAAGGAAGGTGTGGGACATGATCATATGAAGAAACAAAAGAGCAACCTTATAAAACATGGTAAGATCCTTATTAAACCTATCATTTTGCTTCCCTGTAGACCCTGAGATTCTAGATCATTCTACACATGAGTGCAGACCAGATAGATGGACAGTTAGATACATTAACTTTTAGAAATGGATAGCAATACAGTCAATAGACAGGACGGGCCAACAGCTAATACTTTGGTTTGAAACTCGAGCAAGGAAGAAGAAGATTCAAAGAAAGAATTTTATTTTTATAAATTGAAGAGGAATAATTGTTATCAATCTATATTAGTTTAATTTTTCCACCAAACAGAACTAAAATACTTCTCAACTTTAGAGGCAAATCATATGGAAAGGCAAGGATCCAAACAATATCCAGTGGTGGACAGTTGAATTAAGCATGTCAAAGAACCTGATAAATATGTGATGAAGTACGGAATTTCTACTTTTGCTTATGAAGAATAGATTAAGCTTAAGCTATAGGAGGGTGCTGTTTTAAGAGGCGGGAGAATTAATTTTGATCGTCACTCTAGCACGTGGAATGCAGTTCCTAATTGCCCCCCTCTTCAACTACTTCATTAAACCAGAAAAGGATTAATAAAAAGACAGTTAATATTCCTTGTTCCTGTTCCTGCCACTAAAACAGACATCTAGAGGCTATGCAAAGAGAGTCCATACACTGTGACCACTCATTAAACCAGAAAAGGATTAATAAGAGGACAGTTCATGTTCCTCCCACTAGAACAAACATCTAGAGGCTATGCATCAAGAGACCCTATATTGAGTAAACAAACATCAGGAAATTGAGAGAAAAGATGATGATCAGAACAGAAGTAAAAAAAAAAACTTGTTGAAAAACTTTCAGGGATTAAAGAGCACCAAAGCAACATTTGGTAAGTCAGTCAATTAATCAATGTTGTGGAGAAAATCATAGTGCTCCAAGAGTGAAACAATTAAGAGGATAAATATACAAGAATAAATCAATGGAGAAAAGATATGGTTGAATCTCCTAACAGAGTAAGCCTATGGGGTGTGTTTATGATTTATTGCAAGATCCTACATTATATGGTGTAATCTAAACGCACCCAAGGTCCCAACTAAAAGAAAAGGCGATCATAATTAGAGAAAAAAGGAACACAGAAACAAGTTCAAGAAACGAGAAGCATCCTGAAAACAGATAACCGAAAGAAACAGTAATAACACAGCTTTTGATCTTAGAGCCTCGAAGAGCTTAGGAAGAGAGTAGAGTACGGCAGTGTTAAGATTATACAGCTGCAATCAGAATACCATTCCATATGTGAAAGATTAATATCCATGACACAATGAAAGGAACAGAATAGTTCCAACAGGCATGAACTCAGATTAATTGATGAAAAATGATTTGACGATGACTTAAGAATGAATGCAGGACATACACATCTAGGAGGACATTTTGATCTCAAGATTGGATAAATATTCCAATTGGTTCCACACAGCAGTTCATTAAACACGGGAAAGAACAGGCAAGGGAGCTTACGGTGCGTATGGGTTGTAATCCAAACGAACCCTAAAACTGTGAAGGGAATGTTTCATGTCAACATCCAGAAGAGGCAGCTGCATAGCAATAAATTATCATGACCTTATTGAAAAAGTGGGGCCATGGAGGATTTAGCAAACTATGCCATCAAAAGAACATACATCACTAAGTTGACTATAAGCTCGTTATGAAAATTGTACCAGATAGGAATAATAACTTAGCAGCATATGGATAAAAGAGTACCATGAATGAACTATTTTTGGGCAGAAATTAAAAGAACATTAAAAGGGAAAGATGAATCCTAGCAGATTCTATGACAGTTGCACTATTGCAGATGACTAACTTATAAACAAACAAGAAACCTATGTTTGGTGAAAACAGATCCAGATGCACGGTCATCTGGCAAGTTCTTGATAGGCAATTGAAAGGAGGAGCAGGTTGAGGAATAGGGTATAAGCAGGGACAATCAAGATAGAGCTGACTGAGGAGATCAATGGAGTTTCACCCTTCAACAAGGAAAGACCACTGACACTTAAGTTGACATAATGAATGCCTGAATCAAGTTCTCAGCTGAACGCTTCTGTTCAGATGTTCCAGAAATGAGGGCCAGACGATCACCACGAGATGTTACGGAATCAGAAATCTCTATAACTGCTCCTGATATCTGGAAGACAAACGAACGAGAGTGAGCATGCGTGGATCATGTGAGGGAGAAGTATATATTTTGAAGTTCAAAGCAAGTCTGGAGGAACAAAGTGAGGGGGATATTTAAAAAGGCACATCACATAATGACATCAGTAATTTTTGTAATTTCAAGATCAGATACAGGATGATTTTAGGGTCAGTGGTAAAAAGATGCCCAATTTATAAACTATGAAAGAAGAAAAAGATGGCATCAAACATCAGCAATTTTAAGGCTGTTTTTTAGGTGTGCAGTCATTTGAAAGAAGGACGAGCTCCTAATATAAGATAAGCAGACTAGTATTTGTAATAATAATAATAACAACCAAGCTAAAAGATCCCTACCTTTCCTCCATAAAATGGCATTCCAAATCTACGAGCTGTCAGTGAATTTAAAATTATAAATATCCACACGTATGACATACCTGACGAATATTGGCAAGATTTGCTCCACCTTTACCCATCACTTTTGTAAGTGCACCCACAGGGATCACTATCTCGAGAGTTGTTGGTGGAGTCATCCTGCTCATTATAATTTGTAAGATAACACAAGAAAGCTCTAAGCTACACAAGAAACAACATTTTGATACTAGAATTACAAAAGCATACATGCAATCAGTAAAATGATATACTAACCGTCCATAAACCCTTGCCGAATATGAAGACATGGATCCATGGCTACTATCACCCATCTACAAGCAACAAGGCAATGATTAAGAAGAATCGACGTAACAAAATCACTTTCTATATTATCTTACATTTTAACTAGAGTTAGGCTCCTATACTTGAGAGCCTGTAAAAAGAGATAAGGGCACAGACAAGATAAATAAAAATTGCAAATGCACGTAAAATGATCAAAACTCTATGTAATGTCTCTAAGACATCAAATAATGCCCTTACATATCACAATATGTTGTTAAAGCTATTGTTCTACCCAACCAGGTATCCAACCAAACAGCATCTATATTCAGCACTCGCCAAAGGTACTCCACCTATTACTTATAACCAGGTATCACTGGACGACATGTGGTTCTCGGGGAATGTGCTATTTACAAAAAAAAAAA
The DNA here is from genome assembly GCA_964016875.1 of Fallopia convolvulus. Taxonomy (NCBI): domain Eukaryota; kingdom Viridiplantae; phylum Streptophyta; class Magnoliopsida; order Caryophyllales; family Polygonaceae; genus Fallopia; species Fallopia convolvulus. The sequence continues at coordinate 60,074,535 of OZ024718.1, read as the reverse complement.
TGAACCAATATTTGGAATTATAGATGCAGTAGAACTGTAAAAGTAATACTAAAAAAAATGAACCAATATTTGGAATTATAGATGCAGTAGAACTGTAAAAGTAACACTAAAACAATGAAGAAGGTCTAAACTGCATTTTCAAAGAAGGCAACCTGGATTACTAGCTAAGCACTAGTAACAAGAGCATAACAAAATCGAAGATAAAAATACTATTTTCAAAAATAATGCAGGTAAGGCACCAATAACATGTAAAGATAAGTAGCCTACCGAATATGGTTCATATCCATAATGCCTGCTCGATCGGGATCCAGTCTCTCGTTCTTGCTCATACCCCAGAGGTGCAGCAGAAGGCATAGTGGGATAACTTGGAGGAACTGAATAACTACCAGCAGAAACAGCTATAGAAGGATGCATGGATTCAGCAACCGCGCGAGGATTATAACCGTTATCATTGTTTTTTAGAACATCATCCCGGAGTCTCAGCACAATTTGCACCAGTGCATCCCTTACATTAACAACTTGTCCAGCCACCTAAATGAAACAAAAGTGAAAGGTTACAAACCCATAACATCAAAAAAGCATAACTAAATAATATGAGCACAACACATATAGATTACCTCAACAAGTTCATCATCTGAATCAACATACTTTGGAGTCTTGCCTTTTGAGATTCGAACATCAGCCTTACTTTTCTTCCTAATTTCATTTATAATAGAACCACCTTTCCCAATGATACACCCAATTACTTTTGATGGAACAAGGATTCTAATTGCCACGGTCTCAGCATCCTCGTCATTTATCTTTTCTTGAAGCAAAAGAACAGCTTCTACTGCCATAGATTTGAGATCATCCACAGACTGTAGGCAACCATAAATGCAAGATGATCATACACTTACCAGGAACAAAACAGCACACGCTATATATATTGAATCCCAATCTTGCACTACTTAACACCAAGGAAGCAAATTAAGGAAAAAAATATCATGTAAATTTGTCAAAGGTAGTTTCACACCTCTTTCATTTTCCAATGGGGATGGAATATTGAATGTCACATTCATTTCACCTTTCATATCAAAACATGCCTCAACTTATTTTGAAGGAAAAAGATCACGAAAGTACTCTTTTATTTTTTTTACAATAGAAGTAATACAGAAAAAGCATCATCAATCATTCTTTAACAACCAAATTCTCCTTGAATAACAGCATGACACAAGAATAGTCCACAAAAGAGAGAGCAAAAATGCAAGCCATTAATGCATTTTAGGGTACAAATGCTGATCTTTCAGTTTAAAAATTAACAAATTGCAAGTTTAACTTAGCAAGGAATGGCAAGCTATGTAGCATACTCATTCTCAAGTAAAAGAATTTACTCTCATAGAACAAACAAATCAATGAGAATGAAGGATATATGTGAAACTCAATAGAGCGTCTAATAAAATTTAGAAATAACAATCAAATAAGAAGAATAAATCTATATTCTAGAAGAACTATGAGACTGAGATAGAGATGCAGAAAATGCAGACCTCTGATGCAATAACAGTGACAAGACTATCTTCGCCTTTTCCCTTGTTATCAACAACCTCAATCATAGCATCAGTAGCCTGTCTAATACTTCTGATAGACATGCCTCCTTTACCAATAACACGCCCAATCTTGTCTGACGGGCAAAGGACTCGTATGATCAACTCCTCCTTTTGAGAAGTTCCACCATAGCCATGCACAACAGATGCACTGATAAGAGGCGGCCAGGCACTCCCACTCTCAGCATAACCAGAAAATTCTGGCACAGATGCACTAATAAGAGGCAGAGACCTGGAAGGAACAACAGGATCAGCCCCTCCATAAAATCCAGCTCCAGGGTAAAGAGAAACATCTGAAGGAATGATGATGCTAGTTGGGGCCTCTGGGACTGTAGCATCCAAAGGAATCACTTCCCTAGGAGCAAATTTGTACATAACAGCAGAAACTGCAAACAATGCTTTCTTCACTGCCTCTGGCTCGCCATTTATCTTCAAGCAAGAACAAGGAAATCAATTTACAACATCAACACAAACTAACTGCAAGAAACTGAGGCAAGCAACTTTTGAGTTATTAATAGGAGAACTTACTCGGACAAAATTGTCAAACTCCAGGGCACACGAATGAGTTGGATCTGAAATGTCCTTGGCAGTAACCTTAATGTTTGCCCTGGTCATGTTTCTGAGTTTCTTTATAGTAGCACCTGATTTACCAATGATATTTGCAGCCTGACTTGCCGGGACAAGAATGCTGCATTCTTCCTTATCTTTCCATTTCTTGTCAGAATCCCCTAGTGTTGCCACAGAATGAGAGATTGCAGCATGAAGTTTGAGTAGAGCAGCCTGAGCAGGACAAAGTGGTTCTCTATCACAACACCCGTCGTCTACTTCGACCTCTTCCTTCTCTTTGACATAGCAATATACAGTAATAACCCTCTCCTTGGCACCTGGAAAGGGGTCTACCACTTTAACCTTTGCCCGAGTTTCCTGCCTTACTGAATTTATCACTTTCCCACCTTTACCAATCACACTACCGATTACCCCATCAGGGCATAATATCCTATACACGATGAGCTCATCTCCACCATTATCATCCCTCTCAGTCTTTCTCCTCTGATTTTTGTTGTTCCCGTCATGATCTCTTTGAGGGCGGGATCGCTTGCCTGTCTCACCCATTGTAACTTAATCCTAGAAACATGGCGTGATACAATAATAGTTAATATGAATGACGACGACATAGCCATGGGGACATGATTGCTTGTATCAACACTTTATACATTACAAACAGAGGACAGTGACATGAAGAGAAGAGACGGGATAAAAATCGAGGAAAAACTCATGGAAATCGATGAATAGATTAAAAACCCTAATTAAATTTACAAGTCAACTAAAAATTGGAACAATTAAAGCACAAAGGGTGAAAAGGAGAAAAGCCCTATACCTGCAGACGAGAGCGAGAGTGGAGAAAAAGGTTTCAAATTCCGCCGATATCAATCCAGGGAAGAAGGATGAATGAATGGAGAGAAAGACGAAGAAGGGAATATGAATTTTTGGGAAAAACCTATGGCTATATCTAATATCTACTGTATATTTTTACACCTATTGCTATATCTAATATCTATATTTTTACATCTACTAGCAATTTGGGCGAAAGACGGAGACCTCATTAGTGTAGAGATATGAAAATGGTATTTTCGTAAATTTATTTAAAGGGGTATGGTTTTTTTGGAAAAGGAATATGAAAATGGCATTTCCGTAAATTTATTTAAAGGAGCATGGTTTTTTTGGAAAAGGAATATGGAAATGGCATTTTCGTAAATTTATTTAAAGGGGCATGGTTTTTTTGGTATTAATTTACTTGGTTTCACGCCATCCAATGTCTTAAAACTTGTTTTATTACGTATACGAGCTTTCTTCACAACTAAGAAACAAACTTATACGAGCTTGCTTACAAGCGAAGTTACGTCGACACGTTTTTCGAGACATGTCTAAATTACCCGTTCACATCCAAATATCACATAAGTCGATCACGCTTTTCCAAGAATATATATCCCGAGATTACTTAAGAGCTAAGCAGAACCTTTTGGTATAATTTAATTGGCTTCACGTCATCCAATGTCTTAAAACTTGTTTTATTACGTATACGAGCTTTCTTCACAACTAAGAAACAAACTTATCCGAGCTTGCTTACGAGCGAAGTTACGTCGACACGTTTTTCGAGACATGTCTAAATTACCCGTTCACCTCCACATATCACATAAGTCGATCACGCTTTTCCAAGAATATATATCCCGAGATTACTTAAGAGCTAAGCAAAACCTTTTGGTATTAATTTAATTGGCTTCACGCCATCCGGTGTCCTAGAACTTGTTTTAATACGTATACGAGCTTTCTTCACAACTAAGAAACAAACTTATCTGAGCTTGTTTACGAGCGAAGTAACTTGGACACGTTTTTCGAGACATGTCAAAATTACCCGTTCACCTCCAAACATCACCTAAGTCGATCACGCTTTTCCAAGAATATATATCCCGAGATTACTTAAGAGCTAAGCAAGACCGACACGAAGTTCGAGGTTCATTAAAATAATAAAAGTATTCTTGAGAAATAATGAAATAATAACAGCCGCACGATAGTGTTATATAGAAAACTGTAAAATGAACGGACGGGATTCAATAGTTAGCCGAGAAAGAAGAAGAGATCGGGACCGCACGATAGTCTGGCAAAATATTTTAACGGCCCAAATCTGTAGTTACGCATGCTTTTATGTTAGAATAGATTCATCATCATTTATACGTAGAGATTAAAACAAGGGAAATTCCGGATGGTACCCCTCAGTTTTACACTTTTTTGAATGGTGCCCAAAAAAAACTTAATCCGTGTGTTACCCATGAGTTTTTATTTTAGTTTGCTCTGTGCCTCTTCTTATATTTTCCTTCCACTTCCTTAATTTTCACCAATTTACATTGCTTTTTTGGAAAAAAAAATGAAAATAAATTTACAATATAAACCGCACAAATTATAATTAAACTATAAGCATTGAAATAAATTACTTCCCAGTTTCTTTCGAACACGACATAGAGTGAGAGAGAGCTGAAAAATCATTTCACCAGCATCGAATATGGTCAGTTGTGAAGATTGGGGATTCACTGCAAAAATAAAAAATCAAAACCATTTTATTTTTTTTCCAGCAGAAATTACTAATGACTGAACTAAAATCAATTTGTTCGATCAAATTCCATTCTACTCACCTAGATTGAGAAGCAAAGGCAGTTTGTTGAAGAAACAGATCCATTTCCTTCTCAGTTGAGTTCTTGTTTACAGGGAACAAGTTCATCGTTGTGGGACGAAATGCGTCGTTTTGGCCGGTAAAGCAAAACATCAGATTTTGTGCTACATATAACTTGAATTTCCTGGCCAAAAACCTGATTTCTTACAATTGTTCTGAAAATTCTAGAATTACTGATTTTCCTTCTATTTCCCCCCCCCAGTTCATTAATCAGCAAACTTATACAACAATTTTCGGTACATTGAACCATAAATGCAGCAAAATCAACCACCACAAGGTTCAAAGTTCACTTAATTTGAACAAATTCTACCTCCATTAGAGATACTCAAATCTATATCAAAACAAAAATAGAAGTTTGTTGATTAATGAACTAGGGGGGAAAGAAAGTAAGAAACTGGGAAGTGATTTTTTTAATGTTTATAGTTCAACTAGGTGGATGGCCCGTGCGATAGCACGGGTTCTCATTGATTATGTTTTATATAAAAATAGTATTTTATAATATAGATATATAGATATATAGATTTCTTGATTGATCTTCAAGGGTTTCGCACGAGTTTCTTGATTTTTTTCAATCTTTTATATTTTATAGGATTTTTTTTCACTTGGTGAATTAATTCAAAGGTTGATCTTATAATTTTATTGCTTGGATGGTATATACCCTTCACTGATCTAGAGATTATTGAAATTCTTTACTTTATACATCTCCATGGGTTTCTTGATTGATCCTTATTTTTCAACAATTTGAGAGTTTTTTTTTTTGCTTTGTAGTGAATGAAATTGTAACGTGATAATGCAAAAGTGGAAAGCTTATATAGTGAGAAAGAGAGTGGAATATGAAAGTTTATATTTTAAATTTGGTATTATCTTTTGTTTGGAATACTAAAAGTTGATCTTATCTTCTTTTATTTTTACTTTTATTTGTAATATCAATAGTTATAATTTAATGACTTTAAATTCATATTGTAATACTAAATGTTGTGTGTAATACTAAAAGTTACTAAAAAAGTTGCTAAATAATGTCTATATTTTATGTTTGATCTTATCTTTTGTTTGGAATACCAAATGTTGATCTTATCTTCATTTATTTTTACTTCTATTTGTGATACCAATAGTTATAATTTAATGACTTTAAATTCATATTGTAATATCAAAGGTTGTGTTGTAATACCAAAGGTTATTACAAAAATTGTTAAATAAATGATGTAATATCAAATCTAATGCTCATTTTGTTATCTTTGTGTGTAATACCAAATGTTGTAAAATACAAAATTAGTCTATTAGATAATACTTTATTAATAGATTTTGTAAACTACTCACAAAATAGATAGAGAGATAGTTTTGTTTGAATTGTTATTTTATTTGTTTAATTTTAAAGAATAATTTTTTTAATTAATTGCGCAAAACCCTTCACATAAATTAATCAAATTAATCTACCATCAAATGATTTCCCTAGCGCATAACCTTCTCTTCTTCACGTGATAATCAAATGATTCATGGTGATCCTCATCCACTTTGCCAAGCTTTCTGACACAAATGATGTTTTTCACTTACCATATAAATAAAATAATAAAATACTCAAAGTATATTCAAATATAATGCTAGAAATCATATGAAACAAAGGGATTCAACAGAGAAAAAGTACCTCTATTGAATTGTGTAAATCATTTGCTTTTGCCCTTCAAGTAACAATCACCGAACATATCAACTATAAGATTTGGTTTGTAAATCATTTGCTTTTTTTCCTTCAAGAGACAATCACCAAATACATCAAATATAAGAGAGTGATGTGATCATGCAAAAGTGAAAGACTTATATAGTGAGAAAGAGGGTAGAATAAGAAAAGTTATATTTTAAATTTGATCTTATCTTTTGTTTGGAATACCAAAAGTTGATCTTATCTTCTTTTATTTTTACTTTTATTTGTAATATCAATGGTCATAGTTTAATGGCTTTAAATTCATATTGTAATACCAAAGGTTGTATGTAATATCAAGGGTTATTACAAAACTTGCTAAATAAATGATGTAATATTAATGATTAACGTTATATTTGTGTGTAATATGAAATGTTGTAAAATTAATATTTTAAATTAAGATGATTCATTAGATTTATATTTGTGTTTCATTATTTTTTAATATAGTAATTTTGAATAAGACAATATTTTAATGTTAAAATATAAATATAATCATTTCATTGAACAAAATTTTATTTTAGAAATGCAAAAATTGGCATCTATTTATTTATAGTATGATGATTATTCATTAATTAATAAAAATAACATAAAATTCTTATTCATAATTTGTTTCTTATAATTGCACTATTTATTGCAAAAAATGTAACATTTCAAATAGAATATAAAAAATCATTTTTTATGATGTAATTATTAAATACTTAAACATGTACATTGATTGAGAAAAATACAAATTTACATGTAGAAAAAAGTTAGATAATTATATGGAATTAAGTAGATGATATATGTACATAAGTTTATATAGACTTATTATTAAATTAAAATTAGATATATATTTTAGGCCAATTGAATGAGTCATTAATTGCCTAAATTTTTCTATTTTATAGTATATATAGATTACAATTTGTGTGATTTATTTTGTAAATTTATTTTTATTTTATTTCCAAAAAAGCAATGTAAACTGGTGCAAATTAACGAAGTGGAAGGAAAATATAAGAAGGGGCACGAAGCAAACTAAAATAAAAACTTAGGGGTACCACACGGATTAAGTTTTTTTTTGGGCACCATTCGGAAAAGTACAAAACTGAGGGGTACCATCCGGAATTTTCCTTAAAACAATATATAAAACGCTCTCACATTAACTATATCATTTATCTTTTTTTTAATTAATGTGATTGATTGAAAACTTAGCCTTTGTTCGATAAAAATAAGGTTTTTGAGGAAGGGGTGCGCTCAGGAGAAACAAGTTTTGAGGAGAAACGAGTGGATCATTACATTGAGATTAATCAATGGTTAAAAAGGATGGTAATATGAGGGTTAAAATAGAGGAAAAGTTCATGATCTTCGCAATTAGGATGATTCGAAAATTAAAGAAATGGATGAAAATTAATAAAGGAAAAGGTTGAAAAATCAATTGTGTGATTGATTTTTAAAAAGGAAAGAATCATGAATATTTTATTCTCTCTCCTATTTTTAACGCATTTTAAAGCCAAAATTAATTTTAATGGTTTCTACGTCCGCTAATTGAAAAACAATACGATAGACATTGAATATAAACGTGAATTCAAAATTAAATAGACTCTTTTTTAACTCAAATGTAATTTTTATATTCTGATTTGAATATGAATATATGATCGTTCGAATAATAATATATACTGTTTTGAACAATAGAAGGTGATTGTTTATATATTTATAGTGTTAAATAAGTACTCATTTTACCGTGAATATTGATTGATTATTAGTTGAATAATTACATATATTAAAATAAAAACGAATACGAAAAATGTGGATCGTATATGACATTGAATATATAAATGTAATACATTGAATAACACAAATTAAAGTGTGTTATATCTCGAATACATACTCCAATGAATTTAAATAAGTACATCTATCTACTTGAATGTATAGTCTTCAAACTTCAACATTAAATTTTTTTCACCATTCTTGAATAACTCCATTGTAGAACACGCATATGTGGATAATGGTTCTCGCATTACAAGACATGACATTCTTGAATAACTGCATAACAGAACAAACATATATGAATAACAAGCCACATGTGTTTACGAATTACAAGTCACACATATATGAATAACAAAAAATGCATATATGCATAACAATTCGCACATATACAAATAACAAAAAATGCATACATGAATAATAAATCACATATATTTGAATAACAAATCATTCCACGTATTTATGATGATAAACATGTTTATATAAATAAAAAAAGTCTACATGTTCAAAATAATCAGTTAAAATATTCAAGATTCACCATGCGCTTTTTCAAACTATTAGAGTATAAATTTATTATTTTTAAATTCAACCAAGAATATCACAGTTATTCAAAACAATCATTATATTATTTCATATTTAACTGATTACTTTTTCAACTCAATATTGATCGAGTCACATTCAAGTTTTATTAATTACATAACAACTTTTATAAAAGTAATTTGAACATGTTCAAAACAATCAGTCAAAATATTCAAGGTATACCATGCGCTTGTTTAAATTAATTAATATCGAAAGAACCATAAGAAAAAACTAATTAATCTCGTTTGAATATATTTGTAAACTGTAAACTAAAAAATTGATTGTATTAATTCAATATTGAATTAGTACTTTTTTAAATCATCATTCATTAATATTCATGGTTTATGACTTATCAAACTAACATTACAAAAGTCAATTGAACATGTTCAAAGTAATCAGACAAAATATTCAACGTTTATTAGGCATTTGTTCAAATTATTAGACCATAAATCATTTATTATTCAATTCAACTAACATGAATATTCATACGAGATTGTTTGATTATTCTAAATCCAACTAACATTATCAGTATAATTAACATAATATTCAAATCATTCAAGCATAATATTCTAATCATATTTATCACTTATTTCGTCTATAAAAAAACAAAACCTCCAAGAATAATTTTTTAATAATTCGAAAGAATCAATCAAAAAGCGCATCATAAATCATTTAAAAAACAGAAGAACTACAATGTATGATAATGATTAATAGCACAAGAAACTACCTACCTCTTTCCATTGAATTAGGGTCTTTTTGCAATATGAAATACAGTATAAGCAAGACAAAACCGACAAGAACATTGCATAAACAACCTTGCGATATAGAATTTTTGATGGTTGATCGGAAATAATCAATGGAGATTGAGGTTTTGTGTAACACCCCTATTTTACAACATTGTGTATTACCGCCAGTGACCTCGGACTTTACCGCCCAAAGTCACCCAAGGCTTTTAGAATGATATAGAACATTATTAAAGCGGAAATAAGCATAATTCATAAAATAGAAAAGATGCTCCCGAAGGAGACTTGGTTCTTACAAAGCGTCTTACATTGTCTTCAACTTAAAGTCTTCAAAAACATATAACAAAAGTATCTTGTTCATTAAACAAAGCGATATTAAAACCAAAAGGAAATGATAAATACATCTTGATGATTCTTGACCTTCCTTCACTTCACTTCGCCTTACGCCTTGCTAGGGTTCCTGGATTCTGACATAATTCGCGAGGGGCGATAGAATGCCAGGCAAACATGCGGAAAAGAAGAATTAGTCTAGGAGACTAAGCAAGCGGGAATGGAACTTCCCGAGGGTATTTCGGTAATTTCAATTATTGTCGAAAGAGAGAATAAGGTTGTGTTTATGAATGGGCTATATGATAAGGCTTGTTTATGTGGAGTTTTCATGGTTCGAAGGAGAGTATATCTTAACGAAGATAACTCGATAAGCGATAGAAGAGCTACTGGATTGTAGACTTCTTTAGGGTTTCGAAAGTATGTTGGGAACATTTATTAATTCATACAAGTAAAAACCTCTCGCGCCCTGAGCGGACCGAGAGCCGGATCGATCATTTGAGACCGGTCCGGTTTTGATATCTTAAATGTGCATTGGCACTTATCTTGTATAGTGACGAAAGATATTCGACTTTGTTAATGATTTTTAATAGAGAGTGGTGGGACACGGATAATCTGAGCCACCCGAGGGAGAACTTCAATTCCCCGGCACTTAGCTAAAGTGCGCACATCCCTCCTTGCAATCAGAGCGGATGGAGATCATGATCTCGAAAGTCGTATGGACGTACGACTTAGTAAGGTTATATAGAGGCGTCGGCTATCCCGCACCCCTTTCTAGTTTATTCAAAGTAAATCTCTGAGCGAGACCACAAGCAATCAAGGTAATAACCATACTAGCATATATAGTCCTATTACGAGAATATAAAACAACTATGCTAACAGTGGGTCGTTATATCTAGCATTCGATATTTCCTAGGTTCATTTATACTTAAGTACACAAGTTATTCCCAACATCGAGAATTTTTACGGAATGGAATGTAAAGGTTGCAAGGGGAAATTCCACTTGCCTTTGCTTTGACGATAACGGATTAAGTGAAAGAGCGGAAACGTTGTTTCACGACTTGGAACGGGAATTCGACCTATTAACAAGGGATATTCCGATAACTTTAATAAGAATTTCCGTTTCCCTCTCAAGTTACGAAAAATCTCTTTTATTCTTCATAAGAGAATACTTTACTAAATTATATAATAATTTAGTTGGATGAAAATAAAATAATAATATTCCTTATTATTATTATTTTGAATATTGTAATATCCTTTTTATTCCTTAAAAGTTATTATCACAATAATATTCGTTTTTATTCTTGGAAACCCATATTATCCTTATTTAATTTATTAGAATATTATTTAATAACTTCACTTGTTATTTCTTAATATAAATAAGAAAGGACAACTTTATGAAACACATATGATATAATATTTTACCTAAAAAGGTGTTTTGAATTTATATCATCCTTAAGATTATAAAAATATATTATATCCTTATTAAGATATTTCAACTTAGTGTTATTATAATATTACTTTATTTTCAATAATATTCATAATGATTCCTAAAATATTATTTTCTCATCAAAGAATATTTTATTGATAATGTTCTCTTAATAAAACCTTATTTAATTACGAAAACCATATTATAAAGATAGAATAATTATAGACCATTTTCTTAATAATTTCCATAAATAGGACTTTCTATTTACTTTAAAAAGTAACTTCCTAAATTTAACATATATTACATTAATCTCATTTATTTTATTCCTATAGTTCCTTTCACATTATATGGTTTATAAAATCTATGATCATAGCTTATACTATATGATCATGGTTTAAAATATCTTACTTTGAACCTAAAGTATATTATTATGATATCTTAGGTCACAAAATAATATCTTTTTATTTCTTATCATATCTTTTCATGCAAGGCATCTTTATAACTTAGCGATATAATAACGTATTATATAATAATTTATTGTCACAACTATCATATTTATAATTAAAGTTCATGTCTTGTAGGAATATCTACACCTAGCGATATGTTAAACCAATATTTTATTAAATACTAACTTTATTAACATATCTATCATTATTATAAATAAATTCATATATCTTGATATTCTCTACACTTAGAGGTATGGAACAATAATATTTTATATCTAAGTTAGTAATAATAATATCTTTAGTATATCTTTAATAATATTACCTCTCATCTATCATATTATTTTTAATAATATTTTACATCTATGATTATTGATAATATCTTTAATATATCTTTTCCCAACAACAAATATCTTTTATATTCCATACTTTAACTATATAAATATATCTTATTATTCGTGTATAAAGATAATGATGAAAAGTCCATTATCTTATTTTAAGAAATTCTTATGTCATAAGGTTTATCTTTATAATAGAATAACATGCATGATAATATTTTATATATGTATAAGGAAGATAATAACTTTGATTTATCTTGTTCTAACTAACAATATCTTATGCCTATATTTTAATTAGATTATTATTATAAAATCCATTATTAATTCGGAATGACATTAGATCTCATGAAAATACTAACAAGTTAATATATATATATATTTTTAAATTCATCATTTATATGCTCCAAAGTCATTTATATTATTCTTGTAATTTATTTAATGTCTTACTAAATTTATTCTCTCTTAACAAACATTATTTTATTTATTATACAATCATTTCATTATTTTCTTTTTCTTAAAGAGAGTATGATAATAACCCAATAATAATATTCTCTTACTATTATTTTTAAAGTGAGGTCTTACATTATTTTTATAAAATTTTATATTTAACCAACTATGCATGAAAAGAGAATTTAATCATATAAATTCCTTTTAAACCACATGCAAGATTTATTTAATTTAATTAAATATTATATATGTGTGAAAAATATTTCATAAGGAGATATAGAATAATATACAAGTCGGGAAATTATACCGATCGAAAACGATAGCGGAGAGGGCACATATTTCGAGGTGGTTGGCCCACACCTCTTTTCTTTCTTCCCAAGTGAAAAAAAAAATCAGCACAACTAGCCAACTTCGCCGGTGTGCTACGTCGTCGTCGGAAGGCCAATGGGGGCGATTCAAGCGACAGTCGGTAGCTGGAAACACCCTCTACCAACTGTTGGCAACGGCTCGGGCTAAGGTGGCTTGAAGGCGGCGTACGGTGGTCGGGAACTTTGGTCGTCGCCAGCCCGTTCTCTTGGAGTGGGTCGAAGTTGGTCGTCGAGGTAAGTTCGCTCCGTCCTAGCGGCGACACCAGTAAAGGGGTGGGGAGTAAAGTTGCTACAGCTGAAACCGCTCATCCCCCTCTTTCTACTGTTGGCAAAAAGTCCGGAAAAGGATGTGTAACGAAGGCGTACGAGCCTGGCAAAAATCGCTCGTCACCAGCCCGGAAAGCCCGAAAACTGCACATAGTCGAATGGTTTGGATGCATTTTTGGCTCGGTTTTTGTGGTGTTTGTGCCCAATTGATTGAGGGGTTTTGTAGGCAATTACTTCATCTACATTTAGGGACTTGAATCACACAATTTGGTTGAGAAACGAGCTCGGAATCGGTCTTTGAAGATCATGCACCACTAGTGCAAAATCTGGAATTGTTTTTGGGTAAAATTCAGCATTTAAGTGAGGAAGAAGAATCTGAATTTTTTTGTGGTGTTTAGGGGACGAAAAATGGGAGAAGAGAAAGAGATGATGTGCTCTTCTAGCTTTCACAAGTACCCTTTGAATAGGTGAATTAGAGGGTTGAACAAAAGGGGAGAAAGGAGGCCATTGGTGAGGGTGGAGCTCCTTTAAATAGGCAAGGGAGTGCAACTTGGTGATCCATGGCAATGGCCATCAACCAATGAAGAAGAAGGAGATGGAAGTAGATTAGTCAAGAGTGTGCTAGTTTGATGGTGATGAGATGATGATGCAACAAAGTTGGTCTTGCAAGCCAAGGGAGGAAGAAGAAGCATGCAATGGTGAAGTGTCCAATCAAGTTGACTTGTTTGGAGAAGAAGGCTCAAAAATTGATATAAAATTAAAAGGGTGGCATAGATGAGTAGAAAGTCACATTGGTCTAGCGGATTTTAGGGTGGGGCATGTGAGACGGAACTGCAAGAGGTCTCGGGTTCAAGTCCCGGCTCTTGCATTCTTTTTATTGAATTTTTCATTGTATTTTTACTAGCTTATTGTGCCTCTTTTTATTTACTAAAATCCGAAAATTAATAAGCATTATTTTTATTTAAGATTTTTACCACTTTAATGATCCTCCATGATATGTTCTTAATTTTATTTAAATAAAATATTTAAGCTCTCTTTTTAAAGAGGAGGAGGATTATTTTAAAGAATACCCGACTTGCTTATTGTTTTTAAATTAAATTCTTAATTGTCATTGTAGTAAACTTTGGTAACCTCTCATAATATAATATGAAATTATAAAGTTTGTTAAATTCCCTATTTTAGAGAAAAAAAATTATTGGGATAAATACCCATTTTTATTTTATTTAGAATTTAGCGGATATTACATTTTGCACCAGAACTTTTTTTGACGATGGAGAGCTTTTTTTTGTTCCATTTACGTATTATTCAGATTTGGAGACATGGTAGTTCTAGATAAGATATGACAGTTTTTTTATTTCCTTGATCTCCTAAAATATCTCCGAAAATATCCCCCTATTTTAAAAAAATTGTGGCTTAATCATGTACAATTCACCCATAAAAGCACTTTACACCTCTTTTTCTTTTAATCCCGTGCGTTTAAAAAAACAAATCAACGCTTCTTACTCTTTCCCCTGTTTCTCCTTAGAAACTTGTTTTTCTTGAGCGTAATTGGAGGTTTTGTAGAAGTTTTTTGGATAGGTAGAGATTTTATGATAGGTAGAGGTTTTCTTATCTAAAACCTTCAAAAAACTAGTTGAGTGTTTGACATTATAAGGTTTTGGTATAGGTTTTAGCTTTAAATTATCAAAAAGGAACCCCCTTTCCTACCAAAAAAAAATTATCAAAAAGAAAATAATTTTATTAATTAACATAAAAATGATTTGTTAATTTTTACAAACCTCCTAAAACCTATCTATTTAAAGGTTTCTATTTTGTGGTTTCAAACCGCCTACAAAACCTCTTAAAACCTCCACCTTGAAGAAAACATTGTTTTGCCAAACATCTATTTAGGTAGGTTTTAAATTAAAAAAACCTCCACAAACCTACGCCGAACAGAGCTTTAGACTATCTGCATTCATACGCCTACTATGCACTCCAACTTTTTTCATTTCTCTCTATGCCACATCATGCACCCTATTTTAATTTATACTCACATCCATACACCCTCTAAATTCATATTTTTTTTATCATTTTTAACACTTTTCTCTCTCTCTCTCTCTCTCTCTCCATATACAATTACACATATACCCTCTTCTCAAATTAAAATTATATATATGCCCTTATTATAAATAATTTTGTTAATTAATGAAATATTTGAATTAACTATAATTATTATTATAAATAAAAAATTATACTCGTTAATTTATGAAAAAATAATTTTTAATTTAAAAGTCATTCTACATTTGTTAAGAATTTTACGTACTTTTCTTAATTAAACAAGTATTAGTACATGAAATTACGGAAAATAAACATCATAATAGGATAGATAATGCAATTCAAAGCAAACAAGGGAG
This sequence comes from Fallopia convolvulus, assembly GCA_964016875.1. Lineage (NCBI taxonomy): Eukaryota > Viridiplantae > Streptophyta > Magnoliopsida > Caryophyllales > Polygonaceae > Fallopia > Fallopia convolvulus. The sequence continues at coordinate 60,058,962 of OZ024718.1, read as the reverse complement.
TACATCTCAATATAAAAAAAAACAACATAAGAAAACACACAACAAACCGCATATGAGATACTTGATTCAAACAAATACAATACTTAAATATCCTAATCCGACTCGTACTCATGCCTAAATCTTGTCCAAATGTGCTCCACCAAGTCTGCCTTCAGCTGGTTGTGTGTATCCCTATCCCGAAGTTGAAGATTGTTTAGGATATAGTTGCTCATCTCATCCGTCCTCTCAGTTGAGAACGTCCGATCGACACCTTCTGGCGCTTGTCATACGGAGGAACCACCCATCCATTACATTCGTACATAGCTCTTTCATCTTCTACAATGATATTGTGTAAAATTACACAAGCACTCATTATTTTTCCAATAAACCCAGCATACCAAGAGCGAGCTGGGTTGTGAACGATATGAAATCGGGATTGTAAAACCCCAAATGTCCTTTCCACATCTTTGTGACAACCCTCTTGGCGTTGGGCAAATAGTTTTGCTTTACAACCCTGGGGGAGGCTAATTGATTTCACAAATGTTGCCCAGGCTGGGTATGTACCATCAGTGAGATAATAACCCTTGTTGCATTCATCCCCATTCACCGTAAATGATACTGGTGGAGCCGCACCTTGTAGAATGTCATAAAAAACGGGAGAATGTTCAAGCACATTAATGTTATTGCACGTACCTGGTGTCCCAAAGAATGCATGTCAAATCCATAGGTCATATGATGCAGCATCCTCTAGGATAATTGTTGGACCATCATGATCTCCGCGCTCAAACTGGCTTTTCCATGCGGTTGGGCAATTTTTCCACTTCCAATGCATGCAATCAATACTACCCAACATGTCGGGGAATCCACGAGCCTCTCCTAAGCTCAATAAGCGCTGTATGTCTTCGAAAGTTGGTCGCCTCAAGTACTCATCGCCAAAGAAAGTTATAATACCTTCAACAAAGTTGGACATACATTCTCTTGCAGTGGATTCCTCGATACGAAGGTACTCGTCATAAGCATTTGCAGCAGTGCCATATGCCAGCATGCGCATTGTAGTTGTACATTTTTGTAAGGCCGATAAGCCAAGTCTACCGGTCGTATCTGGCCTTTGTTGGAAGTACTCCATCCTGATTGTGAGTCGATCAACAATGCGCTCGAATACGTGCTTGTGCATTCGGAACCTACGTCGGAACACGTTGGGCAGATATGTTGGATTGTCGGAGAATTAATCTTTGTATAGTCGGTCATGCCTAGCTTCCCTTCCTCTTTCGATGTGGGCTCGAGTGCCTCCTCTTCTTGATCTTCTGGCTCATGCGGTCTCCCTACAATTTAGGGCAACTTGTAGGAGATACCCGTAAATAGCTCTCATGTAGTTCAAAGACTCTTCTAGCTCATCATCTATGCTTGGAATATTTGGATCTGGATTTGAAGAGTGTGTTGAGTTTGAAGAATTGTCAGACATTTTGACAATCTGATGAGTAATAGAAATATGAAGGGAGTAGAGATATGAATAGTGATATTTTCTTAGAATGGTAAACTATGGTTTATATAGCAATTTTGACAATTTCAAAATTTGAATGCTAGATGGTTGCAGAACCACACAATCTCCGAGTGTTGTTGCAGAACCACTCAATCTCTGAGTGTTGCAGAACCACTCAAATTACTTTTGTTGCAGTGACTTGTCACTAACTACTTTATTGTATGGCAAGAACCATTTTGGTCAAACAATGACTAGTTGAAGACTACTAACAAAGATTGCTTTAAACAAGAATTACATTAAACATAAACTCAAGTTAACAAATCTTACATTAGAATGAGCAAATACAAGAAACAACCCAAATAACAAAGCTTACTCTAGAATGAGCAAATACAAGAAACAACCCAAATAACACAACTTACACTAGAATGAGCAAATAATTGGAAGCAAACCGATTCCATCAATCTCTTTTTATGCCAAGATCATCCATCAATCGGTTCTTCACCACTTCAACTGTAGGAGAAAGTGGTGACACTGATTCCATCTTGATTAATTCCATCAATCTTTTCTAGTTCCATTCCTTAGCCTCCTCTTCTAGTTCTTTCTCCCTAATCCGAAGGTCCTCCATCTTGAACGATTCCACCTTGTTTGTATGTTCATGAAGTTTCTCCCCTAACTTTAGCACTTTCTCCTCAAACTCCTCATCTTGTTTAGCATATGATATCTTCTTTTTTCCTCTAGCTTCCTTTGCAGCCTTTATCCCGGGCGGACGTTGGATTGGTGCACTAACTGGGGTATTTGGATCAGGGTTACTCGAATCATCTTCAACGTCGCCCCTCGCTCTTTTCGTGCCACTACTTTCCGAGCTTATGTTTTATCGATTCATCTACAACATGTACTCTTTATTCCACCTTGGTCGGTGTTTCAAGATCATGCATGCTTCCTCTTCATCAAACTTTTCACCCTTCGGATAGTTTTGGTGATAGTCGTGCTTACCCTTTTCCATAACATCCTTATCAGATTCTTCACTAGCCCGATTAGCCTTAGCCTTATCCTGATAAACAACAAACAAGTCAATAACCCTTTTAATTCTTCCCCACTTCGTCTTTATCATGCATTTGGATCTCTGAACTTGATTGCCTCCTTTGTGATTATTGTAGAACCACTCTTCGCCCTTCTGGTCATTGCCGGTGATTAGGTTATTGCTAACGTTGACCCAAGCGCTGATGAGAAGCGTGATGTCTTCTTTCTCCCAATGATGTTTTACGAGTGGAGCTCTAGTTTCAATACTAGCCCTCCCATCACCGCGAGACTGTAAGGCCCCAAGCCTTTAGAAGCGCTATCTCATGCTAACCCGAGGACTTCTCAAGAGGTCACCCATCCTGTACTACTCTCTCCCATGCACACTTAACTTCTAAGTTCTTTGTCCTCACTTGAACCCAGAAAAGGAAGAGCTCTTGTTGACATGGGGAACACCTTAATCCCTTATAAATTATTGGGGTGTTACAATCTCCCCCATTGAAATATTTGACGTCCTCGTCAAGGCCAAGCACCGCTCTCTAGGTCGAGCCACCGCCCTTCGGGCCAAGTGCACTCGTAACCTAGAGTCGGCTCACCATTTGTAAGGCCCCAAGCCTTTAGAAGCGCTATACCATGCCAACCCGAGGACTTCCCAGGAGGTTACCCATCCTGGTACTACTCTCGCCCATGCACGCTTAACTTCTGAGTTCTTTGTCCTCACTTGAACCCAGAAAAGAAAGAGCTCTTGTTGACATGGGGAGCACCTTAATCCCTTATAAATTATTGGGGGTGTTACAGAGCACCACCACCGCGAGAGCCACCACCGCGAGACGCACGACGAGCACGTGGTGGGTCACTAGCATCATCTAGTTGGGTGCTATAGGCTGGGATGGACGAAAGATCGACACTTCCGTCTGAGCTTATGGGCTTTTGTGGTTGAGTATGAAAAAAATTGCATATTTGGATGACCAACAAAGTTGAGCGAGAAAGGCATAGCATATTGCACATTTGGAATACTAACAAAGTTGGGCGAGGGGGGCATAGTAAATTGGGCATTTGGATTACCAACAAAGTTGGACGAGGAAGACAACACAAATTGCACATTTGGATTACCATAAGACTAGGAGATGAATTGTTGGATATATTCCAAATCCGCTTAGGAGTTCATTTGGAAGGGATTTTGGGAGGGATTTTGAGAGGGATCCATAAGATAGATAAGGATGAAGAGATGAAGTGAAATATGCAAATGAGAGTTGTATATATATATATATCCACAAATAAGGGTTTTTTAACCCAAAACCACTCCATCAAAACCAGAGGCCTTGAAATCATGGGCTCTGAAATTTGTATTAAAAACTCGAAAATACTAAGATGCTCTTTTTAGCCCTGAAACGACCTCAAACATCCGAAAAATCCCTTATGTCATTGCAAAGCAATAGGTTTGACTCGTGAGCACGTTCCCTACTCGGAAAGGTATAATAATAGTCATTCCAACATCGGACGACCATTTTCCGACGATCCCGGCGAACACCCGTATCAACCTAAAAATACAATTATTCTAAATTTAATCAAATATATGCAATATTGATGTCTATGGATAGATAAAAAAATATGAATTATGGTATATTTATATATATATAATATATAAAATGGACAATTTATAAAACACCCATCTTACAACTATAAAAGTTATCCTCAAAAGCCAAATAAATGCCATAGCATAATGCATTCACTTCAATTTTGCTAATTTCAAATTTCTTTTAAAATGTATTAATAACAAGAAATTGATTTAGAAGATATATAGACCTAGCCTTTGGAATTCCTAATTAGATGTATTCCTTACCTAACCATTTGTATAGCTAGCCATCTTATCTTATTATATTAACAAGAATTAATTTTTACAATCAACCTGCCAAATTTCTTATTTAATGTTCTATGTTCTATTCTGTGCATCAATGTTATAATAAGGAATAGATTTTTACAATCAACCTTTCAAATTCCTTCTTTAATGTATTAATAAATAACCATGAACTACCTTTTGAAGTCTCCCCTCTAATGTATATATAAGGCCACATCATGTACAAACTAGCCATTATCTTTATACCTCACTTGCACGACCATTTGAAGAAGCAATATAGGTACCATTTCTCTCATAATAACAACTTTTGTTACCATTTTGTTACCATGATAATATCTTGTATGTATATAATAGTCATTATATTTTGTATTTAACATGAACATGCAAAAATAGATTGCAATAAACCCGACCAAGATGCCACATTTTGCACTCTTGATGGATTGTGTGATGGTGTTCAGCATCAGCTTGAAGTAATGCTATGCAGGAAGTGAGATGCAATGAATGTATATGAAAAATATTTCAATACCGAATTCCTTGTAGAACATAAAATTTGCATCGTCCAACAGACGGGTTAAAGCAGTCTAGTTTTCTTAAAAATTTGAATTGCATGTGTCATTATATGAATGGGTTGAGGAGGAGGAGTGTTGGGCATACACTGCCTTTTGCCATGCTTCTCTTGCTTTTGGAGGTGCAAAATTTGCACCCCAAATTCTTGGAACATGCACCAATATAATTAAAAAACAATATTCTAACGGGATGCACTCGTGAATAGCAGGCGTTGTGGGTACTCTGAATTGGATAATTTTTAATTAGTTATATTTATATAATAAACAAAATAATTAATATATGGAAAATTGTTCTAAATATCTGTTGAAACATTCGTTGTTCCTGGTATCTCAGGAACAAAATAATTAGTTTTGATGATAACAAATCTTGAATGATTAATGTGTTGTTTCACTAGTATCTCAGGAAAAAAAAGAACATATCGACAGAGAGTGACAATTTGGACAATGTTTGCAAGAAGCTACGCGACTTACTATATTTGGCAAGTTGCCATATCTTGAACAAACGAATTCGGCGGTGATTTGACAACTAAGATAGAGTTGTTTAAGAGAAGATAAGATAGAATCTTGAATATTTGTTGAAGCAAAAAGTTAAGATATCGAGATCTTTCAGTTTTGGATATAATCCAAGTGATTGAAGATATGATTGATTGAGTTTATGATTTTATGGAGTTTTTGGGATGGAAAATCTGTTATTTCGTGGCAAGGAAATAATAGAGATCAGATTCCACAAGGCTCTATAAATAAGGATGTAACTTTTAGGTTAAAAGTGTGGTTTTCGGGTGGTTGAAGACGACGAACAAGAAAGAAGTGAGAACTTGAAGTTGTTCGAGTCGTTGGGGTGTCTTCCAATGAAGATTCCACGTGAGAGAGTTTAATTACTCGGGTTGGTAGTTCACTTATTGTTTAGGTTTACGTATAGGGTTGTAGAAGATTAGTTGGTTGAACTTTGGTTGGTGCCGAAGTTACCTAGGAACTTGACTTGCCTTGTAATCGTTGAAACTTAATATATAAGGTTCTATTGAAATCCTCCGAGAAGGAGTCTCAGAGGTAGAGGTTTTTCTTTCTACGACTTGTTGGTTGGGCAGAAAGTTTTCCACTCTAAATACATTGTTCATGAACAATGTATTTACTAACACAGTACAATCCAACAATATCCCAACCTTTCATTTAGTTGCACACTCTACCCTAACCTTTTTGAATTTTATAAAATATCCTATACTTTGGGGATAGTAGCGCACTCTACCCTCAAAGTGTCCACATTTTTGGTAAATTTGTGGATTGACTCCTCACCTTTTCATTTTGTGACAAAATACTCAACTCGTGTACAAACAATTTTTAAAAATTATAAATCTTGTCCTTATAAAGATTAAAAATAATCATTTTAGATCTCTTTTTGTTCTAAATCAATTTTAGTGGAAATTAATTTAAAATAATCAATTTCTTTATATAAAAATATATTTGGTTAAGGTTAATAACATTTTGGGTAAGGTTCAGAAGTTGGCGAACACTTGGTCGATGATTTTCGCGACCACTTGGTCACGGATCTCAGGACCCAAGTTAGCAATCATTTGGTCGCTAATTTTAGCGACCACGTGGTCACGGATCTCATGACCCGAGTTCGCGACCACTTGGTCGCTAAAATCAGTGACCAAGTGGTCGCCAACTTCTGGCATCAAAATTGTCCGTGCAATATTAGCGACCACGTGGTCACTAATATTTTTTAATTTTTTTGGATTTGGCGATCACTTAGCGACCACGTGGTCACTAATTAGCGATCATCTTAAGTGATCGCTAAATCTCAAAAATGGTGTAGTGGTTCTTATTTTGTTGCTCTATGTGGGGCAACCCCCTTGATTGGGGTCCAAAGTTCCAGTTTTTTCTCCACTCATTAGCATAGAAAAGCTTCCTATCACAATATGAGATTGCATAGAAGTAAAAAACGTACAATAGAATAGAAATACAAGCAACCAAAGCACTTTAGCAAGTAATTTGTTCATCAAAGTATGGCTAGTTTAGGCAAGCTGTAAGGGGGGCAAAAAGTTAGTCAAGTGATGGCGATAAAAAGGATCACTAAGCGAGATTAAGCAATAGAATTATGAGACAATTTTTTTCAAGATGCCTAGCAAGGCAAGCCGATTGGAATAAGCCAAAATAAGGTAACCCTTGCTAGGAATCTTGCCTAGCAATTGCCTAGCAAGGGTTACCTTATTTTGGCTATTCCTGGCTAAAGATAGAATTTTTCTAACTCCTTTATGTGGCTAACCTTATTTTGGCTTTTCCACACAAAAGATAGATCTTTTATCAAGTAATCACGAGAAAGGTGTCCCTTTTTGGGCTCTATCCTTTCAAAGCAAGCAACTTTAGCACTAGAGAGACATGTTTTGTGAGGTCTTAGTAACTAACTTAACAAATAAGCAAAGTGAAATGAGCATGCAAAGTGATGATAGATTGCTTCATAAGTAGAGTCTAGAGAAAAAAATCAAGCAAAAGATGCAACTTTCAATCACGCCACACACGAGAGAGGGTAAAAGCAAGCAACTTGTCGTCCAAGCTTTCCTTGGATTGACTAGGGCAAGGCAAAAAAGAAAAAAATTAGTGTATTTTGATGGAGGTAAGGAAGATGATTATGGAAAAGTGAACAAAGAGACTCGAAAGTGACTTACAAAACGCCGACTCTGATACCAATTGACGTGTTTCGACTCTGTGGATGGGGTTTGTTCGCTTAGAGTGGATCGGATCTTGTCTTGGATGACAAGTCACACCACAAGTCGTAGCCAATGTGGAATCCCATGGTGTAGAAAGCCCTAGTTGTCTTGCATGAAGGCTATGCAATTGAGGTTCAACACGAGTGGTGTCGAAGCTAGGCTAGAGTCTCAAGACTAGATCTAGGCGTCAACGGCTCAAGAATAGCATACTGATGGTGCATCGGTGTGAAGCCTCATACTAGGACTCGAGCGAAGCAAGGCGAGCGAGAACCTCATGACTAGGTCTCGATCTTAGATTTAGACTCAAGGTAGAGTATTTGCCAAAGAGATGGATTTGATTGTGTTCAAACAAGAAAATAAAGATAGAAAAATATTTGGTGATGCCCAATCCAAGCAAGGAGGAATTATCAACTCAATGACTTAAACTTGGAATTAAATTGAGCGTAAGAAATAAATTACATAGGTGAGATTTTATACAGAGCTAGATATTTCACCCCTTATTCAGCCCAAGGAAATCCGTGAATTTCGATTTGAGATAAGACAAACCATCTTGTCCTTTTTGTGGTTGTCGATATAGGACAAAACTTTAGAGTTTAGTATATGAACTGTTGCTTCTTGTTGAGAGTGTTTTTCAAAGAGAACAAATCTTCAACCCTCGACACAATATCCCAATAAAGACTTTAAAAAGGCATTTGGACGTTCAAGACGGTTTATTGGAAGTTTTCTAGAGTGGCTGACATGGACATCAGTTACTAATGGTTACCAACAGCTGCAACTCCTGTCCACTATCTCTCCATGTGTGCCCACTACTACCTTTATAAGTCTCTAGGAGTCTCTAATCAAATTAGATGACCTCCAAGTAGTTACATGCAGATTCAAAGGTAGTTACCAAGCGGTTACCCCAAAAGTGTCACTCATGTAGTAGACCTAAAAGATGTCGGCAACATCTAAGTTCCGAACATGTAACAGACTTTGAACGTATTCAACTTTTTGGAACTTTCACTTACACAAACCTGAACTCCGCGCACCTTATCCCATGTTATAGTAGTAAAGTCAATTCTCATTGTGTCGACGTGAACCACGATTACACCAAATCTAATGTCGGCGATTTCTCAAGTGTTAGATGATGACAGTGAAATCACCAACACTTTTTGGACAAATTCGTCGACATCGGACGTAGGCGTTGCTACAAACTATCCAATATCTTATCCCCTGGTGAATTCGCTAGCATGAGATCATCCGGCTCTCCCTCTCCATCACCTGCGGCGAAGATGTCGCCGTCAATGATGTTATATCAGTCTCCCCCTGGTGAATTCGCTAGCATGAAATCATCCGGCTCTCCCTCTCCATCACCTGCGGCGAAGATGTCGCCGTCAATGATGTTATATCAGTCTCCCCCGGCATATCCCAACTCCGAGGACGCTCTTTGGCTCCGGCTCCTGTGGAGAGCTATCGTGCTTCAAACTTCATCGGTACTATCAGTGCCTGCTATTTGGGGCGGCGAGGAGGGGCGGTCGCCATGGCCCCCAAAATATAGAGGCCTTAAAAAATATTACCACTAGTCAAAATAGGACTATTAATGTTTAAAAAAACCCATTAATGATAAAAAAGACTCGGTGATATAAAAAATAAATAAAAGTTGTATGGAAAGACCCATTTATTTTTTGTGCTAAAAAAAGGTCTATCTACCTAATACATTATAAAGCAGAAACCATGTCTGTTGAAAAAATTGCGTCACATGACATTGTTTGAATAAAATAATGTCATATTTTTTTAATAATAAATATTATTATAACTTATATTATTCTTTATATACATCTAATATTTTTAATAAAATATATAACATATTTATATCATTTTCTATCTATAAAAATTTCTATCTAGGTTAATATTTCCTATAATAATTTTATGCACACATCTTTTAAGAAAACTTAATTTAAATGATAATATTTTCAATATTAGTTTTATACATAATAACTTTTTCTCTTTAAACAAAATTTGGGCTCCAAGTATATAATTTTTTTTATCTATATGGTGAAATTTTCTAATAGATTGAATTTATTTATATAATGTATGATATATTTTAGTACACACTATATTTTTTATAAGAAACTATGTTCTACATTTAATTGCATGAATAAATTAATTTCTATTTTTTAAATAAATATTATAGTAATATCAACCTATGTATGAAATATTCAACCTATAGATCGAATTATATAGATAGAATTAATATAAATCGGGGCTTTATGAAAAATTTGTTATTTTCATTTAATATATAGTTTTGTGCATATTTCTCCCATTAATTAAAATACATAAAATATTTAAAATTATAGTGATGTTATCCGTACATAGTACGCAGGGACGGACGCATGATTTTATATTAGGGTGGGCTAATTTTTATATAAAAAATTGGGTGGGCTAAATTAACTTAATTTAACTAATTTATCACTAAATTTATTTTATTTTTTAATTTTTTATATTAAATTTATCTTATTTAAATTATTTTTTTATTTTTTTAGGGTAGGCTAGGGCGTACCCTAACGCCACCCTAGGTCCGTGCCTGATAGTACGGGAATTCAACTAGTTTATTTGTTAAGTTTAAGAGGCTCGTAAATTTTATTTCGCCTTAGGGCCTGAAATGATTGAGACGGATTGGGTACTATTACAGTGGGTGATCCGTCTTCTGGCGGGAGGAAAGCCGAGACTGTGTTTGGAGTTTTGATCCGAGCGGTTTGTCTTGGCCGGAATAATCTACAAGAAATGGCGGGATAACATGTGGAGATCACGGTACGGACCACCACTCCCAAGGAATTCGTATTCGTCTAGAAGGATCCAAAGAAGAAGATAAAGTCAAAAGGGTATTCGATTGAGGTTATTTACAGTTTTCATTTGTCTTGTGCCACTGTTGGTAGGCTGTGATTATTTATACCTTTGGACGATTGGATTAGAAGATTGATGATTGATTGTATCAATTGAATGAATAACTATGGTGTTGTGATTCGATAGTTCGTGATTTTGAACTCCAATTTCTTGTTTTACGGGGAGTTGTCAGTTGCAATTAGAAAGACGGCTAGTATGTTAAAATCAAATGGATGTGATCTAGCAGGTCAAAGTTAGGGCCTTGAGTATTCAAATGTCAATGGATAGCTTCAATTGGAAGATTAGCATGATCATGTCCTTTACTCCTTTTCTCCTTAATTTTTTGTAGCATGATCATGTGCGCGCACTTGAACAGTGCGTCCAAACTGCCAAGATATATGTTTACACTTTACCGGCCAGGTATCTTAACTGCAACGCAAGTGTTAGGACCCAATGCAACTTTGTAGTCATGCTTGCTGTTTTATAAACTATTCCATTAATGCAAATCTTTATCAGTCATCATCGTATAAGAAACAATAAGCTTGTATATACATGCTCAACTCAAACAGAAAATTTACATGTCTCATATAAAGAAAATCTTAATTACACATATATGGTTTTTCTTTTAATCCTTGTCTAGTCTTTAGATTTGATAATCTGTATTGTAATGAAGATAGTTGAAGTAATGAGCTGCACTATTCACATGTATGTATATATAGTTTTAAATCAACATCTTAAGTGGGAGATCGGGTGGATCTATGAGCGGAAAGAGTTAGAACGGGGGATCTGACTAGGATCAATAATCAAGCCATGAACTTGTCTTGTACCACCAAACACTCGGTGCCGGGGTGTTGGCCCTGTGGTTGGTGCAATCTGCACACTTGGTGGTATTGGTATCTCCTGGGAATGGCCTGAAATACAAAGAGTGCCGGTATCATCTTGTTGCCACCATACCTCAACCATGATTCCTCTAGGATTCTCTGCAGATTCTGTTCCTGGAATTCCAACGAACTGGGCTCCAACAGGGATCTGTTGCAAGCAATGGTAAATATATATGAGAATTTTTTAAGTGTAGTTTATATTTCATCATCATCATCATCATCGTTGTCATATCATATGGAATGTGAACTTGCCTGAACTGAAGCCCCGGATGTTGTTAGTGTCAATGTTACCATGCTCCCCTCAGCTGCAGCATTGTCGAGCTCTGCTTGTCTTGCAATGTTGAGAAATACTTCTTCCAGAGTAGTCAGACCTAGTTGAATGTCCATTATGCCAAATTCCTCTTCTCTGTCTTGAAGCTCCGCGAAGAAATCCTGGCCATCAGCAAATTAATTGATTAATACCGGCCATCAGCAAATTAAGATTGATCCAGGAGATATGAAATGTTTCATTATGAACAAGAGTAACTCTTACTGGTAAAAGATTCTCCTTTTCATTGGGAATCAAAAAAGTGAGGAATGCTTTGTTCTCCTCTTTAGGCACCACATCCAAATGCTGAAACAAGATATTCACAAGCTTACAAAATTTTACTGGAGCAAACAAGAACTGGAATTTGTAATGTCCAACGGAACCTACCGATTTGAAGAATTGCTTTACGACCTCTTGATAATTGGTGGCATTGGTAACATCACCGTTATAAGGTGTTCATTGACGTTTCCAACAAAGCTTACATTAGTAATAAATCCAGTCCCAAACCGAGATTTGAGTCTGATAGAGGTTCCAATGCAGCGAAGCTTTCCTTTGGCCATGATACCTATGCGGTCACTTAATATGTCTGCTTCTTCCATTGAGTGTGTTGTTAGGACAATTGCTCGCCCTCTCTTTGCGCCTTCTATTATGTCCCAAACATGTCTCCTGCTTATGGGATCCATACCTGTTGTCTGTCATTCAATTCAAAGTAAATATAGATCATCAATAAGCTAAGCTAGTTTAATCCATCCATCCATTCATCCATCTTCTAACTTACCGGTTCATCCAAAATGATCAACTTTGGATCACCAATAAGGGCTATTGCAACACTAAGACGACGCTTCATTCCTCCACTGTAACTTGAAACTCTCGTTCTGGCTACATCAGTTAATTGGACCTCCTTTAGGGATTCTTTAATCACCTGCTCGGTAAATACACTTTGTAATTCAAAGCACAAGTCTTCCAAGAAAGACAGACATAGATGTACAAGTACTGGGAATAAAAGATGAGCATTACCTCTCTAATCGAAGCAGGAGGCAGGCCCTTTATACTAGCAAAGAGATATAGGTGCTCCTCACCATTCAATACATCCCAAAGAATATCAAACTGAAAAACCATCCAAGAGATTGAAATCATTCAGAGCTAATCAATAAATTTATGAATGAAGGTAAAAAATAGACTAGAGTAGTAATTAAGTAGTTTCTTCTTCACTGATTGCAGAAGAAAAGTATCACCTGAGGACACACGCCTATCATCCTTCTAATGTTGGACATGCCAATTGAGCTTCCAATGGAATAACCATATACCAATGCTGCATGGTAGATTAAATGCAGTCAGTAAACTAATGAACTTGGTAATTAAGCCCATAGTAAAATTCCACTATTACCGTCTCCTGCAGTCACTGGCATAATCCCAGTTAAACAGTTAATAATAGTAGTTTTTCCAGCTCCATTAGGTCCCAAAAGACAAAACAACTGATCTTTTGGGAAGTTGACCCATATGCCCTGAAATGAAGGCAGAAGGGAGGATTGTGATAACATGTAAGGGATCCTTTTTCACTGATTAAAAAGGGTGATTATATTCATAATTCATTCATTCATTCCAGTTCTACCTTGAGAGCGTGATAAGGAGAAGTCCTCTTGCATTTACAGCAGCCAACTTGCCTGGTCCCTGGATAGATCTTTGCCAGACCCCGTATCTGGACTGCAACATTCGGATCAATATTACCTTCATTAGCTTGCTGTTTCACATTATTTTCCTCTTCAAGGACATCATCATCATCTGGAGCCATGTGCTCCACCTGTGGAGCTGATCTCACGCAGCTACAAATACCACCTTATCCCAGGCGAAACAGAATATGTTAATTATAATTGCGCAATTTCCTAATTAGTGCTAACACAATCAAGTCAAATTTAGTTTGGCCAGCACCTTCCACCTTGTTTCCACCCTTTCCTGTCCAATATCCAGGCCTTAAAAAGTAAAAGGTCGGTTTTCTTACACCATAAGGGTTTGGAATGATATTATCAAAGTAGATCGCCAACACAAACCACAAAAAGAAAGTTGATATGAGCCATATGTAGATCTTGTTCTGTAAAACGGAGACATGTTTTATTAGTGACAGTTTTATTAATCTAAGTATACATAGGAGTGAGGGAAGATAAGTAAGGTTAGCATATATATGTAGACATACAATTGTCACCACACAATCAGAATCACCAGGTGTACATTTTAACCTTCCACTCCAGCTCACACCAGGATCTTGAGGCGTAGAAGTCGCAGTTTGCAACAAAGTAATTGCTTCGGCAAGTAAATTGGGAGGGAAGAAAGACCAGATGAACCGGGCTGTGCTGGAGAAGTTTGTGCTGTATGGAAATCCAAATTGCGTCACAAACTGCACACACGCACACACATGTATATATATAGATGGCCGGTGAATATCTTAACTGGCTTGATTGTATTCCGAGGTGGGAACATTAACATTTGGAATAGTGAATTACCAGGGTGATAATTCCAATGATGAACCCATAGAACCCTATTGATGTTGTTGACATAGCCTTGCTTATAAAAGCGGATAGCATGAAGGCCGCACTAGTCTAGATATATAGAATCATCAACAACAAAAATGAAATTGGATATATTTGTCAAGCAACTAAACAAACATATATTAATGGATCAAACTAAAGAAACAAGTTAGTTTTACCATGTTGAGTTGGAAAAGAAAGAAGAGCAAGAACAGAACTGCAAAATTGTTGCGCAAGAAGAAGTCAAATTGAAACAACATCCCGAAGAGCACAATGAAAAGTGAGGAGAAAAGAACAATGATGCTCTCCCACGCCAGCCATGATAACCAATGTGCACTTTCATAGAGACCCATCATTTCCATAGCCTGTATATTAAAGAAGAAGAGTAAATCTCATAGCACTTAATTTGACCAATCAAATGAAAATAGTAAGATGTACCTGACGAAGTTTGAGTTCTTTCTCCATGACCAATGAATTCATTTGGAACACAAAACCAAACATGGCAACTGCAAGGAAAAAAGTGGGTCCTATAACCCCCACAGCAGAGAATGGACTGGCCGTGGGGTGTGCAAATTCCTTGAACTCAACGGACCACTCAAGAGTATCATCTGTTATAAGTAAGAATTTAAATCTTTAATAAAAAAAAAAAAACTATGAAATTTCATAACTTTGACTTTGAATTGAAAAAACCATGGATCGGTCGATCAGTATATATAATATATATACCTCCCAGCAAAGTTCTAGCAATTTCCCGTTCAGCTGCAATCTGAAGAGGAATCTGGAATTTGAAAGTGGGATTTTCACGCTGTCCCCTGAGCGGAACAGAGGTGGAGTTTGTTTGAACGCCATAGCTGATGACAGTGTCATTTCTATCCACGAAATGCAGAGCTCCTGGACAGCGCATAGGGTTGTTAAGAAGCCATGAATCTACATCATCAGAAGTGGCAAACGACAGCACCTGCGCCCAATCATAAAAAAAAAGTCAGCGGCTTTGAAATTGGGTGGAGGTGAATGGGCGGTAATTAATCAACTTACCTTATCGGTAGGAATGGGGCGGCCGGGATTATTCTTCATAATCCGATCGACGATCTGTGCAATTCGGGGGCTGGAGCTACCACTCCAGACGAAGTCGTAGCAATGAAGCTTGATAAAGAACTTGTCCTCGCAAGGGGGGATGGGAGGGAAGAGGAGGGGCTCGGGATCCCGAAGATTTTGGTAGTAGGTGGAGGAGGAGACGCGAGAATCGATGGCTTTCTGGACGCAGAACATGAGAAAGATGAAAACCAGGGAAGAAAAGAGCTGGAGGCACGTCGCCGTTTTGTTCCGCCATGAGAGCAGCACGTTCTTCCATAGCAGAGCTTTAAATTGCTGCACCAGCAACGGGACTCCCCTTTGCACCCGCATCTCCGACGGAGGAAAACAGCACGCTCTGCCTCGGCGATCGGTATAGATATATGAGCTAGGAAGGTGATTCTTGCTTAATTATATATATATATATTATACACACATTCGATCGGAAGTGAGAGAGTAGAAGCGCTAGTCGTCCTTTTTTATTTAATTTTTCCTGAGCTCCGCGCCAGTTGTATCTTCAATTCATGTGGTGACGATGATGATGACGCATATTACAGTATGTTGTTCAAGACGACTTTGTCGGTCAAATTGCAAGAAACTTCGAGGATATTGCTACGTAAATAAGGTAATCTAGGTTACAAATTCCAACTTGTTTTTGTTGGGTTTTTTTAAATCAAAATTAGTTTCTTTGGTTGGGATTTGGGAGTGTATACATAATACATGTACCGATCGGTGTACGTGCTATGTGCGTGGAGTCAGTCAACTATCTATATACACTAAAAAATCAAAAACAGATTGACCAAAACAAACGAAAAGAATCAATATTCAAATGTGTGATGACAATCATGCTTAGCAAAGCAACGCGGATAAATTAATCTTTTTCAAATTTCCATGGAAACAACGGGAGAGAGATCGATGAGATTAGACTTTAGAGAAGGACCCATTATTTATAAAGAAGCCCCTTCATCCCTCGGTAATTATCCGCTGTGTTATCGATCGAAGCCATGGCGAAAGCAAGCTTCCGGACTCAAGCCGATGCTTTGCTTCGTAAAAACCTCACCTATCAGGTTCTCACTCTCCATCTCTCTGTTTGACTTTTGATTTAATTGGTACTTGGCCATTTGTGTGTTTGATTTGAAGTCGTTGTTTGTGCTTCAAATTCATTAATGAACTCGATCTTCAAATTCAATTCACTGGCTTTGAATATGCTTTTATCACAAAAGGGACAAAGATTCCTATATATTACGGCTGATGGTTCATATCATGATCATTTGCAGAAAAGAAATAAGCGCTCAAATATATTTCTGATAGCGTTTCCGGTCTTGCTGTGTGTACTACTTTCCGTGCTACAAAAAGTGGTGGACAATGAATTAAATAAGGCAGAGTTCAAATGTGGATGCAATCCAAACAACAGCACAGACTGCGGGCTTCAATACTCGGATTCGGGTCAGGCTGCCTTCTGCGAAATCCTCCACCCTCCCAAATGGCCAGGATTGCTACAAATTCCAGCTCGCCAGTATCGTGCAGTGCGAACTGATTTCATGTCATTCTCGGACTTGCCTGATGAATCATGCAGGAAGACGGGATCATGTCCCGTAACCATACTTACCACTGGGAATAATCAGTCACTCGCACAAAGCACGTAACCCTAAACTCCTTTACTTCATCTATCAATCTATCTGATTCCAATGCCCTTTCCTTTTTCTATATGTTTTTAAATCACTCCATCCAACAGGTTTGGGAGTGAATCTGTTGCAAGCTTCTGCCTTGAATCAGTCTGATCTCTTGGACAGTCTGTCAACCAACTTATTTGTAAGTGCTTAAGTAGTGCACACTTTGTTATTTTACAAGTTACAACTTCTCTTCGGAAAGTATAGTATAGTTGAGTTATTGACTCTTAAAACTTCAGGGGTCGGCATCTGTGCCTGGCTCTTCTATGTTTATTGATTCAGCCATCTCCTCGGGCGGACCTTTGTATTATGTTCAACCTGAGTGCACATCAAATTCAAGCACTTCAGTACCCTTCACTGCATTTAACAACACCTTTCAGCTGGGTATGTACCCTCTCCTCTCACAAATTGTGACATCCTATATTAAATTTTGTGGGCAAACATTTCTGATGTGTACGTTTATCAATTATGCATTTCAATTAGAGATAAAATGTGCTCAAGGCCGACTGTTATGGCGCAATAGCTCTTCTGAGATTAACGAGGAGCTATATAAGGGTTACCGGAAAGGCAATCCCGAAGGAAAGATCAATGAATTTGTAACAGGTTTGTTTCTCTAGAATATTTGAGATTCATTGCTGGTGGAATCATATTTCTTCACGTCCTACAAAAAGCTGACATATGCTATATCTTCTTTGTTTGACAGCGTATGATTTCTTAAACTCAAATCAGAAGACCTTTAATGTAAGCATATGGTACAATGCAACTTACAGTAATGACACTGGATATAACCAATACAATGTAATTGCAATGACACGAGTGCCGCGGTCTGTGAATCTGGTACGTATTATCTTCAAACATTACTTAATTTCATGTTTTGTGTAATTTCTGAATTCTTCCCCTTGCTGGACATTTTTTTTTTTTTTTTTTTTTTTTGTAGGACTGATTTGGTTTAAATCTATTTACAAGTTAGGTTGCCAAAAAACTATTTTGACCATGTGAGATTTAATCCTGATATGCTTGGATTTATATACACATGTCATATGGATTGGATAGCTTGTACTAGAGGTCTGGTGACAACTGATCAAACATATATGAGTGAACATATTGATGGCTTAGTGTGAAGCCAATTATGAGTGAACATATTGAAGACTTGATAGGTTAAAGCTGCACCATGGCTAGCTACAATCTATGTAACAATTACTTTTTAATAAGCATCATTCCACTGTCATATCTTCTCTAGATAGGATGTTATTCCAACAATTTATTGAAATATTGTCTTCTGGAACACACCTTGCAAACACCTTTAAGCAACAGGCATACTTGTTTAGACTTCATTTTTCATTTCATTGTCACAGGCATCAAATGCATACCTTCAGTTTCTGAAAGGACTTGGTACGAAGATCTGGTTCGAATACGTGAAGGAAATGCCCAAACAAAAATCAAACCTCAAAATCGATATAGCATCTCAAGTTGGGGCACAACTTTACACATACGTCATAATCGCATTATTCCCTGTAAGCATGAGAAGCTAATTCTTGTAAGACTGTGATCTCATTGAATAATTACCACTTATCATGCTTTATGATGCAGGTTGTGCTTACGTTTTTGGTGTATGAAAATCAAAATAGACTACGAATTATGATGAAAATGCATGGGCTTGGAGATGGACCATATTGGCTGATTTCCTATTCCTACTTCCTTGCTCTCTCTGCAGTTTACATGCTCTTCTTTGTGATATTTGGCTCGTTAATCGGTAATCAGACGCCGACTCAACTTGTTCAATCATTTTTCACACTAGTTTCCTCCTTTTCTTACAATTGTTTACTTCCATTCCTCTGTTTCTGTAGGGTTGAAGATTTTCACAACCAATGACTACAGCATTCAATTTGTGTTCTATTTCATATATATAAACTTGCAGATATCGTTTGCATTCCTTCTGGCCCCATTATTTTCTAGTGTTTTGACTGCCCGAGGTTCGAACTTGATATCTCAGCATTATACTTTGTTATGTATATGTGTATGTATATAATGTGGTGGTTAATTAGGTTATATTAGATATTGAACAAGGATATCTTAATTTACAGTTGTGGGATACATCATCATATTTGGAAGTGGGCTACTTGGGGCCTTTCTTTTCGTAGCTTTTGTAGAAGATGCATCATTTCCAAGTGAGTTCACTTCTTTTATATACGGGATCATTTCCAAGTGAGTTCACTTCTTATAACATACATTCTGCGTGATGGATATTAATTGATGGTAGAAGAGTACGCTGAATGTATTGATTGATGCAGGAGGTTGGATTATTGTGCTGGAGTTGTATCCTGGGTTTTCTCTGTACCGCGGGCTATACGAGTTGGGAGGGTATGCCTTCACAGGGAATCGTGTAGGAACAAGTGGTATGAAGTGGGAAAACTTGAGTGATAGCTTCAATGGGATGAAAGAGGTCTTGATCATCATGTCAGTTGAATGGTTGCTTGTGCTTCCTTTTGCATTCTATGTTGATCGAGGCGTATCTTCAGGAATTGGTATGAAAAGGTACTTGATGTTTTGCTTGAACCGATTTCTCCACAAGCCTAGTCTGAGGAAGAGTAAGACAAGAGATTACGATCAGATGGAAAAACCAGATGTAATTCAAGAGGTGATGCTCATAATTAACTCTCGTTTGTTTAATGTTCTTCAACTTATGCTTAATGCTTTGCTCTGCTTGAGATTATTTTGTTATTCTAATTCCCAAACAGAGGGAGAAGGTGGAGCAGCTAGTGGTGGAAGGACGTTTAGATGAAGCGGTTATATGTGATGATTTAAGAAAAGTGTACCCAGCAAGGGATGGCAATCCTCCTAGAGTGGCAGTCCAAGGATTATCTCTTGCTTTATCCCGGGGTGAATGCTTTGGCATGCTTGGCCCAAATGGTGCTGGAAAAACTTCTTTCATTAGCATGGTTAGTGACAATTAATAATCCCATTTTCGATCTACCTATGAATTAATGGTGTATATTCTAACATCCTCTCTATATATATTATATTGTGGTTGATAATGATATAGATGATAGGGCTATCGGAGCCAACATCGGGAAGAGCATTTGTCGATGGTAAAAACATATTGACTCAGATGGAAGAAATATACACCAGCATGGGTGTTTGTCCACAACACGAGTATGCCCAAAATAAATATAAAATCGTCTTCAAACACTAACATTACTACAAGCTAGCTAGCAAACTAATTATGAATTTGGCAGCTTGTTGTGGGAGATCTTGACAGGGAGGGAACACCTATTGTTTTATGGTCGGCTTAAGAATCTCAAAGGTGAAGCTCTGGAGCAGGCAAGTGTGTGTGTATTCATAGTCATATATATATTCATTGTGTCAGGGCCACAGTGGCAGTTCACTTCCATCATGATTATGATTATGATTATGATTATGATTCTGTAGGCTGTGGAGGAATCTCTTAAGAGTGTCAACTTATTTCATGGTGGTGTTGGAGATAAATTCGCCGGCAAGTACAGTGGAGGTATGAAGAGGAGGCTTAGTGTTGCCATCTCACTGATTGGAGATCCCAAGGTTGTGTACATGGATGAGCCAAGTACTGGACTAGATCCTGCTTCAAGAAACAACCTGTGGAATGTGGTCAAGCGGGCAAAGCAAGACCGAGCCATTGTTCTCACTAGTAACTCCTCATTCTCTATCTGCTAGACAGATATATAAATTGTTGCTGTGTTTTCTACTCTTGTAAAAATGGTGCTTTTTGTTCAATCAGCTCATTCTATGGAGGAAGCCGAGGTGCTTTGTGATCGGCTGGGGATCTTTGTCAATGGAAACTTGCAGTGTATAGGAAATCCAAAAGAGGTGACTTACATAATTACCTTATATTATTACATTACACATGTATTCTTACCACAGAATAAATAAATAATAGTTGGATGATTTCTCTAAATTAAATCTCATGGTACGTACGTGTGTGATACTTACTGTTGGCAGCTGAAAGCTCGGTACGGAGGGTCGTATGTGTTTGCAGTGACGACTTCTTCGACACACGAGGCGCAAGTGGAGAGCATGGTGCAAAGGCTGTCCCCGAGTGCACAAAGGATATACCACATCTCCGGAACCCAAAAGTTTGAGCTGCCCAAACAACAAGTCAGAATCTCGGATGTGTTTCGGGCAGTGCAAAGAGCCAAGACCAGCTTCACCGTCTACGCTTGGGGCCTCGCTGATACCACTTTGGAGGATGTTTTCATCAAAGTCGCTCGCCAAGCACAACCCTGAGTCCCTGAAGAAGAAGAAACAACTAACACCAATACACCATTCATGCTTGATTTATAATTTGGTTTTTGTTTTTACTTGTCGCATTGTAAATAGGATATTGATATCAGCTGTTATACGACAGGGACTTGTATGATGATGTACTTATAATTCAATGTGTAGCATCTAAGGTTATTATAAATATAAAACTGCCTATCGAAGTTTACCTTGTAAAATAAAAATGCATATATGAACTTTTTGTAGTTCGAAAATTTGTGTATTAAATAACCATTTTACCAGGTCAAAGCGTTAAACCTAAATCCGATTTCAAAGTTTCTAAAATAAACAACTGTATTTTTTTTGGTCGAAGAAAATAAACAAATGTATATACTCCCCACAATCTACTATATATATATATAGGATTAAGATCAGGTGAGGAGGGCTCTTACCGTAGATAATTAGGAGGATGCTCAGCCTTTGGATTTAAAAAAATTAATAGATAAGATTTTTTTGAATTAAAAGAAAATCTAATAAATCTATCCATATCTTTTCTCTCTCCTATAATATCTCCCGCATCTATATATACGCTGATGCTAAATTTCCCCTCATCTAATACGTATTGAACAATTAAGAGATTGTAAATGAACAACTAAGGTATTTATCATGAACAAGTATATTATATTATGGATGAACAATAATTTATGCAAATAATTACTTCTCTCTACAAGTGAACAACTACTCATTAACAATTGAACAAGAACAACAACAATGAACAACAAATACCTAACAATGAACAACTCATCTCTCGCGTCTATATAAATGTTGATACTAAACTTTCTCTCTCATCTAATACATATTGAACAATTAAGAGATTACAAATGAACAAGTAATATATTTATCATGAACAAGTATTGTCTAATATAATGATGAACAATATTCTAAACGCAAAACCCTAAAACCCAAAATACTAAACCCTAAACCTAAATAATAAACCCTAAACCTTAAATAATAAACCCTAACGGCCTAACCCCTAAACTAAACCCTACAATCCTAAATACTAAACCCTAAGCCCTAAACGCTAAACCCTAAAACCCAAAATACTAAACCCTAAACCCTAAATAATAAACCCTAAACCTTAAATAATAAACCCTAACCCCTAAACTAAACCCTACAATCCTAAACAATAAACCCTAAACCCTAAACAATAAACCCTAAAACCCACACTACTAAACCCTAAACCCTAAATAATAAACCCTAAACCCTAACCTATAAATAATGAACCCTAAAAACTAAACCCTAAACCCTAAACCCTAAATATTAAACCCTAAATCCTAAATAGCAAAAACTAAGATACTAAACCCTAAACACTAAACCCTAAATATTAAACCCTAAACCCTAGGGTAGGGTTTATGGTTTAGGGTTTAATATTCATGATATAGGGTTTAGGGTTTAGTATTTAGGGTTTATATTTTAGGTTTTAGGGTTTACTATTTAGGGTTTAGGGTTTAGTATTTTATGGTTTAGGGTTTACTATTTAGGGTCTATGGTTTAGTATTTTAGGGTTTAGGGTTTTAGGGTTTATCATTTAGGGTTTAGGGTTTAGTAATTTGTGCTTAGGGTTTAGTATTTAGGGGCTATAGTTTAGGTTTTAGGGTTTGCTATTTAGGGTTTAGGGTTTATTATTTAGGGTTTAGGGTTTACTATTTAGGGTTTAGGGTTTTGTATTTTTTGTTTAGGGTTTAGTGTATGTAGTTGTTCATTTACGAATAAGTAGTTGTAATTGTTCATGATCATTACATTACTTGTTCATTTACAATATCTTAGTTGTTCAATTTATATTAGAGAGAGAAATTTTAACATCGGTGATTATATAGACGTGAATGATATTAAGGAGAGAGAAAATTAGATATGAATTGTTCATTATTATGTATTATTTGTTCATTGTTGTAGTTGTTCAATTGTAAATGAGTAGTTGTTGAGATGTAGAGAGACGTAATTATTCAATATAATAGTACTTGTTCATGATAAATACATTACTTGTTCATTTGCAATCTCTTAATTGTTCAATATGTATTAGATTAGAGAGAAAGTTTAGGATTAGCGCTTATATAGACGCGAGAGATGAATTGTTCATTGTTAGGTATTAGTTGTTCATTGTTGTAGTTGTTCAATTGTTAATGAGTAGTTGTTCACCTGTAGAGTAACGTAATTATTTGCGTAAATTATTGTTCATCCATAGTATAGTAATACTTGTTCATGATAAATACCTTAGATGTTCATTTGCAATCTCTTAATTTTTCATTACGTATTAGATGAGGGGGAAGTTTAGCATCAGCGTATATATAGACGCGGGAGATATTATAGGAGAGAGAAAAGATATGGATAGATTTATTAGTTTTTCTTTTAATTCAAAGAAATCTTATCCATTAATTTTTTTAAATCCAAAGGCTGAGGATCCTCCTAATTATCTACGGTAAGAGCCCTCTTCACCTGATCTCAATCCTATATATATATATATATATATATATATTTATATAATCAATAAGCTTTGGAGTCATTTGATTGCGCCACATCATCTTTATACACATGTCCATTTCACTACGTCACATTGAATTTTAACACATGTCATTTTGTCATTAAACCACTTAATTTAAATGTCAATTGCTTATATACCACGTCAAATACAATGTACGTGTGTTTTTTGTCCATGTTATTTTTCATGTGGATTTTGTTATCCACGTCACCTTTTTCACCCATCCCACATTATTTATGTGTTTTTCTGTACAACAATAGAGAACTGGTTTGTTATCCCATATTCATCCATGGAGTGCACTCGACAACGGATAGAATCGAGTACATGATCCACCGACAAGAGTATTGCGACAACTATGACCGTCGCCCTCTCCCACCGAGTCCCCTTCTTGCCGCTTGCGAGCGGAATCAATGCCATCCTTCGATTATTGCGGATTTGTGATACAGTCGTCCTTCATCTAATCAACAATGACATAGGTTATGGCCTCACAATAGTAGACGATAGAACGTGATTTTAATGGCATCTATAATCAATGCCATCCTTCGATTATTGCGGATTTGTGATACAGTCGTCCTTCATCTAATCAACAATGACATAGGTTATGGCCTCACAATAGTAGATGATAGAACGTGATTTTAATGGCATCTATAAGCCACCCATCAATTATCACGGTTGAACGAAGAACGAGATTTTTTTATTATGATT
Organism: Fallopia convolvulus; assembly: GCA_964016875.1. Lineage (NCBI taxonomy): Eukaryota > Viridiplantae > Streptophyta > Magnoliopsida > Caryophyllales > Polygonaceae > Fallopia > Fallopia convolvulus. Next base: position 60,034,570 of record OZ024718.1, on the reverse strand, counting down.
TTTCTAAAATCTACCCACGAGTAAAATTCCTATATCAAATTTTTTTGGATAGAATTGAATCCATTTTGTGAACAAATATTTAACTTTCATTTATGGTTATGTTATCAATCTTTGTTTTATTTATATTTACCTTAAAATTTTATTAAAATAATAAAAACTATCAAAACAAAAAAATGCCTTAAAGATATGTATTTAATTAATGATAAAATTTGAAACGATTATTATTTTGGAGAGTTAAGATTTCCGCTTTATTGTAGTAACTAATCGATCAAGATTAGAATACTAGAGTTAGATTTATCCAAATCTCAGCATCATGAGATTTTATTAATTAATTTTTATGAATAAAATTAAATAAAATAAAGAAATTATGATATGCTATCCGTATTCTTCTATTATTAACAAAATCTTAGATATAAGAAAGTAATTCATTATATGCTTTCCTCGATTAAAAAATATAATTTTGATTGATAACTTTCTATTTAAGCATTATATGTAAAGGATAATATTGAAACTATGATATATTGAGATTGAATCATATGAAAATCATTCTTATTGTAAAACCTAGAATTCATTCCCATCCGTTTGATCACATAATATGGACGGCTACGATCGATACTCTCTTTCTTTTATTTTTTAAGTGATAAGGGTAAAATTGTCATTTAGCCCATTCTAATTTGATTTTCAGACACGCTCCTGCAACAATGCTGACTTCTACCTTCCTTCCAACTGCGTCGATCGATCGTTTTTTTTCGAATGGGGTTTTGATCTTCAATCCTTCCTCAACTTCTAATCTCCTATTCAATTAACTATTTAACTTTGCTATGGATTCAATTGTAAGGTTTGTGGTTTCATTCTCTTTCGATTTTGGTTTTTCGTTTTATTTAATTTTCGATTTTGATTTCTCTTTTTGAATCTCAAATTGCATCAATATGAGTGTGAATCAATCCTAAGTTCATGTATATTGTGATTTCATATCATTTTTTCATTGTCCATCTTCGAAAAATGTTTGTATGATGTGTTTTGTGGAAGAGTTTTGAGTTGCACATAACATGTTTGTTGAAAGTCCTAAGTGAGGGTTTGATCTTGTACTAAATTGTATTTTACGTGAACGTAATATATTTTTGCGTGAATCTTATATGTTTCTGTATGAACCTTATTTCTTTTTTTAATTTGTTTGTCATGTTGTGTAGGTTGTCCTTCTAATTCTAGTGTTGTTGCTAGTGGGGAATTGTCCCATGCTGAAAGTCTAGATAGTATTGATGGCACGGGGATTGAAACTCCAGATTTTAGTGGGTATTATGAAGTTCATTTTTCTCAAGGGGAATCGACATATTTTGTTCCAGTTTGCCTCATTGATATCAAGTCTACTTATGGGATACTATTTAGCACATTGGATGCAGGAATTTAGTTCTATAAGGATTATGCCTTTTGTTGCGGTTTTGATGTGCGTTTAGGTAGTGGTCATTTACACTCAAATGACAAAACTGTTTTATTGAAATATCTTTTTTTGTAATAGGGAAGGTTATAAGGATGAACATAATTATGCCGGAAAATTCTCGGCCTTTCTTGTGCCTAGATGCATTTTTAAGGCAAAATTTATTTTCTCATCTATCATTTTATATTCTAATGATAATTAGATGTAGATTTAAGTTCTTATAATAGTATTTGGCAGCTTAAAAGTTCCTTACCTTGACAAATATAGACATTCTTTCCTTTGCACGTCTATTTTGTGATGATTAAGGAATTAATGATTTTGAATCGTAAGGCTTGAATGAAAGCTGAAAAATTACAACTTATGGCTTGGATGCTAGTACACGGTTTCATAAAATATAAGGACCTTGTTTGAAAATATGTGAACATACACGATCAATATGTGAACGTTAAATAATTATATACGAACATGAATGAATCGTCTTATATAAATCTTAACCTTACCAAAAATAAACGAACATACACATTCAATATGTGAATACAAATGTAATACATACACATTCAACATCATAAATTTGTACTAAGTATTTAAACTATAGCAAGGGAGGAAACAAAAAAGCTAAGAGACGTTCTCAATAAGAATTTGGAACGAGGTTAATGTAGCAAGGGAGACCACTGAGAAATTCAAGACTGAGAAATTTCAGCTTAAGGCTTAAATGGTAGTAAATGACTTTGTAAAATATAAGGACCTTGTTCGAAAATATTTGCACATACATAGTCAATATGTGAACATACAAAGTCAATATGTGAACACTAAGACAATATATATGAACTTGAACATGATACAAGAACTCAACTTTGAATTGAAACATCACACACATAATATGTAGCCTATGAGGGATTCAAACCCACATCGATGTGTACAAACACATTGCTCTACCATTTGAGCTAATAGGCTATGACAAAATCATTTATTTGTACATGTAACACATGAATCCTAATCTTTTCTATTGAGCCAAGTTATTTTTATCACCAATGTAAAGAAACTAGCTAGCATTACACACAAAAAACAAGTAATGACAAACAAAAATATAGTAGTAATTACGAGAGAAAAGAACCAATAACATCAGTGCAAGAGGGGCAATAGACTCAGAAACATGAACAATTTCAAATGGCTTTATATGAACCTTAGAGGAATATTTATGAGCATCCCAACATAATACATGAACCCAACCATTCACAAAGACTATTAACCATCGTATGAATCCTAGATTGAATCTAGAAACTAAAGTTTGAACTTTAGAAATTTTGCCCTAAAAATTAGAAAGCAAAATCAACTAAAATGCAAAATTTTCAAAAAAAAATCAAACAAGCATCTCGAGGTTCACGATGCGAACCTCATAGTCCCCGTATATGAACATATAGATAAAATACATGAACTTCAACAAAAGAATAGCATACTCACCACAAATGACGAATCATGAATCTCATATCCAAAATATCACGGATCTAACATAAAATTTAATGTCTTGTCAATCCTAGAAATAGCTTCAACCTTTTATGAACACTATAAATACAAATCAACACTCATCAAACTGTACAACACTTATTCAAACAATTTCAAATTGAAAATCAGATCCAAATTCGATTAAATGAACCTTAGATTCAAACAATACATACAATCTTTCTTCGAAAATTGGAAAAAAAAAATCAAATCTCTAATTAGTATCTAGTTTTTTACACTTTCTTAACCTAAAATCCCAAAATTTGAAGCATAGAGGGTCTTTTTACTTTTTTCGAAACCGAAATTTGATGATCTTGCTTTTCATCTGTCATGGGGAACTGATTTAGAGCTTGAATTCGGCGATTTCGCAATTGTTAGTCTCGATATTTTCTTTTGGCGAGTGAGAATTGAGAGAATTTGTTGAGAGTGTTTCATGTTTGGGGGTGGGTGCGTGTATTTGGAGAAGAAGGGTTTTTGGATGGCTAATTACCATTTTGGGATGTGTTTTGATTATGGAGCATTGCCCACATCGTCCGGGAGTGCAACGCAGTGGCGGACTTCATAGCTGTCTCGTTTCGCCATGTTTCATCTATCCTACTTTCAGTTGACCCGGTTCTTCGGAACCTCATCCATCTGGATGCTCTAGGGTGACCGCTAGCCTGTTAGCGGCCCCTAATCTCTTTCCTTATCAAAAAATAAAAAATAAAATTGCCATTATTTTTGTGTTCCAAACGCGTGTCTCTTTTTTCCCTTGTTCCTCTTGTTTTAATCCTAGCCTCACATTTAGTAAATCTAACGGCTCAGATTGAATTTCAGTTTTCACCCTAAGTTATGTTTCCACCAGAAACACCCTCTATTCTTCTATGCAAAAACATATAAGACACGTTTAGTCATATATATGTTTATGCGGTGTTAAATTTGAATTTGGTACGCGGTTCATCTTTTATATTACTGACCAAAGCAAGATAATTGCACCCAACATGGAAGTATATTCAAATTATAGGCCTTTTTGGCTAATATAGTAATGGCCGCATATTCAAGGTTATAACTATTTTAATTGGTTCATGAAAAAACTACGTATGATTTGATCTCTTTTAAAAGGGTACATAGGAAACTCGATATAAAGCACGCAAATGCTCGTTGAGTTCAATCACAACCTTAATTAAAATAAAATGAAGACCATATAACATATTTAATTTGTCTTTATTGAGAACTACGTTAAGACTTGACGCTTTTTATAAAGCTACGTAGGCACTCGGTATTAAAATATAACATATATCGAGTTTAGTCGCACACAAAAATTAATTAATTTAATATACTTGTTCTATTTTTTTTATAACTATGTATAATATGATGCTCTTTTCATGGGCTATGTGGAAAACTTGATTAATATATAACTAGTTGAATCCCCGTGATACTCACGGGATAATTTTACATTATGATATTAGTATAAAATTTTATTAATATAAAATTTAAAACACTTGTATATAATATCGTAATAAAATTATGTAATTTGTAAAAAAAATCTTTAAGATTGTGCCCCATATTTTATCAACATATAGATAAAAAAAAATTATATACTTGAAGTCCGAGTATTGTTAAAAGATAAAAAAATATTATGCATAAAATTAATATAAAGAATATTAGATGAAGTTATTACCAACATATAGATAAAAAAAATTATATACTTGGAACCCTAATCTTGTTACAAGATAAAAAGATATGCATAAAAATATCAACATATAGATCAAGTTATTATTTTATAAAAAATTGGATATATAGAAAGAATAATACAAGTACTTATAATATTAATTATTAAAAATGTAACATTATTTTATTCAAAAATGCCAATGTATTAGGTAGATTATTTTACTTTTCTTTTATGTTGCTTTTTCTATAAAAAAAAACAAATCTTAGTTTGTCACGACAGAATTATACATGGATAGAATTTTATTTAAAAAATAATATAAATATTAAGAAATAAAATATATCCTTATAAGAAATATCCTATTTCTCTTTAGTGCTACTGAAATATTTCAATCTTAAATTATGTTGATAACGTAACTGTCATCAATAAATTTACTTATAGTTAAGATAAATTCATATGAATGTAATTGTTATTAATATTATTATTATTGATACAAAAATATATCAACATAAATTCATATGATAGCGTTAATATTGAATGACCATGAAGAATTTTTATGGTATATATAGAATAAATTACACATAAAAGTATATCTTTTCTCAAAATAAAAATATATCAACATAAGAAAAATTATTACTTAAAATTATATCATCATACAAATATAAATTTTATACTTGGAGCTCAAGATTTGTTAAAAGATAAAAAAATATATTAAGACCCTAAATCTTATTAAGAGATAAAAATATTAAATTAATATGGAAAATATCATCTCATAAGAATTTATGTATATAAAAATTATATAAATATGTTATCTTTTGTAGTAAACTAATACATAATCCATAGATAGAAAATTATATACATAAAAAATTATATAAATATGTTATCTATTTAGTATATATAGCAAGAATACTATAGGTTGTTACAAAATTTATTAAAATATAATTTCACATTAATTTATTCAAAAATGCCACGTGGCGCAAATTTTACAACAGACTTGGGTTCTGCTTTATAATGTATTAGGGTAGATATCAAGTTGACTCAAAATTTAAGTTGACTTTCAAGTATTAGGTAAATAAAATTATACATTTCTTTTAAGAATTATACCCTATTTAATCCTTGAGCATGTAGGGCGCCCAATATAATACATACATATTGGGTTTAATAATTATTTTGAAATAAAAATCGAAATGTGAAAAGAACTTTCTCTTTTGTTTCACATATGATAATATGGAGGATTTAATTCTCTGATGCATGAAAACAAATTTAATAGACATAATATCCAAAGTCTTAAAGTTTGAACTACGATGACTTGATTCTGATCCGTCAGATACGTAGGAAGCTCAATATAAAGCAAAAAGCTCATTGAGTTCAGTCACGATAAAAAATAAAATCATTTAATCGAACCTATGGTTCTTTGAGATCTACATTTGACTCGATCTCTTTTAAAAGAGTCGTGTAGGAGTCTCAACATCCATAAGGTTGAGTCCAATCATAAATATTAAGTTGACTTTTAAATGTAAATATAAATTCAAAATTCAAGCCATATTATTTGATTTCTAAAACTACGTTTGACTTGATTCTACAACATATAAGTGGATACGTAGGACATTTGACATAATATATAAATATGTCATATTCAGTCATAAATCAAATTTAAAATATATAAACTTTTAATCACATGTTTGATAGTGAAAGAGATTAGACAACCCTTCGTCCCTTCATAGAAGGTGGGTTTAATCTTATTTACATCGCATAGATGATAGTTAGTTTGATTCTAAGCAACCCTTCCAAGAAGGTGGGTTCGGGTTCGTTCCACTGATGCGTGAAAATCAAACCAAACAAATAAATTAAAACACTTCGAACTACATAAGGCTTGATTCTCTTTAAAGGGATACGTAGGCAACCCACCAAAACTGGGTGCAACCCAAATCACAAAAACCACTTAATATTTTGTATCGGTATTGCTTTTAATCAAAAGAGTCAGAAAGTGAGGGTCGAACTAAAATAAAAATAATTTAAATGTGTTTTGCAATTTTGTGTACATTTTTGCCCAACAACCGAAGTGTAAGCAAATTAGGCGGATTAGTATAATTTTTATTTTATAGGACTATTATTTGTAATTGGTGAGAATATATAAATAAATAACAATCTCATCATAATGTCTCCGTATAAATCCAAGTCCAGAGCTCACCTAGAGTTTGCCTAAGCCACCTAGAAGGGTACATAGCTCGCGAAGAAGGTCGTCTACCCTGCACAACCCTTCTAGGCGTCCACCTACGCACCCAAGGATAAATCGGAATGGTGGACCACCGCCCAGTTTCTAGGTGGCCGCATAGATCTTTTTTTAGAACAGTGTATATATTCAATATATAATTCAAGTAAAAATTTTAACAAAATCCGCACAAGGCGCGAGTAACTACGCTAGTAATACTCAAAGAGCGAAGATCTCTCGCTAAAAACGGAAGACCTACATATAATAAGTAGAAAAAAACCTAAGTATTATGCCTCAATTTTTTTGGTGTTATGCATATGAATGACCAACTTTATCAATTCGCATATGTGGCATTTCTTGGTGTTTTTGAATTATTATTTTTATCAATAATTTGGGTCTCACTATATTTTAATTAATTAGTTTTATTGAAATAACAATTACTTAACATTCCTAATATTTAGGCATTTCAAATTTTAAACATTAAAATATTTTTTTATTAGTTAAATTTGAAAAATAGTTTATTTATGCAAGATATTTCTAATTTGAAAAATAATTCCTCCCTAAATTCATAAATTAAACTCATTTCCTACACCCTTCTTAACCAACATGCATTTCACAAAACTTGACACCACTTTCATGGCTTCCTTTCTTTTCTTGGGACTTCTTTTGGCTGTTCATCAGGTCCAATCCTTGCAATTTAGCTATCCAACCTTTGACAATGAAAATCAGAAAGATCTCCAATTCAATGGCAACTCCACCTTCCATGTGGATGCTCTTCAAGTGACAACCGAGTCTCGAGGAACCGAGATATGAAACTCCTCAGGCAGAGTCCTACACAAAAAGCCAGTGAAATTGTGGAGCAAACACAAAGGAGGAAACAAAACAGAATCTTTTAGCACTACATGTATTCAGAATCACTCCAGCAACAGATCCCTCAATTGAAGGTCTAGCTTTTGTTCTAACCAAGGATCTTAATTACTTCCCTTTGAATAGTTATGGCCAATGGCTTGGAATTGCCAATTCTACCACAAATAGATCATCAAACCACCCAATTGTAGCAATTGAGTTTGACACCAAGAAAAGTTATCCAGAGGATTTGGAGAATAATCATGTTGGTTTTGACATCAATTCTGTATACTCTATGTTTCATACTAGCATTGGTCTTAACATCTCTAGTGCAACCAACAAGAGACGATGATCAACTACAATGGTACTTCAAAGGAGTTGAAAGTGTTTGTCACGGGTCGTGATCCCTTCTCTGAAACTTCTAGGCACTCCATCTTGACCCGTGACCCCCTTCCTGGGCCTCTAAGACACCCCATCTTGACCTGAGACTACTCCGACACGAGTCATGACACTCCTCAACAAAACAACAACACTTCAAAGTTAATCATTGCGCCTTACCTTCCACTACATCGACGCAATGTCCATGTGCGTTTTCTTGAGCGTTATGAGTCCAAGTTGGTCATTCATTACCATCCCGAGTATGGTGATGGTAAATTTGAAGACGTTCCAAAGTGTGGTGTCTTGCCCAACAAGTTTCATCCATCATGGCAATCATTTCAAGTGACATTCTATGTTCCACATTCTTCTTTGCCGAAGCAAGTTGAGCTCTTGAAGAAGAAGTTTCCTTCCAAGTGGAAAGATATTGCTAAGGGTAACCTTCTTGTCTCTTTTCAAGTTCCTTTGTCTAATTTTTCTTCTTCTCCTTTCATACCTAGACACAATGTCGAATCGAGGACGATTCGAGGCCAAATGGAGGAGAATGATATGGATCAAGATAGGATCAAGACCGAGTCATGGAAGAGGATAACATGCCATATTAATTCAAGACCATTCAAGAGATCAAGCGCTTTCAAGTATAAAATGGTCTTGAAGAATCTACATCATGTCATCCATCATTGTCAAGTCGACATTAGAAAATAAAGAGCGTTTGTGTGCGTTATTTAAACTCACATGCAAGAGTTGTTTGCATGTTTATCCTAAACTTACTATTTATACTAGTATGTATTCCCGTACCTTGTACGGGTTTTGCTTAAACAAAATATTAATAATAGTATTTTTCAAATACATAAATTATCTAGGAACAAATAATCATGATCTTAAGGCGCAAATTAATTTTTAATTTGTATATAACTAAGATAAATTTAAAGGTTTTTTTAGAATCTAGAACTCTTTTTTATTAGTAATATCCCAATTTAATAATAAATCAAGTTATATTAAATAAATTATTTTACTAAAATTATCTTTTAAGTTTTTCTAGAATTTAGAACTTTTATTATTATTAATATTCAAATTGAATAATACTTCAAAATAAATTAAATCAAGTTATCTTAAATAAATTATGTGAATTAGTTTTTTTATTTTGTTTAACAAATCAATCAATAAATAAAATTTATTTTTAAGAGGCATGAATAAAATATTTATACATTGGTCTCCCATAAAATAAATATTCTAGAATTTGTATGATAGCATAAAAAAAATATCCTAATGATCTTCCTATCTATCCTATCCAAAAATAAAAGATTTTTTAATAATGGGATTTTCTATCCTATATTCTAAAAACATGCATAAGAATTTATCATATACAAAAATAAAAGATTATTTTAAAAAAAAGGGGTGATGTGGTCCAATCTAAAAGTGACATATGTCGTTTAATAATTTTTTTAACCTCCGCTTTAGGTTATAGTTATGATTGCTTTCTATATATGCTTTTATATTTAATAGGATTTTCTACATATATGGACCATGTGTTATGCGTCATAATAGGTGGGCTTATCGTTTTTAAGTTGGGAAACATATTATTTTATCAATTTGGACCATGCAAGATTGGTGGGACAAATTTGAAAAGTAATATGGGTCTTACTTGGAGCCTAAGTTATTAGTTGTTTTGCAATAATATCTTTTAAATAAAGTAGAATTTATATTAGGAAACAATATCTTTTAAGAATAGCATAAGATAGTTGGCTATCTATTTCTATTTAAACCCTTGTAATCTTTCATTTGAAGTCATGTTGAATTAAATCTTTGGAATAGAAACCTTGTTTTTTATTCCAAGGACCTTCAACCCAAAACCCTTATTCTGCTCTTGTGATTTTCATCCACACCTCAACAACACATCAATTTTGAAATTCCTCCATTCAATCATCCAACACAACTCTCCAAACACAAATCAATTTCAAACACATTCAATTGAGTTGTTCTTGTTCTTTAAGAAATCAATCTACAAACCTTGTTGCTTTGCAATCCAAGGAAGTGATTGAGAATCTTAAAGTTTGAGTCTTCTCATCCAAAGTTCAAGACTTGCAAGTAAAAGAAGAGAAGAATTAAAGCTGATAAGATCGGGACCTGAAAAACAAATGGAAACGAAGTGCGTGAGCTCATCAATTCCGTATCACAAGATATGACATTAAAACTTTCCAACAATCTTGAACACATAAGTTTAAAATATGACAAGCACATCTTACATGAAAATATTTGTTTCCAAAAACCAGTTGACAAACTTGAATCAATTCACTAATAGAAGCAGTGTTATTAGATGTATTATCAAATGAAATAGTGAAAACTCTATGAACTAGTCTACCTCTTCTAAAATAGTGCGTATAATGTTTATTTGAAGCGCTATATGCCCCCATCAAATTCCCGAAAAGCCAAAACTCGTTTTTGCATGTGAAAATGATCATCAACATAATGACATGTAATGCCCATCTAGGAATGAGTTTGAAAAATATCACTCCAAATATCACTACAAATAGAAACACAAATATCATTTTGAGCAAAAAATCGAGACAAATTGTTTTTACGAATCTTATATGCTTTAAGCACATTTTTCCTAATTGTTTTTCTAGTAGTTCGTTTATAAGGGGGTTGCAAATGGTTAGAAACTCAATAATTATTGTGAAAAAAGTGCATTACGAAATACCAAAAAGTGCATTACTAAACCAAAAAAGTGCTAACAAAAATGAAGCTAGCGAGGTACGCGCTCCATGTTTAATTCATTGTAAAAGTGCATCGTTATTGTAAAAAAATGCATTGCTAAATCTAAAAAGTGCATTAATAAACCAAAAAAGTACTAAAAATGAAGCAAGTGGGGCACACACTCCATGTTAGTTTCATTGTAAAAGTGCATCCGTAATACACTTTTTCGTATATTGATTAAATAAAAGGGAAAATTGCATTTAACCACCCCTTATTTTGCCATTGTTGCATTTCACCACCCTTTATTTTTTTTTCTACACTTAACCACCCTTTATTTTTAATAATGTGGCATTTAACCACCCGTTCAACAGAAATCGTTTACCCCTCTGTTAACTCAAGTAAATTACATATTTACCCTATTTTTTTATTAAAAATAATGATAAAAGTGTCCTTTGTCCTCTTCTATCATTTGTTTACCCTTCCGGTACTCGCTTCTTCCATCATTATGGCAAGGGTTAAGCACACTGCGCAGCGTAGGCTTAGCCCAACCACTAGAAGTCGTCAAATGGGGTTCTCTTCTCTTCATCTCTTCAACTTTCAATTTTTCTGGCTTCCTTACTTTCTTAACTTCCTTCTACTTTCAATTGTTGTCCATGTGCTCTAAATAATTAATCCATCAATGACCATGTGAGCCGCCTGAGACGAAAAAATACTCCATATCATTTACTTGAGTTAAATTTTTTTGGTAGAATTTACTTGAGTTAATTAACTGAGAGGCAAACGATTTCTGTTAAACGGGTGGTTAAATGTCACATTATTATAAATAAGGGATGGTTAATTGTGAAAAAATAAATAAAGGGCGGTGAAATGTAACAATGACAAAATAAGGCTCATGTTATGCAACATTCTTAAAATTAGTTTGCAACTTTTAATTTTTTTTAAAATTGCAAAATTAGTCCAAATTTACTTTTTCTTCTTATTTTCTCATTCTCTATTGTCTGCAACCCTAATCATCAATCAATCAATCTACATACTAAAGAAGGAGCATCATGACACATGTCATCCCCTCATTTATTTCGCCTATGTGTCAATCTGTGGTTAACTCTGCATAATATGTGGCGCCATCTAATATCCACATATTCAAGCATCTTAAAAAATATTAAATACACATATTTATCTCTTAATTTCATAACTTATTTTGTACTTATCCGTTAATCTTAATTAATTAATTAGACATGATTTTTATCTTAATTAATTTATACTTATCCTTTCACCTCTTCTAACTAATTAACCTACGTAAACTAAAAAGATTTGCACTTTATCTTTTAACATAAATTAATTAATATTAAATTAAAAAGATTTGCAACTAACATATTGATTTTAAGATTCTAAAACTAATCTACAAATTAACGTGACTAACATATTGATTTTAAAGTAATTTTATCTTTTAATACTCTAACCTAATCTAACACATTGATTTTTTAACGAGATATATTCATTCTTATTTAAATCAGTTAAAAATAATACCTAGATTTAATATATATTTATGCAAATTTTTTATTTCTCCTTTATACACTACATATTTTCTTCCATAATTATATATTGACACTAATTTAATCAAAAATATTTAATATTAATCATAATTTTAGATAAATTTAGAAAGAAGTTATTTAGTTTTCTCACTTTTCAAGTTGATATTTTACGTACATTTTAATACTACCCTTCTCAATTTATTAACTTTAGAAAAACCAAATAAAAGTAATTGATTTTTTTCATATTTACATAAATATAATAACAAAACAGACTATTTTAAAAATTAATTTATTTTTAAAATATATTAATATATTATTTATAAATAATCAACCCCGTACATGGTACGGGTACTTATGCTAGTTCAAATCTAAATATTTTCATACTCTTATTGCTTAAAGAATGTCGAGTGACAATGAAAGAAGTTTCGAAATAGAGTTATATAGTCAAGATTACATGGTATGTTCACCATTCGTATAAGCGTTTTTTCGATTTTCGTAATTATACATGCACGTGCGCGGATTGCGTGCAAAACTATTGTGCACACAATTTGCAAGTGTGCATAATAGTAGTGCACGCAGGAAGTTTGTGTGCAAAGAAGCAGTGCACGCAGAAAAATTCTGTGCAGATAAGAAATGCACATCAAATTGTTGCATGTAAAATCTGTATGCCCGCGGAAGATTTGTGTGCTCCGCCGAACGTTGCAAGATGAAACGCATAAACACCCACTAATGTCAGAATCAACGAGCGAGTATGTGAGGAGGAGTTTGAACGTTAAAAGAAGATTTTGAATGGAGATTCAAAGGATTTTGAGTGAAGAGAGGAGAAATCGTTAAAACCTAGACTTCCTTAAAACGAGATTTAATTTGGGCTTATTTTGTAATAAATAAAAAATAGAATATTACAAACTAAAAAAATGGGGTGGTGTATAAGCTCATATGCAAAATAAAGGGCGGTTAAATACAATTTTTCCTAAATAAAAACTTTTTGTAAATAGGTCATTTGTTACATTGTACACTAAGGGTCTGTTTGGGTAATTTTATTATGCATTATAAAGCATGCATTATGTTTTCTGTAGCACATAGTGTTTGGTTGTGCTTAAAATATAAAAAAATCTAAAAGAATGTGGGTGAGAGACCTTTCTCCTCCCTTCCCTAGTCCCCCTCTTCAATGCTTCTAAAACCAGGCCAACAACACTACAAATCAGCAACGCAACGACGAGATCCGTCTCAATTTTGCTTGATTTGAATAGTTAGGTTGGGTGCACTAAAAAATCTAGGGTTCGTATGTGTTGGGTGTTAAATTTCAATTTTGTGATATTATAGTTAATTACACTTACAGTTTGTGTGTTTGTGTAATCTTAAATCTTAATTTTGTGTTCTTCTATGTCAATTAGGGGGTTGGTGTGGGAATTAAAACCCTTACCATGGATTATTGAAGTTAGAAAGGAGAAGACACATGAGATGGGAGAAGTCAGGTGTGAACGATGAGTCCAGAAAGAGATAGAGGAGATGTGAAACAGGAGTGGTGACAGGCGAATTTGGGGGCAAACAAAATAGTTGCAGATCTGGGTAGAGATTGGGAGAGATGGGAAGAAGATGATGAATAGTGTCATTTGAAACCAAACAAGCCTTGTGAAATAATACCCAATAATATAAAATAGCATTATAATACAAGGTATCCAAACGGACCCTAATGACCAAAAGTTGAATTATATAGCGGGCCTCGGGGGCCTGTATATAAACAGGCCCAAGTTCATCCAACTGATAAACAGCCCTAGGAAGGAACCAGAGAAAGAATCAGGACTCGGGAGTTCAGGGCGGAACGACGGACTCGGGGAGAAGGAATTCTTCACCGCCGGCATATCTTCTCTGCCTCGTCAAAGTCTACAAATTCGTCTCCAAAGGTGATCGGTTTTAACTTGTCGTTCTCATTTCAATTTTGTGTCCTAATGTCTTTATGTCAACCGTGGTTCTTATTTCTCAATTGAGAGATCCAAAATTTCACTTGTTTTGAGCCGCTGGCGTCGGGCTGAGAACTCCCGGCCGCCGGTGGGTGCGGCCCCACCTGCCTCCGCCACTGATGATCATATTATACGCAGGCCTAATCTTATCTTAATATTTCCAAAGACCCTATTTTGATTTGAAATGGTTATGCATCAAGCTTTTTGCTTGCTTAAGCATGAAGAACCCTTGTAATCCTGAATGCCAAAGAAGATATAATCATGTGATTAAATTTTCCACCAGCTGGCTGTTGTCTAACTTCTTCATCTGTATAATTCGATGATATTGATAGCAAATTTGTGTTTGATGAATTGCACTAGTCCTCTCTAATGGGAAGCTTAGAGCCTCCACACCACATTGGAGAACCTTTAGGTTTAGGATACTCCTGTTAAAATAAATTCTGACTTTGGGTTTCTCAATTTTCGAAATCAAGAAATCCTTTTGCAAGACGCTAATTATGAAAATTTAGAAACTTTGTCCGTAGAGAGTTCTGCATTTTCGGGACTTGTTATATATGTCTCTCTGATGCTTTTATTCTTCTGTACTTGTGCAGAAGCTGTAGTTGTGTTTGCAGAAGATGGAATCAGAGCAGAGGTCAACTGAGCTTCAGGAGGACTCAAATGGGCTAGGTGCCGTAGCCCGAGTCAGGAAGCTGTTAACTCATCGAATGCTGGTTGGTGTTAATGACGGCCGTTTCTTCATGGGAAACTTCCACTGCATTGATAAGCAAGGGAACATTATCCTTCAAGATGCAATGGAGTTCCGTAGTATGCGACGCTCATCTCCTTCACCAATGGAGCAGAGAGGACTCGGTCTCATTCTTATACCAAATTCATGTAGAACATCTTGTCATGTTGATTGTTCAATGGAGGAGCAGTTGTCATTGTTATCCCTTAGAGATCAATAGACAGATTGCATGATTTGAAACTGTAAAATTGAGTGGCTGTATTTGGAAGAACTTTGTATTTTTAATATGCTTACAAAACAATAATGTTAGAAATCTTTTGTGATTTCTGCTTGTTGTCTCGTTATTTGTAAACAAAACAAATCTAGTATCTGTTACTGTATGGTGTTCCATACACTATGAGAGAAGGAACAATGTCTACAACTGCGTCTATTGCTATAGCAAAATTGACGCCGGATGATACTCCTGTGCCTGCATTGCACAACAAATACAAAAAGGTCAATTTAACAAGTGATAAAATATTGGAAACTTTAAAGAATTCTTTAAAAAATTATCTAGGTGAGGTAAAGTCTTGGAAAATTGACTGGAGAATCAGGTTAATACTACGTATACCTTTGCGAGTGAATGTAGCTGTATTAACACCAATGACATGACCATATGAATTAATCAGAGGACCTCCTGAATTTCCTGCATAACAAGAATCACAATTCAATCCTAATCTTAGCATGCAGTCAGTTCAGATTAGTGTATTTATCATATAACCTTACAATGGTATTGGACTAATTGGAGTGTTGTGATATTATTATAAGAACTTCATTATCCTAATCATCCTTTATTCATCCTTCGTCAAGAAAGATGAAACTATACCTGCATTTATGGCAGCGTCTGTTTGTATTGCGCCCCGGATGGCCTGTCCATTTGGAGATGGTATTTCCCTACCCAATCCACTAACCACCTGCATTTCCAAAGTTGAACATCTCATGAGACGAGCAAATTAGAGAAGGCAGAAGATTCTCAATCAACCAAGAAGTAAATTTCCAAAATTTTGAAGGATGTAGAAGAAGCAAGGATTACCCCAGTTGTTAAAGTGTTTTCAAATCCGTAAGGACTGCCAATTGCAAAACAGCTCTGTCCCACTCTTAGGGTACGAGAAGTACCAAGAGCAACTGGTTTAATTGATCTTTGTTCAGCATCAACCTGGACTATTACACCTTAGTCTGTCAAATGCATAATGTAAACTTGGAAAACATGATAAAATTTTAACCAATGAACATGATGATAGAATTTTAACCAATGACCTTACACAAGTCAGAAGATAGGGAAACATCAACAACACAAGCTAAAAAATCATACAAGATCTAGTAGAGCATATTTCTGTTCCCTGTTATTGGAAGAACTCTACACCGGCAAACAAAAGGGTGATTACAAACATGTAACGGTTTAGGTATGACTTTTAAAAGCAAAACTAGAAGAATGTATGAATTGATTGAAATTTTTCATCCATAAGGATTCCCTAGGCTCGCCCACATCTTATAGATCAACCTGTAGATTTTGGAGCTCATTTATAATGACTGGCCATGCATCAAAAAAAATTAAAATGACCAGAATTCATAAACAGACAAAAAATTTAATCTCCATCAAGATGGAAGCCATCAGCTCCATAGTATACTCACTTTGAGGTTTTCTGTATAAATCCATACGTCAAAAGTGAAAAAGATTCAGATAACACTGGAATTCTAGTAATAAGACTATCCAAGTAAATTTTTTTTTTTTTTGACTTTTAACCCTATTGAAGATGAACGTAAATAACTTGAGTGAAATACATTTTCACCGACACCCAAAAATGAAAAAAAAAGGCATGAATCAAGAACTTCCAAAATAATCTGAAAACAAGTAAGATATGATCATAGGAGTAGAAACTAGGAGAATGCTGGATAAGAATTCATCTGTGCTTTTGTGCCGAATACCTTAAGAACAGCCAGATCGTATGCTGGATCATAACCAATAATCTTTCCTTCCTTTGAAAGCCTATTTCCATTTGCATCTACTAGAGATACCTATAGCATAAAAATTTATGGGTACCTTAAATTGTTAAAGGCTAGAATATACTGTTACTTTTGAAAATGAGTAAAACAATCCAGACAGTTAAAAAGCAATACCTTACAGCAATGTCGCCCACTTGTGTCCGTTAGCAACTTAGCAATAACATGATAGTTGGTAACCTATCAAAATAAAAATTACTTCTAATGAGCATGAAGGCAAGTATACTTCAGCAAGGTTACGTGAGATATGCGGTGGAAAGATCAATATTTCCAAGCTAGAACTACCAAGGAGTAGAAGAAAATAATATTGCATTAAAAACCTCCATCAGTTTTTTTTTTTTTTTTTTTTTTTTTTTGCATCATACCCTTATGAATAGCAACATATATGCAAAGGTGCCAGTGCAATATTTTAACATTTTGACTCTTTTTTTTTCTAGAATTCCTAGAAATGAATATAACCCTTGACATGATTCGGCTTCTTTTTCCCTTGATTTATTGATTAACCAGCATAAGAAACCAACCTATAGTAAACCAGCCCCAATAATCAACCAGATTACCCATTCTTTAACTCCTGTTTTTTTTCTTATAATAAGGCTGATCAACTAGGAGGGAAAGGGTGTCATCTAAAGCATTCTAGTCAAAAGGGAAGTCATGTAGTGGATGAGTTTGAGATCGGCGATGTAATATTGTGTGAAGACGGGACACAGAAGTTAAAATTCAATTTGAACTATTCACTATATTACACTGAATAAAAAAGTTCATGGGACAGCCAAGTATACATAGAAAAAAAAATAGTGCCAAGTATCAACCAATTCCATACAGGTCTCTTGATTAGTTTCTTAAGAAAAAAAAATATTGCTACTTGATAGGTAATACTGTAGATAATTATTAAGATTGAAAAAAAAAAAAAAATAACATAAGGCAGGAAGCAATGCAGGAACAATTTAATCACAAAACAAAAATTGTTATTCAGTTGAGGAAAATAGATGGGGGCAGAATGAAGCAAAAAAACATCAATCCATGTTTCAAGGAATGTTAAATGCCTACAATGTGACCAAACTTGTCCCAGATGAAACCTGAACCAGTCCCATCTACTTTAAAGTTTCCTTCTTCTTCATCTATGGAGGCAACTTTAGAGTTCCTGGAACCATCAACCACCTCTAGATCTTTGATGAACACCACAGACGGAGATGTTTCCTACAAAAAAAAGAAGTTAAATGACAGTAAAACAACAAATAAATCCATTGAAGTTAATCAGCACCAAATTATATGTAGGGAGCTCAGGAGACAAGAGCCCTTGTTTGATTACAGAATTAGACTAATATAGGAATTCAAAGCTCTATTCCCTTTCTAGTTCAGAATGCATTACATTTTCCTAGGCCTAGGTCCAAGCCAAATGATCAAAATATTCTACTGGAACAGATAGCAGCATCCAGAATCGAACTTGCAAATTCCACTAACTTGGAAAGAAACCTTTGCCTTCACATGCAAAATGACGATCGACAAACTGTAAATGAGAGATATAAACCTGAAAGTAGCGCACAAGCCTGTCTTCGTCTTCTTGATCCAGTTGCTGGGAAGCAATGGCGGGAGGTAGGGTTTTGGGATGGAGGACCGAGGCGAAAAGGGCGGCTGCAGAAGTGAGAGTTGCTCTTCTTGAGATTTTAGTCCAGTCCGCGCTGGAGAGTTCGAAATCGACAGAAGATGGCGTCGGAGGGGATTTTGTGTGGTGCAGATTGAGACATGGAGGTGGTGAACGTTGCAGGGATCCCAATGGCGCCACCGTCATTGGAGAGCGAGATTGCGCGCAAGAGAAGCTCGAAAATAGAAAGTTTCTAAACCAATCATTTTCCGTTATTAAATTTTGGATAAATAAAAGGAAACACAGATGCGTCTAGCATTATATTTTCGACTTGTGGACCAACTAATCTTACTAAGTCTTCATGAATTAACATTATCGGGGGCTTAATTCTTATTAAGTTATTTTTTATGCATTGAAAAGCTTGAGAGCAAGTAGGGAATAGTTTAACTTGAAGCTCTAAACCAAATGAGGGATTTGAATTCTTATCGCTCTTGCTTTTGTGACTTGCATGACAGTGCCCCACTACGTCCCACTCAATTTACCAAATTTTCTAGCCAACGATTATAGAGTTTAGTGTCATTTTACCACTAGACTATCAGTAACAAGAAATTAAAGTTAAAAAAAACAGTTAAAGTTCACTGCCTTCATGAGGCTGATGAGTAATCTTTCCTCTGTCGAACTCAAGATTACGCAGTCTTACAGATGTGGCACAAATAGTTAATTAGTTATCCTCATGAACCCATACAAATTGATCATTTACAACACAAACCATAACTCGAGATTACACAGAAAACCGGGGATGTAGATCCCAAACCTAATTGATCATTTACAAACTCAACTGTTAAACCGGTAATGCTAGACGCCATGGTAAGCATAGCTCAGTATATTGTTCATGAATTTCTGAAGATTAATAACTTACTAGCTAGTAGTAGCTACACAAGCTACTCTGAGTCTTCACTATCAGCAGTCAGTACAGGGCAAAAACGAGATAAGTACGCAGTGTAAGTTCGGTGCTGAGTTGTCACAGCTGATCTTTTCCTCTTCGTCAAAAACCCTTGCCCACAAATTGAGTCTGATAAATCCCCCATATTCATCGCTCTTCTACCATCGCCATTCTCCTGGGAATAACTGCAAAGTGATGATGCGACATATATGGTATATGAGATTCATGTGTGTAAAAAACATGGGAGTGTATGCATCACATGATTTATGTCAAAAAAGAGACTATCAAGATGCTATTACTATCATCAAGACATCAACCAACATTGGTGAATTTTCCACCCTTCTTGACCTAGGAGAATCCCTGCATAATACGGAGTATAAAGGATTTTAACCTTTCTCTATGCATCTGATTTCCCTTACCCGAGTTATAATCGAGTCATATTTGTAAGCAAATTATGGAACATAAGAATAGAATGTTTGATGAAAGAAGACATTTCTTGCATTTATAAAAATGACCCTTTTTGCCACATTGGTATTTTAGATAGCAATATTGTACAAAGGGCCATTTCTAAATACCAATTTGGAAATTTGGTTGTTTCAAAAATGACATAAGATCATGGCAGTGACCATGGATCTAAACCCAGCAAAACAAATATACATATGTAGAGTGAAAGCACACCGTTCACATATAACTTGAAAGGCCTCTTTTGTTGCATATGGCAGCCCTGTCTTTGGATCCCGGTATCTACATTGAAATATATTGCACCATTTAGTTAGTTTACATGAATCAAAAGTATTGATAATGGCTAACTAAAATAAATCTAAAGTGCCAAACAGCTTGCATAATGGTCAGACCCTAAATATTTCAAGACTAAGCTTTACCCACATTATGGTAATACCCAAGATCTTTTATATCTTAACTCAGCAGTTTTGAAAATCAATTTTAAAAAGAACTCCCTCTGCCTTGATGTAATACCTAAATAATGACGAAGCCACGACTTTTTAATTTTTATGATTTGCAGGAACTTATATAATTTAATATCCAACACATCTATGAATATTAAGTCTGGAATATCCGAATATGTATCCACAACTAGTGCACAATGAACAGCTAACATTGTATCATAATAAGTGTACGCTCATCAAAAAAAAAAAATGCATAGGCTCTTACTTTGCAGGCAACCCAGTAATCACACACATTGCTTTCTCAGGGTCTACAAAATGAAATAAGGCATTTATAGCATAAGCATCAGTAAGAAATAGGTATTAAGTGTGGAATTTAGGCATAGATAACTTAAATGCAACTTACAAGGTACTGCTTTTGTTGAAACTTCAGACTCAAATGCCAATCCTTTACTAAATTCTATATATGAACAACCTGCACATTGACGCATAACATAGTGTTAAGATAATGAGTAAGCAATGCAAGTGATTTGTAGAAACCATTGCAGAATACTCGCCATTTCTAGAAAAATATCGTAATTGTGGGCCTTTATATGCTTCTTTGTGCATAATAGCTCTCTTCTTAACTTCTTCCTCCCTTGCTAATACACGCTCTAAGTTTCTCAAGTTCATGACTTCTGCAAGAGATTTATCAGAAAATAAATCAGAGAACTGCAACATCATGAGGCGAAAGCTTACAGCTTCTATGACAGTCTGACAGATAATGGTAACTTGTGAGGTATAAGTAAGTTCGAGCATCAATTGTTTGCACAATCAAAATAAATTAGACCAACCAGTCTGAGCAGCTTCCAGCAGCATCTCTTCCTGAGACATTTTCTTCTCTTCACCTTCCTTTTTCCTCTTTATTGGCTGAGTATAGGTCAAAGAAAACACAGAGTTCAGAGAGGATTTTGCTAAGCATCAATGTTATTTTTTTTTTCAAAACAAGTATTTTAAGAAAACCTGCAAACAAAAAAAACATAATTCCTCTTTAAAATTTTCACTGTGGATGAGGCTACTACTTACTTTCTTCACATTTGTTACGACCACTTGTCCATTAGCATTGTTAAATACTTATATTTATATAATTAGAAGTAATTTCCATGAGAAGCGCCCGCAAGATTTACAACTTCTAGCAGCAGGTGAGAGTTATTGTCCACATCATTTTTTTTTTTGAATCTTCAGAATGATGATCTAGTCCTGACTTTTATCACACCAGAGCTGGAACAATTCATGAGATTAATCTTTTCAAAGAATTCTTTTACATATAATATAAAAACCCTTCTTTCCATGAAAACTACAGAAAAAGCAAAATAAGAGTGACAAAACTGCCAGTGATAAAATAGAGGACGAGCAGAAAACCGTTTGCATCATCAAGATAGATGGCGAAAGCATTGAAATAATTATAATATAGCTTTAGAAGCACAGAATACAAATTGAAAGGGGAAAAAATCAGCTAGAAGATTAAAATGCAAATGTTGACCATGACTGACATACAAAAAGTCTTTTCTTGGACTAACCTTCATGGTAGCTTGCAAAGCTGCACGTATTGCATCCCTTTCAGCTTGCCTAACAATAACTGAAGTTCTTGTGGATTTCCTCACTATCCTCTCCTCTTCTACATCATCTGGAGCATGCGTGGGTTCACTTGGTGTAGATTGCTCAGATGGCTTTTCAGCATCAATATCCTTCTCAATTTTTGAAAGATCTTTTTTCTTTTTCTTCTTCACTGGTTGTTTTCCTGGATATTTTAGTCTCTTCCTTGGTCGAGCCCTGCACTAGAATAAATTCTGAGAATAAAGAGAACGTGGAAACTCACTAGAGTAGTGATTGATGTGATTTAAGCAAACAAATTGAACCTTTCATCTATTTCATTCTCAGCATCTTCATCTGCATCAGGCTCCTGAATCATCATTATGTGTTCAACAAGGAAAAACACTAATTAACTCATCAATCCCATAGATACTAAACAAGCTTAAGAGAACAAGATTTAATTGTACTCACATCATCATTAAAATCACTATCAAACTCATCAGCAGCTTCACCTTCCGCTTCATATTCTCCATCATTCTCTTCCTACAAAGAATTGTTCAAGGTTAAGACATTGATGTCATGGTAGAACTTGCCATAGCGATTTTATTTTATATCCATCATTGAGACACACAGCTATGCCAAGCACAACTATTTGAAACCAATATTTTCAAAATACCCTGTTCAAATATATGTAACTAGCAGATATTTCCTACCAAACAAATAGAAAACTCTATTTGTGAACACTAGACTAAAAGTGTGCCTGGTCTGTTGGTAACACTGGGTGCATCTAGAAATAAGTAAGACACTGTAACCCTCTACAAAAACTCTACAAACTAGTTGTACACCCAAAATAGGTGGTAAGACTCAAGTGATAATTACATACTCCTAGAAACATAATTCTAAAGTAAAAAAAATGAAGTTATAGTCTTTGCATAGTTTTGCTCTTTTCAGTCAAACAATTGTGTCAGTGAGAACACCACAATCTAAAGAAAAACATTTGAGAAAAAACATTTGAAGAGAAAGAGATGATTAAATAGCATAAACTCATCTCAAATTCACAAGACTATGTCGTTTATTATTACCTCTTTAAGGGCATCCTGATTCCAGAATAACTCATCGTCTTCATTCTCATCATCGAGCAATTTGTTCATCCTAACAAATAAAATTGTGAGAAAATATAATCAAAAGCAAATGATGTGTTTTTTTTCTTATCTTTCATTTGAGTCACTTACCGTTTTCCCCTGGTTGCTCGAGAACTACGATCAAGAAAAGCCATCGGCTCTTCTTCGTTCTCCATTATTGCTCAAGTTTAGGTAGGTGTATCCAGACTAAGTTTCCTCACTTGAAAAAAAAAACAAAAACTTCATTAATACATAAGTGGCGTATGCAGGAGGGGGCGCGGGAGGGCGACCGCCCCCACCGGCGGCCGGGAGTTCTCAGCCAGCGGCACAAAAACAATGAAAATTTGGATCTTTCTCAATTGAGAAATAAGAGCCACAGTTGACATAAAAACATTAAAAACAAAATTCAATTGAGAAAGACATGTTCAAACCGATCAATTTTGAAGACGAATTTGTAGACTTAGAGAAGAAATCAGAAGATATGCCGGCGGGATTCCTTCTCCCGAGTCCGTCGTTCCGTCCTGATTCTCAGATGAATGAACTTTCCTAAAACTAATAAACAAATCAGTTTAATGAACTTGGGCCTGTCTGTAATCGGCCCGCTGGACAAATAATAAAAAAAGACAACTTGTAATCGGCCCGCTAGACAAAAAAAAAACAGTTATGAACTTGGAGACAAATGAATGAACTTGGCCTAAATATATCTACATAGTACAATACTAAAGTAGAAACCATGTATATAGAAAATTTTATGCCACTTGTCATCATTTGAAAATTTTAGAATTTTTGTCAAAAGCCTACCCACTTTGTTCGTTTCATCATTCACATTTCTCTACTGTTGATAATTTGAGAAAGCGAAAAGGCTTTTTTCTTTCTGAAGTAAGGTGTTTTTTCTCCCCTGCATCGGTTTCTTGCATGTATTTGTGTACGGATCTCAAGGGTTCAGTCATGAAATGTGCAAGAGTCTTTTGTTGTTTTTTGTGTTAGGAAACTCAAATAGTTGTGTTTGGGGAAAAGATAAATTGTCTGTGAATTGGTGGATAGTTGCAACAGTTACTGGTGGTTGATATTCAACTAAGTATTTATAGAACATTCCAGGGTTATTATGTGCTTCCTTCCGGAGGCTCAGTTGTGAAAAAGCACGAGTCCTCATTGATTTGGCTGATGCATGAAAAGAAATTTGCAATGAAGAGATCAGCAGGGTGGACAGACCAAGAGCCTTCTTATGATAGAAGGAATGGAAGATATAGGGAAAGAACACCGTGCAACAGTCCTTTATCAACAAAGATGACTTCTTGTAGTGGATTCGAGGGTGATTATGATAAATCAAATGACACAGTTGAAGCATCAGCATGTGGAATGAGTTTTATGAAAGGTCATCATGTAAGCAAAAGGAACTCTCTTAGATCACACGAAAGATAAGAAAGGAAAGTAATATTAAAAAATAGATAGAATCTCCATCTCGGATCTTGCTGACGTTGGAATCTGCGGGCGCGGAATTGGGGTCTACAATCGCGGATTGACTTCCTTGACCAGCCGAGTCGGTGTTTCACCGCGGGCGCCACCTGATGATCCACGGTCATCGTCGTCTAAACCGTGGTCGTTGCCTTGATTCCCGCGGTCGCGGGTCTTCAACTAAATCTTGTTCCGCGGTTTCAAGTCTTCTTTAGTCTAAAACTCAAACTCTTCGGTCTTCTTCTTAATCTTCAATAAATCCCTAAAACTTTATACAAAAGTGCACTAATTATCCTTATTATGCTATATGAAATACAACATATCATTCATCTAAATGAAGAGTCGATTGTAGCAGTTGTGGCATACGGGTTTGAGTTAATTAGTAGTAAGGTTAGAAGTGTGCTTGTTTTTGACACACCATTTCACTAATTCTAGTTGGGAGGGGAAGCATGGAGTTGAAGGCAACCTTTCATGACTCTTCTATGGGTTATGAGTGGGGAGGAGATAGACGATAGGTTGGTTAGATTCTATGTGAAGGAGCTTATTGATAAATATGTGAAGGAATGGGTCTAGGCATGGGAGTTGACGAAGAATCATACATCTCAGTAAAGTTGATTAAGAAGTGGAGTTCAGGTTTGCGTTTCATTGCCTTGTACTACTTCACATACAAACAAGAGAGTTGGTGTACTCTTCCATATAAGGGATCACTGAAGAAGGGTTTTATATTTCCTCTACATAGTGTTAGAATTTCCATCCCACATCTGAAAGTGAAAGTTAGGATTAAACTATACTAGTATATAACTCAGTGGATTACTCTCCTATTACCAATTGGTTTTAGGATAGAACCCACTGAGCTAATACAAAGTACCTATTGTATTGATCGTATTTTATTTGGAATTGGTAGGAGTAAGGAGGGTGATATGGAGCTACTTTCATTTAACCCGAAATCCATGATTTTCACCTCAATAAAGCTTTCAAAGGATGATGAGATGTATGCAGCAACATCCCATTATTCTTTTTCTCTGTTAGATGTCAACGAATTGGCTGTTGTAAATGTGTGTAAAGGAAGTGGTGTGGTATGGATGTTTTGTATGAGCAACTCGACTTGGTCCAAGGTCTATCTATGTGAAGAAGCTTATTGATAAATACGGAAAAGACATCAGGAAAGATAGAGGGGCTCTAAGGAAATTGAAGTTGGCTTGTGATATAGCTAAGAAAGCTCTCTCCTTCACCAAGGAGGTTGTTGTTGTTGTTGACGATCTCATCGGGAACTTTGATCTATGTTCATCACTCAACCGTGCTACTTTAGATTATTTGATTATTGATATTTTCCAGAGAAGTCTGGAAGGTGCTATAAAATGTTTGAAAAATTCCAATTTAAAAAGGATAAACTTGACTGATGTTATCATGGTGGGTGGATCCACCATAATCCCAGGTTTACAACAAGCTTTAGATGAAGTTTTCAATCATACCTACAAGTTTACGAGACTAAAGAACGTACGCTTTTGGAAGACGGTCAACCAAGGAGAAGTGATTCGATACGGGGCTGCAATCCATGGATAAGGGTGGGCACGGTTGGTTAACCTGACATCGTTTAGCCGGAACTTTGGTTATTAAATTTCAATAACCATAACCGTACTTTAAGTTATTGGTTAACCGTTAATGATTAATCGTGAAACTCGATACAATTTATCTGTTAATCGACTTGTATTAAAATGATTTTTTTAATAAAAAAATAGATTTTTAATACAAAAGTCACCTTATTTTTCAATAAAATACTTAAAATTTAATTTAAATGCAAAATACAAACAAATATCTAATTCAAAACAAAACATCCAAATATCAAAATGCATATAATGTTCATAAAACTCAAAGCAAAACATCCAAATAATGTTCATAAATCCCACATAAGAGCAAATATCAAAATAAGAACAAACTCAAGACTACATAATCGAAGACGCATGCATCTTCAACAAGTGAAATAAACCCATCGATTACAATTGGGGGCTGCTTCAACACAAGTTTTTTCATACTTATGAAATGTAATATAGAAACAAATAGAGTTAGTAAATATAATAAACTAAGTTGTGTACTCAAATTGGAATTGTACAAATATAAAAAACTAACCTTCTTCCAAAGCTTCTAATTCAAGTATCTTCTTTTCCACGGAAAGATGAATACTCGAAGTGCGCATTCAATCCTGACCACAAACTAAAGGTTTCACTATTCGAGGGATCAATGTAGTACGAAAAGAATCAAGTACTCGACCTCTAATAGTAAAAGTAGACTCTGAAGCAACAATTGATGTTGGTATTGCAAGCACATCTCGAGAAATCATAGCAATACTAGGGTATATCTTTTGATGATCTTTCTACTATTATAAAATAGAAGATGCATTTATTTTTATGACCTTTTGATGATCTTGAGAAATATGATTTTCCACCATTACAAATTAAAAACAAAAACAAAAATTATAATAGTTAGCTTATTTTTATTACAATACATTTATTTTTAACTAAAACTAATTAGATATATAATTCCCTTTTTAAAAATATATAATATATAGTAAAAATATTATCGGTCAACCGATCGTGAAAATATTGATAACCATATCCGAATCGTTAAAAGTATCGATTGGTTAACAATAACAAATTAAATTTATTTTTCGATTCGATTAACCGTAAAAAGTGATCCGTTTATAAGTTTTTCGTTTCGGTTTTGCGGTTACATTTTTTTGCCCAACCATATCCACGGATATGTTTCTCAATTCCCTGAGGAATTTTGGGGCAAAGTGTTATCTTGGATCGGTACGAGAAATCTTTCCAAATGTCGCCGTGTCTCCAAGGGTTGGCAAAGGACAATATCAACATCTTACTTTGCGTCCTTTTAAGCCAATCGTAACCAGAACAAGATGATAGTGCTCGAGCAAGGTGTAGAGTTACATACCTCCAGTGTTAAAGTAGTCTCTATCAAACGTTGTCCATCCAAATGCCAAAGCTAAACAATATCTGGTTCTATTAATGGATTATATCTGTTCAAACAATTTCGATTTGATTTCACCAAATCCCCAGAACAATACTTGTGGAATCCCTATCTCAAAAAATCAAAGCCCTACCCTCGCTACATAGGAGCTACTAGCCTATGATATGTGAAGGAATGAGTCTAGGCATGGGACTTGATGGAGAATCATACATTTCAGTAAAGTTGATTAAGAAGCGGAGTTCATGTTTGCGTTTCATTGCCCTGTACTACTTCAAATACAAAAAAAAGAGTTGGTGTATTCTTCTGTTGAAGGGCGTTTTTAACTCGACAACAAATAAATTTGTAGTCAAGACCCCGCTGAGTATGGGGAGGTCAGGATCGTCCACGGGAAGCAAGGTTATTTGTTTATCGAACTAAGAAAACAAGAAAACAAAGCAAAACAGGATACGACAGCCCTCAGTACCGACCTTGCCAAGGTCGGTAACGATGCTGGTGTTTCTACTAAAATAGAGCAAATAACACAAAGCAAGTGCAGGCTCGATATCGATCTGTGTGCCTCGGTAACGAGTATATTCGAATGCAAAAACGAAGGAAAATTAAGTGATAAAAAGCTCTAGGACAAGGATTACCACGACATAATTATGCATACAAACTCATGTGAAGGATAAAGATCATGCCTTTAAAGATAAATCTATCAACTTTTGTTGACTAATCAAGCAAATCAATTAACTTTCATAAATCAATTCACTTTTCTACTTGTTTTGAATCCAAAGCTCGAAACTTTCGTTATCGAACAATATCAAGATTCAAGTTCACAACCTTCTCTTTCGATCAAGCAACAAACTCAAATTACTTCGACTCTCGTCTTAGTATAAGCACAAACAAGTATTTCAAAAGATAGAAAGCAATCAAAATATCAACACATTCATTCAACCATGCATAACCATGTCGGGTTCAACCCCGACCCTAGAAAAGAGAACTACTCACACATCATTGAATCAAAACAAACAACTAAGTTAAAAGAGCACATTGAAAAGTAAAACTTACTTGAAATTAAAGAAATATCGTCTTACAAATCACACGTTCAAACTCAAAACAATGAAGAACAAGAACAACAACATCGATCACAACCCTCTCTCTCTCTCGATTGAACCAGGATCGTAGTCTCAATCGTCCCTCTCTCACGACTTTCTAACGACAAAACTAACCAATCCCTTTCTACTAGGCTAGAACAAGGGTATTTATACTAGAGAAAGCTATCTAATAAAGATCTAAAGGATAAAAACTTCCTAAACTAAAAAGATCACAAGATAAAAGATATAATTTCCGAAAGTCGTTGCTGCTCTACCGACACAGGTCACCTCGGTAACGACCTGCATAGGGTCGGTAGACACTTGTTGAATTCCTTGGATAAAAACTTGTTGCATAGCTCGGTACCGACCCTCATAGGTCCGTAACGAGGTCTTTGTTTCGGGTTTATTTGCACTTCTCGTGGCTTCACTTGGGCTTCTGTTGACGGGCCTTTACTCTGGACAACAAATAAATTTATAAGTCAAGACCTCGTTGAGTATAGGGGAGTCAGGATCGTTCCACGAGAAGCAAGGTTGTTTGTTTATCGACTCCTAATAACAAAAATCAAACAAAAACAAGCAAAACACTCACAAGCAGCCTCATTAACGACGTTGTCAGGGTCGTTAACGAACCACCGCAAACAAATGACTAAAAATAACGACCTAAACAGGTTCGGTACCGAGGCTATGAACTCAGTAACGAATATTACTTAAGAAAATTCAAATAAAAAAAAGATCTAGGACAAGGGTTACCACAACATAGTCATGCATAAAAACTTGTAAGAAAATGAGATCATGCCTTTAAATAGATAAATTCATCAACTTTAATTGACTAGCAAGCAAATTAATCTACTTTCATAAACTAATTCACTCAATTGCTTGTTTTGGATCTAAAGCTTGAAACCTTCGTATTCAAACAATATCAACCTTCAAGTCTATAACTTTCTCTCTCAATCAAGTTAAAAACTTAAATCACCTTGACTTTCATCTAGGTATAATCACAACAAACAATCTCAAAAATAGATAGAAGGCATTCAACACATAATCTTACTCATCAAACATGCATAACTACGTCGGGTTTAAACCCCGACCCTAGAAAAGAAAACTACTCACTACTCATAACTAAGAAACAATTAAATTCAACAAAAGAGATCATTGAAAACAAAACACTACTCAAATTAATAGGAAAAATAATTGTCTTACAGAAATTCAGAAGAAACCGAAAAATACAAAACACTGAATCGAAACACAACTAACGACCTCGGTAACTCTCGTCCACTGAGCTCCCGATCTTCGACTCGTCTCTCTCTCCTTCGGCTCTTCCTCTTCTCTTTTCTACTACTTTCTTCCCTCCTCTACTAGGCTAATAAGAAGGGTATTTATACTAATAAGGCTAGAAAATAAAAAGGCTAAAAGATAAAAACTTTCCTAAAAAGATAGAAATAAAATCCTAAAAGATAACAAGACCTAAAATACATAATATAATAACCCTAAAATTCATAAAAAACACTCTCTACCGACACGGAAATAAATTCCCGCACAAGATCGGTAAGTCACAAAATCAGACTCTCGAAAACTCTATCTCGTAACCTCGTTAACGAGCCCTCACAGCCTCGTTAACGAGTCTGGGCTTGGCTTCTTCAACACTTCTTCTTCAAAAACTTAGACTTCGACTTCTTTATCTTGTATTCCTCCGTCCTTCATTATAGCACTCCAAAATTCAGCTCCAAATAACACTTTTTCCTTGCTAAAACCTACAAAAATACACAAAACGGAGTAGCTTCCATACTTTTCACAAAATATGCAAAACTATCCAAAAACACACAAAACTAACCCTAAACTTATCAAAACTAGTCCTAACAAACTAAGAAAACATACTAAAAACTATACTAAAAACATGAACATCAAAATACTCCATACTTAGACTTGCTTGTCCTCAAGCAATCACTAAACATAAATCAAAACCAAACAAACATACTCATCAAGACATAGCCATCTTCTAAAAAAAACAACATCAACACATAGAAAAATAACAAATGATTATTAATGTCATCACACATATATACACCAAATAGACATAAGAAAATACAATCCAACCTCACAAGGGATAATAATATGTTTCACTCAACTCTCATGTGTTTGGGCTTATAAATTCAATCTCTCAACTCATCTTATATACAAAAACTCATAGAAATTGGAATTTATATCACCAAACTCTCCACTCAAGATTTGTCAAAACAAGCAAAAATCATCAAGAGAACTTAGGGGGCTCAATGAAAAACTTCATAGAAGCTTCCATTCAGCCGGGATGTAATGGGGCTTGGTAAAAACAATAAGGCGTGGAAATATTTTGGCTATATGGTGCTAATAATATCAGGGAATCAAAGACTCCTAAAAACTCACACATCTCCAAAACACTCAAAAACAACATACCAAACTCACTCTCATTTATGCACTTATTCACTCACCCAATATATCCTACAAAGTCTCATAAAAACAAAAAGAATCTCTGATATTCATCTAAATAAACACAAATGCACTTCAAACTTCTTCCTCTTTCTTCTCTTTATTTTTCATATATATCTCCCTTTTTTCTTCTCCGCTGCCTCGTTAACGAACCACTTCAGGGTCGTTAACGAGCTTCACCGTGTACTCTTCCTCTTTTTCAACAACTTCCTTTTGTGCATCTTTTGCTATCAAGAGATCTTTCTTTTTTTATAATTTAAAAATCAAGAGACTTCCAAGCTACCCTTCCCAATAATCCATCAATTTCAAACCAAACATAACATTGCACTCAACAAAACATACCTCTCCAATCTAAGTCCTAATCCTCGGATAGGGTCAAGCTTATCTCGGCTAGGGAACAATTTTGTGGAGCTAAAAATAAAAGGCTTCAGGCTCAAATTGGTTGTCAAAAAGAAGGATAATGTAAGGGTGGATATGGATTAATAGGGCTATGAAAAATAAGTTCTCTATCATAGATAACCATCACAATTCCAAGAGATAATATGAATATAGAGAGTAAATCACACAAGAAAAGAAGAGGGATTTTTGATGTTCTCCCTATAAGGCCAAAAATAACTCAGAAGGCTAATTTTTGTTGGATTGCATCACTTATGCTATAAAGTATATGTGCTCAATTTCATCAAATGCTATCTCTTCTAAAAACAATTTCATAACAAGAATCCGGCTATACTATCAAAGACATGCTTGCAAGGAATTATATGATCATGCTAGCAACTACTATCATAGAACCTAAGAAAGGAATATCTATCAATTCTAAAACTCTTTTTTAAGATTTTTTCAGATTTTTTAGATTTTTTGTTTTTTTTCTTCAAAATTTTCATAGAACAAAGAACTACTGAAAACAAACAAAACACATAAGCCAAACGAGACACAAAACACACAAGTTTTTCTACTTTCTCCCACCCCATACTTAAAATTACAGTGTCCCCACTGTAAGAAAAATAAGAAGAAGGAAAGAAATAGAAAAGAAAACAACAAAAATAAAACAAGAAAATGAAAACATAAAACTTACAAAGTCTTAAAAGTGGAAAACAAGGAAACTTCTTCTTCAGGCTGAATCAACGGTTCGGTGGAGGAAAGTAGTGCTCAAAGTTCCCCATGAAGTCGTACATCGTCCTCCAGCGCTCTGCATCTTCTGTCTCTCTCTGACGATGCCTCTCTGATGTCCGCCTTTTTAGTTGTGTTTTTAGGGTGTGTTTTTAGTGTCTTTAAGTCTTTTTCTTTAGTTTTGTGTTTTGTTTTGAGTCGTTTGTGTAGGTTTTCGTATTTTCTTAAGATATGGAGTCTACATAAGCTTTGGTGGTGTTTTGTAGGTTTTTAGAAGCTATTTGGAGCACTTTTGAAGAAAGGAGCAAAACCGGTGAAGATAGCACTCAAGAATGAAGAGAAGATGAAGATTTAGAGCTCAAGTAAAGTCATTGAAGATCAGGTTTGAGATTGGAAAGAGATAGAGAAATTCGTTACAAGAACATAGGAAAAAGAAACGAGTCAAACGGAGTTGTAACGAATCCTCTACGCAAGTTTTACTCAAGGCTGTTCGAAGTGCTGAACAGGGTCGTTAACGACACTGTCAAGGTCGTTAACGAGGTACCGCGAGGAGCAGTGATGTCGCACTTTCTAGTTAGTTTTCATGGGTAATTTTCTAGTTAGGATTGAGTCTTTTCTAAGTTTATTGTGTTGTTTTGAGTCGTTCTTGTGGATTTTCATATTATCTTAAGATATGGAGTCTACATAAGTGTGTTTGATGTTTTGTAGGTCTTTGAAGCGTTGAGGAGGAGATATTTCGGTTTTTAAAGCTTTCTAGGAGGTGGTGTTCAAGCGGTCTTGTGGTGATGTTGATAGAAGAGTAAGAGTCGGTGCAATCGAGGATTCCGAGTTGAAGATTTCAAGATCAAGGTGCTTATGAAGGAGCTAAAGGAAGTCTTAGAAGGCCAAGAGCGATTAAAGAAGAAACATTGAAGAAGAACCGAGCTTTGGAGCAAGTTTGAGCGAAGAAATGAAGAAATCAAGTGTAGCCAGAGGGTCGGTGACGACCCAGCCATGGTCGGTGACGACCCACTCCGTGTGTTGCCGAATTATTGCTTGCGCCTTAAGTTTGGTTTAGTAATTGTTTTATTTATGGGCCTTTTTAAGATAGATTTTAGTTTCCATATCGATCTATTTTCTACCACTATATAAGGATCTTTAGGATTTTATTTCAAGGGAGGCTGATTTGGAAAAAATCGTTCTTAGGGTTTATTGTGGAGACGGAACAAGTGGCAAGTTTGGTTTTCTAGTTTTCTTTGATTCCAAGCTCTTGGACAATTAGAGAGACTTGGAGGTTTGCTTAAGTTTGTAAGTTTTATTTTAATCGAAGTTTGTTTGAATTTGAATCATGTCTTCTCTTTCGTTTGTGATTGTTGATTGTTTTATGGATCGTGAGTAGTCTACTTTCTAGGGTTGGGGTGAAACCCGACGAGTTATGCATGATTAAGGCATGAATATTTGAATGAACCATCTCTTTTAATCTCTATCTATTATCCTCTTGTTTGCTATCAATTCCTTGATGAAAGTCAAGGCATGTTCATGTTTATGAGTGAATCGAAAGATTTAGTTGTGAATTTGGATTATATTTGGTTGAAACGAAAGTTAAACCTTTAGGAAACAAGTAGGGTTGCAAGTTTAGATCTTTATGAAAGTTAAGATTTTTACTTGATTTATCATGACGAGAGTCATACATGGGATTATTTATGGTTGGTTTTGATTCATGTTTGCATGCATAAACTTGTTGTGGTGAATCCTTTGCCCTAGATCTTCTTTAATTTGGTTTCTCGGAATTTTCTCATACCCGGATAGGTCGGTTACGACCCCTGTCAGGTCGGTGCCGAGCGCCTGTGTCTCTTGTTTTCTCCTGCGATTGTGTTGAAGTGTTGGTCGGTTACGACCTGTTTTGGGTCGGTGCCGAGCGTTTGTTTGAGTGTTTTGCTTTGTTTTGTTTTCTTTTATTAGGACTAATAGCTAGACATAGATCCTTCTAATTCCCGTGGACGAACCTGACCTCCCTGTACTCAGCGGGGTCTTGACTACAAATTTATTTGTTGTCAAGAAACCCTTTCAACAAATTGGCGCCGTTGCCGGGGAACTAGTTTAGTTTCTTGTCTAGTTATT
This sequence comes from Fallopia convolvulus, assembly GCA_964016875.1. NCBI lineage: Eukaryota > Viridiplantae > Streptophyta > Magnoliopsida > Caryophyllales > Polygonaceae > Fallopia > Fallopia convolvulus. The sequence continues at coordinate 60,000,297 of OZ024718.1, read as the reverse complement.
TTTCGGGTTTGGGAATAGCCCATACCCTTTTGTCTTTACTAATTCGTTTTCTCGTGATTGTGTGTGCAGGTGTATGCCCTCTAGTTCACGAAGGGGAGTCGATAATTTTCCTTTTGATCCCGAACTTGAGAGAACCCTTCATCGCAGGCTAAGAGAACGAAGAGCAATGGCCAACGCTGAGGAACTTGCTCGCCAGATGGATGATCTTCGCCTTCAGATGGAAGGCATTCAAAGAGAGCGTGATGCTCAAACTGCTGCTGCAAAAAGAGAGAGAGATGCTGCACAGAGGGAAAGAGAGGCTGCTGCCCGTCTTCAGGAACAACTTGATGCTATTCCGCGTAATGCAAAGCAGTACATGCATCCTGAATTCAAGGTTCCCGAATCTGCTATTGTGCTCCCTGCTATCGAGCACGCTTTTGAGATAAAGTCACACTTCATCACTCTTATTAAGAGGTCTCAATTTGAAGGCAAGCCCACCGAGTGCCCTATGGAGCACATCAAGAACTTCACTGACCTCTGTGACACTATTGCCGCTGATGATGTATCGCTTGAATATGTGCTTTTGAAAGCATTCAAATGGTCTTTGGCCGGAAAAGCTCTTACTTGGCTTGAAAGTTTACCCTCTAGATCTATTACTACATGGAAGACTCTACATGATCAATTTCTGACAAAGTTCTTTCCGCCGGCCAAGACTACAGAGTTAAGGAAGCGCATCACTTCTTATCATCAACTTCCCAATGAGACTTTTGTGGAAACTTGGGAGCGGTTTAAAGAACTTCTTCGGCAATGTCCAACTCATGGACAGCCTCTTTATGTACTTCAAGAAATATTCTTCCAGGGAATTAATGCTGCTACAAAAGATCGGATCAACCTTCACACTGACTGCGGATTCATTAAGATGGATCCCGATCAAGCGTGGGCTTTGTTGGACAAACTCTCCAACTATGATGCAATGTATGGCACCCAACAAGCCGTCAGAATTCCACAAAAGAGACTTTATGATCCTAATGTTGAGCCGATTGATCCGGATGTGAGGTTTCAATTTATGCAAGATGAGATAAACCGTCTTAAGAAGCAAGTGGGCCACTACAAATCCACCGCTCAACCTTGTCAAGAATGTGGTTCCCATGCTCATCCTACTTCTTCTTGCACAAACGTAGAACAAGTCCGAGCCGCCGAGGCTTATGCGGAGGCTAATTATATGAGGGGAGCCTATCGTGGCCAAAACAATGCTTATCCGCAAGGAACAACAACAATTTTTCTCAATGGAACAACAATGGCTACGGTCAAGGTTTTCAAGCACCACCACAAGAGCAAAGAGCCCCTCCCTATAGACCTCCCGGTTTCCAAGAGCCACCAACCTGGGCTCAAGGACTCCTTGAAGGAATGAATGGCATCCGAACCGATCTTAAAGGGGTGCAAAATCAACTAGGAGACTTTGAAGCTTGGAGAAAAAATGTGAATTCTCAACTCGGTGATTTAGCGGCCCAAATTCCACGACCTCAAGGGCGATTACCGGGCCATTTTGATGAGAATCCAAGGGGTCAAATTGCTGCAGTGCATCTGAGAAGCGGAAAGAAGTTGCCGGATCGAGAAACAGGCAAGAAAGCGGCGGACGATGAGGACCGATCTAGTTCAGAGGAGGTCGTAACCGACCCACCAAGGGTCGTGGCCGACCCTCTCCCTACTTCAGACAAGGTCGTAACCGACCCACCAAGGGTCGTGACCGACCCTCTCTCCGGAATTCTTCCTTCCGTTCCTTCTACCTCAACAACAAAGGTGCTTCCTTTTCCAACCAAGAAGGCTAAGGACTCCACGGAAGGCAAATTCAAGCGTTTTGTGCAGGTTCTTCAAGGGCTTAACATCACTATTCCTTTTGCTGAAGCTTTAAATGAGATGCCAGCTTACACCAAATTTCTCAAAGAAATCTTGTCAAAGAAGAGGTCTATGTCTGAACTAACCGATGAGGTACGATCTTTAGAGCTCCCGGAAAAACTCGGTGATCCGGGTAAATTTGCAATTACTATTGGCATAGGTGCCCATCACTTTAAAGCCTTATGTGATCTTGGTGCAAGTGCTAGTCTTCTTCCCCTTTCTATATGGTCCAAAACCAACATGGGACCTTTGGAGCCCATTGATATGAATCTCTATATGGCAAATGGCTCTTGTGTAAAAGCAATTGGAGTCGTCGACGACGTTCCTATCCAAGTTGGAAAATATTTTGTTCCCAACGACTTCATTGTGCTAGATATGCCTGAAGACCCTGCGGTGCCAATCATTCTAGGTCGACCATTCTTAGCCACCGCAGGAGCACGTGTAGATGTCAGGAAGGGACTTCTCTCGTTTGATATTGGAGAAGAGAAGGTCGAATTTCAATTCAATCCGGTCGTGAACGAAGTGGCTAATTGTAGTACTAAGGAGCCTATCGATCCTCCATGGGTCGGTAATGATCCTTATCTGAAGGAAAACGAGGTGGGAGGTGGATTCAAGCACAGTACCGAGGCATTTCTTGACACATATCGGTCGGTGCCGACCCCCCATGGGTCGGTGACGACCCCTTTTCTGCTCAATCCAGGTGAGTTTTCTTGCTCTTATCCAATCAATTCTGGTCATGATCCTTTCTCCTATTCTCGTTCTATATTAGATCCTACTGTTAGTTATATGAAGGAGTCAAAACCTCCTTGTTTTTCGGATTTTACTAACCCTGTTGTAGGATTACCGAGCATTCTTATGGATGATCGAGGACCAAATATTTTGGAGAGAAGTTATGATGTTTTTCAGGCTAAGTATGGGGTTTCCTTTGATCCCGACAAAGCTGGATGGCAACCGCCCTAATCCGCTGAGGTATCTTCTCGTCTAGCTAAAGACGTAAAATTAAGCGCTTTCGGGAGGCAACCCGCTTTGTTTTTGTTTTAATTTTCTTTTTAGCTTAGTTTATTTTGTTTTTCATAGTTTAGAGTAGCTAGGATTCTTGTCTCGCATCTCCACTAAGGTTTTGTAGGGACCCGAAGTGTCGAAAAGGGAATAAGAGGGCCGGAACACACCACAACGCAAGGGAACAAAGCCCAGGGGGTCGGGGACGACCTAAAGGAGGTCGGAGACGACCAACAGGAGGTCGGAGACGACCATCAGGAGGTCGGTGCCGACCCACCAGTGGGCAGCAACTTCCACAACCAGTCCGGTGTCGACCCGATGGACTACACCATGGGACCTCAGTCTGACATGGTCCCTTACTATCCACATCCGTATGGCTTTGATGGGTCCGGTGGCTCCAACTTCCAAGGACAAGGCACGTACAATACCGGTTCAAGCTCGGGCGGTAACCCCGATATCTCTCTTCTCTCGGCTAAAATGGATGCTCTTATGCTTCACCAACACCATCTTTATGGAGCACTCAACCACCACCACAACCAATTCATCAACCACCAACAAGAGCTCCACGACTTCCGAGTCGAGTATTATGAAGACCATAAAGAAGATGTCGCAAGATGGGAAGCTCAAGAGGAATTCAACCATTGGTTGGGGCAATACCTTTACCAACCTCCACCACCTCCTCAACCTCCTCAAGAATGATTCTCCGCCTATGTCAACGCTTCAAGTTGTGTCCAAGTAAGTTCTCTTTCATTTCTCCTTACTTTCTTAATCAATGGGGACATTGATGTTTAAGTATGGGGTGGTTTGGGAGATTACTTGCATGAGTCTTTATTTGTTTAAGTCATGTGTTGCTTTGTGTAAATATGTGTTTAGTTGTGTTTAGTCTTGTTTTGAGTCTTTTTCTTTTGGAATTTTTAGATGGATAAATGCCCTATTCCTTAGATGTCCTAGGACGGAAATTGCTTGCATTATCATGTAATCCCAATGACATGCTTTAAGAATCACCTAAACCATGATCTTGCTTTTTGAGTTTTGAGCTTATAATGAAAATTGAGCATACATATTTCTAAGTAAAAGCAATCCAACAAAATTGGACCTAAGTGAGATATATTTTGGCCTATAAAGGATGAACATTTTTACTCCTTTCTCTTTCATGTGTGAATTACTCTTCCAAATGCAATTTACCAATTGACAATGGCATGGTTATTTTAAACTTGAGACCAATGGAGATATGCTCATTACTTGATTGAATCAAATGATCTTGAACTCATTTTTATAAGCCTATTATATTCCTTTTCCTACCTATACATGATCCCTCTTTTTGTAGCCCCTATTTTTGAGCTTAAAGCCTATTTCTAGCTCCACAAAAAGAATTCCCTAGCCATGATAAGCTTGACCTCTTTGATCCGGGAATCAGGACTTAGAAGAAATTGTTGAAAATTGTTATGATTTAATTGGGTGAAAAACAAAGAGATTATGGAAGGTAGATTAAGGGTGTTGTCTTTGAAAATCAAGAGGAATGAAGGGTTTTTGGACTCGAAAATGCATATATGTAGCTCGGTGCCGACCCAAAGTGGGTCGGTGCCGACCACCCCCGAAAAAAAAAAAGAAGAAAGAAAGAAAAGAGAAGAGAAGTTCCATATAATAAATGCAAAGAGTCCAAGGCCTTCAAAAGAATAGAAGAAAGACAAATGATGATAGGTGAAAAAGGGGTAGTGCATTGTAAAGTTTTAAGTGTTTGGTGATTGAAGTAAGAGGAAAGAATGTTGGTTAAGTGATGTGTAGTCTAGGAGTCTTGATTCCCGGATATTATATAGCACCACAAGGCCAAATATTTCCACTCCCTTTTGTTATTACCAAGCCCCATTACAACCCGGCCGAATGGAGACTTCTTTGAAGTTTTCATTGAGCCACCCGAGTTCATTTGATGATTTGACTTGTTTTGACTTCTTCGGTGGAGAGTTTGCTTATATAAGTTCCATTGACTATGCGGTTTTGTGTTTGGAATTTGAGTCGAGTGATTATTGCTATAGCTTAAACACTTTGAGAGTTGAGTGAAACACATTCCTTGGTGAGGTTGGATTGTGATTGCTTAGGATGTTCATGTGTGCTAGGATGTGGAAATTGTTTGCTCACTATTCTACTTGTGCTTCTTTTTCTATAAAGGTGATTCTTGAGTTTTGTTGATTGGTATTGATGCATGTTAAGTGATTGCTTGAGGACAAGCAAGTCTAAGTATGGGGTATTTTGATGTCGCACTTTCTAGTTAGTTTTCATGGGTAATTTTCTAGTTAGGATTGAGTCTTTTCTAAGTTTATTGTGTTGTTTTGAGTCGTTCTTGTGGATTTTCATATTATCTTAAGATATGGAGTCTACATAAGTGTGTTTGATGTTTTGTAGGTCTTTGAAGCGTTGAGGAGGAGATATTTCGGTTTTTAAAGCTTTCTAGGAGGTGGTGTTCAAGCGGTCTTGTGGTGATGTTGATAGAAGAGTAAGAGTCGGTGCAATCGAGGATTCCGAGTTGAAGATTTCAAGATCAAGGTGCTTATGAAGGAGCTAAAGGAAGTCTTAGAAGGCCAAGAGCGATTAAAGAAGAAACATTGAAGAAGAACCGAGCTTTGGAGCAAGTTTGAGCGAAGAAATGAAGAAATCAAGTGTAGCCAGAGGGTCGGTGACGACCCAGCCATGGTCGGTGACGACCCACTCCGTGTGTTGCCGAATTATTGCTTGCGCCTTAAGTTTGGTTTAGTAATTGTTTTATTTATGGGCCTTTTTAAGATAGATTTTAGTTTCCATATCGATCTATTTTCTACCACTATATAAGGATCTTTAGGATTTTATTTCAAGGGAGGCTGATTTGGAAAAAATCGTTCTTAGGGTTTATTGTGGAGACGGAACAAGTGGCAAGTTTGGTTTTCTAGTTTTCTTTGATTCCAAGCTCTTGGACAATTAGAGAGACTTGGAGGTTTGCTTAAGTTTGTAAGTTTTATTTTAATCGAAGTTTGTTTGAATTTGAATCATGTCTTCTCTTTCGTTTGTGATTGTTGATTGTTTTATGGATCGTGAGTAGTCTACTTTCTAGGGTTGGGGTGAAACCCGACGAGTTATGCATGATTAAGGCATGAATATTTGAATGAACCATCTCTTTTAATCTCTATCTATTATCCTCTTGTTTGCTATCAATTCCTTGATGAAAGTCAAGGCATGTTCATGTTTATGAGTGAATCGAAAGATTTAGTTGTGAATTTGGATTATATTTGGTTGAAACGAAAGTTAAACCTTTAGGAAACAAGTAGGGTTGCAAGTTTAGATCTTTATGAAAGTTAAGATTTTTACTTGATTTATCATGACGAGAGTCATACATGGGATTATTTATGGTTGGTTTTGATTCATGTTTGCATGCATAAACTTGTTGTGGTGAATCCTTTGCCCTAGATCTTCTTTAATTTGGTTTCTCGGAATTTTCTCATACCCGGATAGGTCGGTTACGACCCCTGTCAGGTCGGTGCCGAGCGCCTGTGTCTCTTGTTTTCTCCTGCGATTGTGTTGAAGTGTTGGTCGGTTACGACCTGTTTTGGGTCGGTGCCGAGCGTTTGTTTGAGTGTTTTGCTTTGTTTTGTTTTCTTTTATTAGGACTAATAGCTAGACATAGATCCTTCTAATTCCCGTGGACGAACCTGACCTCCCTGTACTCAGCGGGGTCTTGACTACAAATTTATTTGTTGTCAAGAAACCCTTTCAACAAATTGGCGCCGTTGCCGGGGAACTAGTTTAGTTTCTTGTCTAGTTATTTTTCGGGTTTGGGAATAGCCCATACCCTTTTGTCTTTACTAATTCGTTTTCTCGTGATTGTGTGTGCAGGTGTATGCCCTCTAGTTCACGAAGGGGAGTCGATAATTTTCCTTTTGATCCCGAACTTGAGAGAACCCTTCATCGCAGGCTAAGAGAACGAAGAGCAATGGCCAACGCTGAGGAACTTGCTCGCCAGATGGATGATCTTCGCCTTCAGATGGAAGGCATTCAAAGAGAGCGTGATGCTCAAACTGCTGCTGCAAAAAGAGAGAGAGATGCTGCACAGAGGGAAAGAGAGGCTGCTGCCCGTCTTCAGGAACAACTTGATGCTATTCCGCGTAATGCAAAGCAGTACATGCATCCTGAATTCAAGGTTCCCGAATCTGCTATTGTGCTCCCTGCTATCGAGCACGCTTTTGAGATAAAGTCACACTTCATCACTCTTATTAAGAGGTCTCAATTTGAAGGCAAGCCCACCGAGTGCCCTATGGAGCACATCAAGAACTTCACTGACCTCTGTGACACTATTGCCGCTGATGATGTATCGCTTGAATATGTGCTTTTGAAAGCATTCAAATGGTCTTTGGCCGGAAAAGCTCTTACTTGGCTTGAAAGTTTACCCTCTAGATCTATTACTACATGGAAGACTCTACATGATCAATTTCTGACAAAGTTCTTTCCGCCGGCCAAGACTACAGAGTTAAGGAAGCGCATCACTTCTTATCATCAACTTCCCAATGAGACTTTTGTGGAAACTTGGGAGCGGTTTAAAGAACTTCTTCGGCAATGTCCAACTCATGGACAACCTCCTTATGTACTTCAAGAAATATTCTTCCAGGGAATTAATGCTGCTACAAAAGATCAGATCAACCTTCACACCGACTGCGGATTCATTGAGATGGATCCCGATCAAGCGTGGGCTTTGTTGGACAAACTCACCAACTATGATGCAATGTATGGCACCCAACAAGCCGTCAGAATTCCACAAAAGAGACTTTATGATCCTAATGTTGAGCCGATTGATCCGGATGTGAGGTTTCAATTTATGCAAGATGAGATAAACCGGCTTAAGAAGCAAGTGGGCCACTACAAATCCACCGCTCAACCTTGTCAAGAATGTGGTTCCCATGCTCATCCTACTTCTTCTTGCACAAACGTAGAACAAGTCCGAGCCGCCGAGGCTTATGCGGAGGCTAATTATATGAGGGGAGCCTATCGTGGCCAAAACAATGCTTATCCGCAAGGAACAACAACAATTTTTCTCAATGGAACAACAATGGCTACGGTCAAGGTTTTCAAGCACCACCACAAGAGCAAAGAGCCCCTCCCTATAGACCTCCCGGTTTCCAAGAGCCACCAACCTGGGCTCAAGGACTCCTTGAAGGAATGAATGGCATCCGAACCGATCTTAAAGGGGTGCAAAATCAACTAGGAGACTTTGAAGCTTGGAGAAAAAATGTGAATTCTCAACTCGGTGATTTAGCGGCCCAAATTCCACGACCTCAAGGGCGATTACCGGGCCATTTTGATGAGAATCCAAGGGGTCAAATTGCTGCAGTGCATCTGAGAAGCGGAAAGAAGTTGCCGGATCGAGAAACAGGCAAGAAAGCGGCGGACGATGAGGACCGATCTAGTTCAGAGGAGGTCGTAACCGACCCACCAAGGGTCGTGGCCGACCCTCTCCCTACTTCAGACAAGGTCGTAACCGACCCACCAAGGGTCGTGGCCGACCCTCTCTCCGGAATTCTTCCTTCCGTTCCTTCTACCTCAACAACAAAGGTGCTTCCTTTTCCAACCAAGAAGGCTAAGGACTCCACGGAAGGCAAATTCAAGCGTTTTGTGCAGGTTCTTCAAGGGCTTAACATCACTATTCCTTTTGCTGAAGCTTTAAATGAGATGCCAGCTTACACCAAATTTCTCAAAGAAATCTTGTCAAAGAAGAGGTCTATGTCTGAACTAACCGATGAGGTACGATCTTTAGAGCTCCCGGAAAAACTCGGTGATCCGGGTAAATTTGCAATTACTATTGGCATAGGTGCCCATCACTTTAAAGCCTTATGTGATCTTGGTGCAAGTTCTAGTCTTCTTCCCCTTTCTATATGGTCCAAAACCAACATGGGACCTTTGGAGCCCATTGATATGAATCTCTATATGGCAAATGGCTCTTGTGTAAAAGCAACTGGAGTCGTCGACGACGTTCCTATCCAAGTTGGAAAATATTTTGTTCCCAACGACTTCATTGTGCTAGATATGCCTGAAGACCCTGCGGTGCCAATCATTCTAGGTCGACCATTCTTAGCCACCGCAGGAGCACGTGTAGATGTCAGGAAGGGACTTCTCTCGTTTGATATTGGAGAAGAGAAGGTCGAATTTCAATTCAATCCGGTCGTGAACGAAGTGGCTAATTGTAGTACTAAGGAGCCTATCGATCCTCCATGGGTCGGTAATGATCCTTATCTGAAGGAAAACGAGGTGGGAGGTGGATTCAAGCACAGTACCGAGGCATTTCTTGACACATATCGGTCGGTGCCGACCCCCCATGGGTCGGTGACGACCCCTTTTCTGCTCAATCCAGGTGAGTTTTCTTGCTCTTATCCAATCAATTCTGGTCATGATCCTTTCTCCTATTCTCGTTCTATATTAGATCCTACTGTTAGTTATATGAAGGAGTCAAAACCTCCTTGTTTTTCGGATTTTACTAACCCTGTTGTAGGATTACCGAGCATTCTTATGGATGATCGAGGACCAAATATTTTGGAGAGAAGTTATGATGTTTTTCAGGCTAAGTATGGGGTTTCCTTTGATCCCGACAAAGCTGGATGGCAACCGCCCTAATCCGCTGAGGTATCTTCTCGTCTAGCTAAAGACGTAAAATTAAGCGCTTTCGGGAGGCAACCCGCTTTGTTTTTGTTTTAATTTTCTTTTTAGCTTAGTTTATTTTGTTTTTCATAGTTTAGAGTAGCTAGGATTCTTGTCTCGCATCTCCACTAAGGTTTTGTAGGGACCCGAAGTGTCGAAAAGGGAATAAGAGGGCCGGAACACACCACAACGCAAGGGAACAAAGCCCAGGGGGTCGGGGACGACCTAAAGGAGGTCGGAGACGACCAACAGGAGGTCGGAGACGACCATCAGGAGGTCGGTGCCGACCCACCAGTGGGCAGCAACTTCCACAACCAGTCCGGTGTCGACCCGATGGACTACACCATGGGACCTCAGTCTGACATGGTCCCTTACTATCCACATCCGTATGGCTTTGATGGGTCCGGTGGCTCCAACTTCCAAGGACAAGGCACGTACAATACCGGTTCAAGCTCGGGCGGTAACCCCGATATCTCTCTTCTCTCGGCTAAAATGGATGCTCTTATGCTTCACCAACACCATCTTTATGGAGCACTCAACCACCACCACAACCAATTCATCAACCACCAACAAGAGCTCCACGACTTCCGAGTCGAGTATTATGAAGACCATAAAGAAGATGTCGCAAGATGGGAAGCTCAAGAGGAATTCAACCATTGGTTGGGGCAATACCTTTACCAACCTCCACCACCTCCTCAACCTCCTCAAGAATGATTCTCCGCCTATGTCAACGCTTCAAGTTGTGTCCAAGTAAGTTCTCTTTCATTTCTCCTTACTTTCTTAATCAATGGGGACATTGATGTTTAAGTATGGGGTGGTTTGGGAGATTACTTGCATGAGTCTTTATTTGTTTAAGTCATGTGTTGCTTTGTGTAAATATGTGTTTAGTTGTGTTTAGTCTTGTTTTGAGTCTTTTTCTTTTGGAATTTTTAGATGGATAAATGCCCTATTCCTTAGATGTCCTAGGACGGAAATTGCTTGCATTATCATGTAATCCCAATGACATGCTTTAAGAATCACCTAAACCATGATCTTGCTTTTTGAGTTTTGAGCTTATAATGAAAATTGAGCATACATATTTCTAAGTAAAAGCAATCCAACAAAATTGGACCTAAGTGAGATATATTTTGGCCTATAAAGGATGAACATTTTTACTCCTTTCTCTTTCATGTGTGAATTACTCTTCCAAATGCAATTTACCAATTGACAATGGCATGGTTATTTTAAACTTGAGACCAATGGAGATATGCTCATTACTTGATTGAATCAAATGATCTTGAACTCATTTTTATAAGCCTATTATATTCCTTTTCCTACCTATACATGATCCCTCTTTTTGTAGCCCCTATTTTTGAGCTTAAAGCCTATTTCTAGCTCCACAAAAAGAATTCCCTAGCCATGATAAGCTTGACCTCTTTGATCCGGGAATCAGGACTTAGAAGAAATTGTTGAAAATTGTTATGATTTAATTGGGTGAAAAACAAAGAGATTATGGAAGGTAGATTAAGGGTGTTGTCTTTGAAAATCAAGAGGAATGAAGGGTTTTTGGACTCGAAAATGCATATATGTAGCTCGGTGCCGACCCAAAGTGGGTCGGTGCCGACCACCCCCGAAAAAAAAAAAGAAGAAAGAAAGAAAAGAGAAGAGAAGTTCCATATAATAAATGCAAAGAGTCCAAGGCCTTCAAAAGAATAGAAGAAAGACAAATGATGATAGGTGAAAAAGGGGTAGTGCATTGTAAAGTTTTAAGTGTTTGGTGATTGAAGTAAGAGGAAAGAATGTTGGTTAAGTGATGTGTAGTCTAGGAGTCTTGATTCCCGGATATTATATAGCACCACAAGGCCAAATATTTCCACTCCCTTTTGTTATTACCAAGCCCCATTACAACCCGGCCGAATGGAGACTTCTTTGAAGTTTTCATTGAGCCACCCGAGTTCATTTGATGATTTGACTTGTTTTGACTTCTTCGGTGGAGAGTTTGCTTATATAAGTTCCATTGACTATGCGGTTTTGTGTTTGGAATTTGAGTCGAGTGATTATTGCTATAGCTTAAACACTTTGAGAGTTGAGTGAAACACATTCCTTGGTGAGGTTGGATTGTGATTGCTTAGGATGTTCATGTGTGCTAGGATGTGGAAATTGTTTGCTCACTATTCTACTTGTGCTTCTTTTTCTATAAAGGTGATTCTTGAGTTTTGTTGATTGGTATTGATGCATGTTAAGTGATTGCTTGAGGACAAGCAAGTCTAAGTATGGGGTATTTTGATGTCGCACTTTCTAGTTAGTTTTCATGGGTAATTTTCTAGTTAGGATTGAGTCTTTTCTAAGTTTATTGTGTTGTTTTGAGTCGTTCTTGTGGATTTTCATATTATCTTAAGATATGGAGTCTACATAAGTGTGTTTGATGTTTTGTAGGTCTTTGAAGCGTTGAGGAGGAGATATTTCGGTTTTTAAAGCTTTCTAGGAGGTGGTGTTCAAGCGGTCTTGTGGTGATGTTGATAGAAGAGTAAGAGTCGGTGCAATCGAGGATTCCGAGTTGAAGATTTCAAGATCAAGGTGCTTATGAAGGAGCTAAAGGAAGTCTTAGAAGGCCAAGAGCGATTAAAGAAGAAACATTGAAGAAGAACCGAGCTTTGGAGCAAGTTTGAGCGAAGAAATGAAGAAATCAAGTGTAGCCAGAGGGTCGGTGACGACCCAGCCATGGTCGGTGACGACCCACTCCGTGTGTTGCCGAATTATTGCTTGCGCCTTAAGTTTGGTTTAGTAATTGTTTTATTTATGGGCCTTTTTAAGATAGATTTTAGTTTCCATATCGATCTATTTTCTACCACTATATAAGGATCTTTAGGATTTTATTTCAAGGGAGGCTGATTTGGAAAAAATCGTTCTTAGGGTTTATTGTGGAGACGGAACAAGTGGCAAGTTTGGTTTTCTAGTTTTCTTTGATTCCAAGCTCTTGGACAATTAGAGAGACTTGGAGGTTTGCTTAAGTTTGTAAGTTTTATTTTAATCGAAGTTTGTTTGAATTTGAATCATGTCTTCTCTTTCGTTTGTGATTGTTGATTGTTTTATGGATCGTGAGTAGTCTACTTTCTAGGGTTGGGGTGAAACCCGACGAGTTATGCATGATTAAGGCATGAATATTTGAATGAACCATCTCTTTTAATCTCTATCTATTATCCTCTTGTTTGCTATCAATTCCTTGATGAAAGTCAAGGCATGTTCATGTTTATGAGTGAATCGAAAGATTTAGTTGTGAATTTGGATTATATTTGGTTGAAACGAAAGTTAAACCTTTAGGAAACAAGTAGGGTTGCAAGTTTAGATCTTTATGAAAGTTAAGATTTTTACTTGATTTATCATGACGAGAGTCATACATGGGATTATTTATGGTTGGTTTTGATTCATGTTTGCATGCATAAACTTGTTGTGGTGAATCCTTTGCCCTAGATCTTCTTTAATTTGGTTTCTCGGAATTTTCTCATACCCGGATAGGTCGGTTACGACCCCTGTCAGGTCGGTGCCGAGCGCCTGTGTCTCTTGTTTTCTCCTGCGATTGTGTTGAAGTGTTGGTCGGTTACGACCTGTTTTGGGTCGGTGCCGAGCGTTTGTTTGAGTGTTTTGCTTTGTTTTGTTTTCTTTTATTAGGACTAATAGCTAGACATAGATCCTTCTAATTCCCGTGGACGAACCTGACCTCCCTGTACTCAGCGGGGTCTTGACTACAAATTTATTTGTTGTCAAGAAACCCTTTCAACAAATTGGCGCCGTTGCCGGGGAACTAGTTTAGTTTCTTGTCTAGTTATTTTTCGGGTTTGGGAATAGCCCATACCCTTTTGTCTTTACTAATTCGTTTTCTCGTGATTGTGTGTGCAGGTGTATGCCCTCTAGTTCACGAAGGGGAGTCGATAATTTTCCTTTTGATCCCGAACTTGAGAGAACCCTTCATCGCAGGCTAAGAGAACGAAGAGCAATGGCCAACGCTGAGGAACTTGCTCGCCAGATGGATGATGTTCGCCTTCAGATGGAAGGCATTCAAAGAGAGCGTGATGCTCAAACTGCTGCTGCACAAAGAGAGAGAGATGCTGCACAGAGGGAAAGAGAGGCTGCTGCCCGTCTTCAGGAACAACTTGATGCTATTCCGCGTAATGCAAAGCAGTACATGCATCCTGAATTCAAGGTTCCCGAATCTGCTATTGTGCTCCCTGCTATCGAGCACGCTTTTGAGATAAAGTCACACTTCATCACTCTTATTAAGAGGTCTCAATTTGAAGGCAAGCCCACCGAGTGCCCTATGGAGCACATCAAGAACTTCACTGACCTCTGTGACACTATTGCCGCTGATGATGTATCGCTTGAATATGTGCTTTTGAAAGCATTCAAATGGTCTTTGGCCGGAAAAGCTCTTACTTGGCTTGAAAGTTTACCCTCTAGATCTATTACTACATGGAAGACTCTACATGATCAATTTCTGACAAAGTTCTTTCCGCCGGCCAAGACTACAGAGTTAAGGAAGCGCATCACTTCTTATCATCAACTTCCCAATGAGACTTTTGTGGAAACTTGGGAGCGGTTTAAAGAACTTCTTCGGCAATGTCCAACTCATGGACAACCTCCTTATGTACTTCAAGAAATATTCTTCCAGGGAATTAATGCTGCTACAAAAGATCAGATCAACCTTCACACCGACTGCGGATTCATTGAGATGGATCCCGATCAAGCGTGGGCTTTGTTGGACAAACTCACCAACTATGATGCAATGTATGGCACCCAACAAGCCGTCAGAATTCCACAAAAGAGACTTTATGATCCTAATGTTGAGCCGATTGATCCGGATGTGAGGTTTCAATTTATGCAAGATGAGATAAACCGGCTTAAGAAGCAAGTGGGCCACTACAAATCCACCGCTCAACCTTGTCAAGAATGTGGTTCCCATGCTCATCCTACTTCTTCTTGCACAAACGTAGAACAAGTCCGAGCCGCCGAGGCTTATGCGGAGGCTAATTATATGAGGGGAGCCTATCGTGGCCAAAACAATGCTTATCCGCAAGGAACAACAACAATTTTTCTCAATGGAACAACAATGGCTACGGTCAAGGTTTTCAAGCACCACCACAAGAGCAAAGAGCCCCTCCCTATAGACCTCCCGGTTTCCAAGAGCCACCAACCTGGGCTCAAGGACTCCTTGAAGGAATGAATGGCATCCGAACCGATCTTAAAGGGGTGCAAAATCAACTAGGAGACTTTGAAGCTTGGAGAAAAAATGTGAATTCTCAACTCGGTGATTTAGCGGCCCAAATTCCACGACCTCAAGGGCGATTACCGGGCCATTTTGATGAGAATCCAAGGGGTCAAATTGCTGCAGTGCATCTGAGAAGCGGAAAGAAGTTGCCGGATCGAGAAACAGGCAAGAAAGCGGCGGACGATGAGGACCGATCTAGTTCAGAGGAGGTCGTAACCGACCCACCAAGGGTCGTGGCCGACCCTCTCCCTACTTCAGACAAGGTCGTAACCGACCCACCAAGGGTCGTGGCCGACCCTCTCTCCGGAATTTTACTTGATTTATCATGACGAGAGTCATACATGGGATTATTTATGGTTGGTTTTGATTCATGTTTGCATGCATAAACTTGTTGTGGTGAATCCTTTGCCCTAGATCTTCTTTAATTTGGTTTCTCGGAATTTTCTCATACCCGGATAGGTCGGTTACGACCCCTATCAGGTCGGTGCCGAGCGCCTGTGTCTCTTGTTTTCTCCTGCGATTGTGTTGAAGTGTTGGTCGGTTACGACCTGTTTTGTGTCGGTGCCGAGCGTTTGTTTGAGTGTTTTGCTTTGTTTTGTTTTCTTTTATTAGGACTAATAGCTAGACATAGATCCTTCTAATTCCCGTGGACGAACCTGACCTCCCTGTACTCAGCGGGGTCTTGACTACAAATTTATTTGTTGTCAAGAAACCCTTTCAACAAGCAGCGTGTCCGAGTCGGTGATATTAATGGGCATTTATCCTATTTCCTTTTATGTTATTAGATAGATAGAAAGAATATATCTTATTAGAAGATTTATTTCCTTAGAGTTAGATTTAAGATAGATTTATTTCCTTAAAGATAGATCTAAGATAGAATAGTTTCTCTATAAATACACTTGTCCCCTCTTTAGTTTTGAGATCATTCAAGTTAGAGGAGGAGAGACGTGTGAGAGGAGGCGAGAGAAGGAGACGAGTTTTGTGGGGAAGAACTATCGTTTTGGATTCAAGTTGTAAGCTTTCTCTTTTATTTAATATAGTTGTTTGTTTTTAATTATGAATTGTGAGTAGTCTTCCTCTCTAAGGTTGGGGTTAAACCCAACAATGGTTGTGCATGCTTGTTTATGATCATGTCTTGATTGTTTTTATTGCATGAATCTATTCTCTTGCTCTTAATCCTTGAAACGAAAGTTGATAGGAATTTCTCATTCATAGTTGAAGTGAAAACGGAAACCTTGAATCAGAATAGTCGATTAGGGTTTTGAAGCGAAAACGGATCAATCCTAGTTGAAGTAGAAGAGATTAGATAGCAAGTTTATTGATAGGACGAAAGTTGATTGATTTACTTGCTTTAGTTGACGAAAGTTGACACTTTTATGTGATAAAAGCATGATCTTTATGTTTCATTAGTGTTTGCATGCATGATTGTTGTTGTGGGGATACCCTAAACCTTAGATTTCCTCTCTTACTTGATAAAAACCCTTACTTTGTTTGATTGCTTGCGTAATAAGTAACAAAACTTGATACTGACTTTCTCCCTGCGGACGAACCTGACTCTGCTATACAACATCGGGGTCTTGATATAAATTTATTTGTTGTCAAGAAACCCTCTCAACAAATTGGTGCTGTTGCCGGGGAGATTTCAATAGTGCCAAGTTTTGTTCTTTTTGCGTTTTTCGGGACTCCGCAGAGTCGGTAACGACCCCCCTAGGGTCGGTACCGACCCTTCTGTGCAACCCAATTTTTTGTACTTTTTTGTTTATTTTCTAGGATCTCTGTCGAGTCGTTACCGACCTTATCCAGGTCAGTACCGACCCTGTCGACAGGTAGTTGTTTCTTTCTTTTTTCAGTTTCTGTTTTACAGGATCACTCCATGATCGTTAACGACCCCCACAGGGTCGGTACCGACCCTCGCCGAGAACCCGTTTTTGCTTTTTGATTTTGTTTTTTTTGTTTTTGTTTTTGCTTACAGCGTAGGACAGCTGAAGGACGCCGAGTTGTCTATAATCCAATAAAGTAGACCCTGAACTCGAGCGTTCCCTCCACAAGAGATTAAGAGAACACAAAGCCATGGCTACACATGAGGAACTAGCTAAGCAGATTGCTGAACTCTGTTTTGAGATTGAGGAGATCCAGAGAGAAAGGGAAAGCATAGCTTCTGAGGCATATGAAAAAGCTAATTACATGAGGGATCCATATAGGAACCAAGGTGATACCTTTTATGTAGGGAGGAATTACAATCAGCCCACCTGGGGCAATTATGCATACGGCCATGGGAGCCAACCTCCTCAGCAAGATCAGAGAGTTCCGCCCTACAGATCCCCGGGCTATCAAGATCCACCATCCTGGGTGCAATGACTTTATGAAGGGATCAATGGAGTGATTAATGAAATTAATGGAGTCCAAGCAAACCTTAACAATCAAATAAAACGGTGGGGAGAGTTCGAGATTTGGAAGAAGGGCGTTGACTCGCAACTTTGTAACCTAGCTGCACGGATTCCAAGAGATCAAGGGCAACTTTCGGGCCGACCCGAAGAAAACTCTAGAGGACAAATTGCAGCCATACACCTCAGAAGTGGCAAGGAGTTGCCAGATGGAGCCAAACCTAATGACACTAAGCACGACAACGAAGAAGATGCCCCGGTCAGGCTCCTTACCGACCCCAACAGGGTCGTTAACGAGGCTCCCCAGCTCGATACCGAGTCATCCATGCCAGGTAAGTCTTCTGAACCTGACTCTGAGTTCGTTATCGATCCCCCCAGGGTCGGTACCGACCCTTCTCCTGCATCGAACTACCCTCTTGTCGATTCGGCGGAGCATCGATCCATGCCTATCTCTATCCCGAGTCCGTCAAAAACTCTTCCTTTCCCGATTAAGAAATCTAATGATGTTATAGAAGGAAAGTTTAGACGGTTTGTTAAAATTCTTCAAGGGCTAAGTATTTCAATTCCATTTACTGATGCCCTTAATGAAATGCCTGCCTACGCTAAATTTTTGAAAGAGATTCTGAGCAGGAAACGATCTATCTCAGAGTTGCATAATGAGGTTCATTCCATAAAGCTCCCTGAAAAACTCGGTGATCCAGGTAAGTTTGCAATTTCAATTGGTTTTGGGACTCACCATTTTAAAGCTCTATGTGATCTAGGTGCCAGTGCTAGTTTATTACCATTATCTATCTGGACCAAGGTTAACATGGGACCACTAGAGCCTGTCAATATGAAACTCTACATGGCGGATTGATCTTCTGTTAAAGCAACTGGAATAGTTGAGGATGTACCCATTCAAGTTGGCAAATTCTTTGTCCCAAACGACTTCATTGTTCTAGATATGCCTAAAGACCCTGTGGTGCCAATCATTCTGGGCAGACCATTCTTAGCCACCGCAGGAGCACGTGTTGATGTCAGGAAGGGACTTCTCACATTTGATATTGGAGAAGAGACGGTCGAGTTTCAATTCAACACATCGATAAGCGAAGTGGCTAGCTGTAGTATTGAAGAGTCTACCGACCCACCTTGGCTCGGTAACGACCCCAGAAATGAGCAAAATCAAGGATGTCACGCCTATCGAGGAGCCTACCGACCCCCCATGGGTCGGTAACGACCCTTATCTAAATAAAAACGAGGTGGGAAGTGTATCTAGGCACGACATCGAGCCACTTCCAGATCCAGCAGGGTCGTTAACGACCCACATAGCTTCGGTAAAGAGTCCCTTCCTGATCGATCCCGGTGAGTTTTCTTGTTCTTATCCAATCAATTCTGCTCATGATCCTTTTTCCTATCCTCGTTCTATTTCAAATCCTACTGTTAGTACTGTGAAGGAGTTGAAACCTCCTTGGTTTTCGGATTATACTAACCATGTTGTAGGATTACCGAGCATACTTATTAGTGATCAAGGGCCAAATATTTTGGAGAGAAGCTATGATGTTTTTCAGGCTAAGTATGGGGTTTCTTATGATCCCTTCGATACTGGATGGAAGCCACCTTAAGGCAAGGTAAGTTCGTCAGGCTAACGACGTTAAAAATAGCGCTTACGGGAGGCAACCCGCTTTTAGTTTTAGTTTTCACTTTGAGTTTTTGCTTTCCTAGATCTTTTTGCTAGCTTTCTTTTGACTTGTTTTTAGGTTAGATTAGTGTAGTAGGATAGAAGTTTTTCTAAAGTGACTCAGGTACAAGAAGTTAAGAAGTGATAAAATCAAGAAGAATCGGTACAAACATACAACGTGTTCGGTAACGACCCCTCAGGGTCGGTACCGACCTCTACCGAACCGAAGAGAAATTTCAGCAATACTCCTCAAAAGATCAATGGTTTCAGACAGCTTCGGTTTTATTTTGTGAGTTCCCTTTTCTTATTTTCTTTATCTTTTTATGTTTTAAACAGTGAGGACACTGTTTGGTTAAGTATGGGGTATGGGAAAAGGAAACTCAATTTTATGTCAGTTTTGTGTCTTTGTTTGTGTTTTTAGGATTGATAATATTCCACTTAGATGTCCTATGATATGCTTTAACTTGCTTGATCATGTAAATTCCTTTAGCATGTTTGGATAGCTTTGCCTGAATCATGTTGAAAAATTGTTTTTATGTGGATATTTAGCTTGTGATGTAATTGAGTGCATATGATCTTAGGTAGAAGTGACTGAAATCCAACAAAATATCTACCTTGTGAGTTATTTTTTGGCCTTATACGGAGAACATAAAAATTCCCTCTTCTTTTCTTGTGTGATTTACTCTCTATATGCATATTATCTCTTGTCATTGATATGGTTATCTATTACTTGAGACCTATATGGGATATTAGTTCATTGCATGTGAAATCATATGATAGAGAACTTATTTTTCATAAGCCCTATTTATCCATATCCACCCTTGCATTATCCTCTTTTTGAAGCCAAGTTGAGCCTTTAAGCCTTTTTTTTAGCTCCACAAAATTGTTTCCTAGCCGATGTAAGCTTGACCCTATCCGGGGATTAGGACTTAGTGTTGGTTATTGTAATGGTTTTGTTGAGTGAGATTGTTTGGTTCAAGTGTGGGGTAATATTGGGTTGGGTAAGTGAAAAGATCTTGTAGTTTATCATGTAAAAGGAGTTTGGTTCCCTGAATGCACTTGCTATAAAGGAAAAAGAAGAAAAATAAGTACAATAAGAACTTGTTACCGACCCCAGTATATCGGTACCGAGCCCCTTCAGCAAGAAAAAAAAGTGAGAAATCAAAGCAATATCCAAAAAAAAGGGAGGAAGAAAAAAAAGAGTTGAAAAGAGTGTAAAATGTGCATGAGCCAAATTTTCCTAAGTGTTTGTAAGCAAGATTAGTGGGATATTAAAAGGGTTAAAGAGGTGAGTTTGAGCATAATGTTCAGTGAGTTTGGTATGTTCTTTTATTAGAGTTTTGGATGTGTGAGTTTTTAAGAGTCTTTGATTCCCGGATATTATTAGCACCACATAGCCAAAATATTTCCATGCCTATTTGTCATTACCAAGCCCCATTACAACCCGGCTGAATGGAAGCTTCTATGAAGTTTTTCATTGAGCATAAGTTCTATTGATGATTTTTATGTGTTTTGACATCTTTGGTGGAGAGTTTGGTGATATAAATAACAATGACTATGTTGATTTTTGTATGTTGGATTGAGTTGAGAGTTGAATTTATAAGCTTAAACACTTGAGAGTTGAGAGAAACACATTACCCTTGTGAGGTTTGATTTTTGAGTTGTTTTTGCTTGAGGTTGCTCATATATGTGTGATGACGTTAGATTCACTTGTCTATTTATTTCTACTTGTGCTTTGATGTTGCTTTTTGATAAGGGCATTGACTTGATATATGTATTGATGGTTTTGGTTAATGTCTTGTTGATTGCTTGAGGACAAGCAAGTCTAAGTATGGGGTATTTTGATGTCCGCCTTTTTAGTTGCGTTTTTAGGGTGTGTTTTTAGTGTCTTTGAGTCTTTTTCTTTAGTTTTGTGTTTTGTTTGAGTCGTTTGTGTAGGTTTTCGTATTTTCTTAAGATATGGAGTCTACATAAGTTTTGGTGGTGTTTTGTAGGTTTTTAGAAGCTATTTAGAGCACTTTTGAAGAAAGGAGCAAAACCGGTGAAGATAGCACTCAAGAATGAAGAGAAGATGAAGATTTAGAGCTCAAGTAAAGTCATTGAAGATCAAGTTTGATCTTGGAAAGAGATAGAGAAATTCGTTACAAGAACATAGGAAAAAGAATCGAGTCAAACGGAGTTGTAACGAATCCTCTACGCAAGTTTTACTCAAGGATGTTCGAAGTGCTGAACAGGGTCGTTAACGACCCTGTCAAGGTCGTTAACGAGGTACCGCGAGGAGAAGCGTGTCCGAGTCGGTGCTATTAAAGGGCATTTATCCTATTTCCTTTTATGTTATTAGATAGATAGAAAGAATATATCTTATTAGAAGATTTATTTCCTTAGAGTTAGATTTAAGATAGATTTATTTCCTTAAAGATAGATCTAAGATAGAATAGTTTCTCTATAAATACACTTGTCCCCTCTTTAGTTTTGAGATCATTCAAGTTAGAGGAGGAGAGACGTGTGAGAGGAGGCGAGAGAAGGAGACGAGTTTTGTGGGGAAGAACTATCGTTTTGGATTCAAGTTGTAAGCTTTCTCTTTTATTTAATATAGTTGTTTGTTTTTAATTATGAATTGTGAGTAGTCTTCCTCTCTAAGGTTGGGGTTAAACCCAACAATGGTTGTGCATGCTTGTTTATGATCATGTCTTGATTGTTTTTATTGCATGAATCTATTCTCTTGCTCTTAATCCTTGAAAAGAAAGTTGATAGGAATTTCTCATTCATAGTTGAAGTGAAAACGGAAACCTTGAATCAGAATAGTCGATTAGGGTTTTGAAGCGAAAACGGATCTATCCTAGTTGAAGTAGAAGAGATTAGATAGTAAGTTTATTGATAGGACGAAAGTTGATTGATTTACTTGCTTTAGTTGACGAAAGTTGACACTTTTATTTGATAAAAGCATGATATTTATGTTTCATTAGTGTTTACATGCATGATTGTTGTTGTGGGGATACCCTAAACCTTAGATTTCCTCTCTTACTTGATAAAAAAACCCTTAATTTGTTTGATTGCTTGCGTAATAAGTAACAAAACTTGATACAGACTTTCTCCCTGCGGACGAACCTGACTCTGCTATACAACAACGGAGTCTTGATATAAATTTATTTATTTTCAAGAAACCCTCTCAACACTCTCGTCTTCCATCGTCATGCGAGCGGAGTAGACAGTCTCCCATCTATCCATCCTCCTATAAATGTGGTCCTGCTGGAGGTGAAGCTGTTGCATCTGTGCAGAAAGATCCTCGGCCCATGGTGGCGGCATACTCGATCCAGTGTACTCGGGCTGAGGAGGTGGTGGATAATGAGGCTAGAAGTGGTCTTGGTAAAGCACCGGATTGTATGGCATGAGTCCATAGGAATGTGGGTCGATAGGAGCTTGCGGAGGGTCGGTAGCTGTCCTCGGGGGGTCGTTAACGAAGCTGGGTGCCTCGTTAGGAGCATGTGTGGAAGTCTGAAAATGGTCGTTTAATGAGCCTGGTAGGCTCGTCAACGAGGACGTTAGTGCCCAAAACTTCTGTATCGAGGTCTTCATCCTCGAAGTTAAGCTCCTCCGTGCCTCCCTCTGTGTCAGCCTCTTCAGTTTCTTCTTCTGCTACCTCGTTATCCTCATCTTCATCTTCATCCATCCCTTCTCCTTCTCACTCGAATCTTGTCTCACACGGCCTAAGTGATAGCTCATCCTCCGGCTTGGGCTCTAACGGGAATGCATGACCCGTCCACGCCTCGTACCAATTTGGTACATAGAGTAGCTCCAACTTGTCAAGGGTTGGTACAACAATGCGGTTTTGAACTTTTGTCTTGAATCCTCCCTTGGCTTGAATGAAAATACCGGAGCTATACCAATAACTCTTGTTGAGGAGTTGAGCATGAGCCGGCGTGTAGCGAGTAAGGTCGATGCCAAGGTTTGTAGCCAAAAGACTAACCAAGTTACCACACCATACTTCCTTGGACTTGGTTGATTTCTCTATATAGTAGAGCCACTCATACCCCAAATTCAAAGGGTCGGGCTCCTAAAAAAGGATAGTGCGAAGACAAGCAACTTCCGTCCTTGTTGGCCTGTTCAGCTCTCTCTTAGGCCAGAATGTGGCGGCGAGCACTCGAAAGATGATCCTGAATATGGGGTTGATGATGCTTGCCCCAGATAATGCCGCTGTGGAGGGCTCAACCTCCCCGGTGATGTAGCTCCAAGTCCTTGTCACCTTGTAGTCTTTCAAATTGTACTCTCTAGAAGGGTTTGGGAGCTCCAGAATAGCATTGAAATCCGCCAAAGTGTACTCTCTGCTCACATTACCGAGCCTAAACCGGATGCGTCCCACCGAAGTCTTTGTCGGGAAACTCGTCTCTGCCCGAGTCGGTTCGCCAAACCGGGTCGTTAACGACCCTGGGTGGGTCATTAACGAGCTGTCGTAGCCTCCTTGAGTGATTTTCGAGCCCCTTTTCTGCATCTTGTTAGCTCAAAATTTATCCTATTTTTCTATCCTAAAAACTACTAAAAAGAACTCAAAAGAAAGCTAGGAAAAAGAATCTAAAAAGAAAAGAAAAATCTAGTCTATACTAAGAGCGGGTTGCCTCCCGTAAGCGTTATTTTTAACGTCGTCAGCCCGACGTACTTACCTTGGCTAGTCCGACGTTGTAAGAGCCATAGTGACTCTAATCTCTTCGTCCGGGTTGGGTTGCTCGTGAAACTTTTTCAATCGGTGGCCATTAACTTTGAAGATAACGCCTTGGTTATCGATCAATTCTACCGCACCGTGAGGCCAGATGTGATGAACCACGAATGGCCCACTCCATCGTGTCCTAAGCTTCCCTGGGAATAATCGAAGTCTAGAGTTGAAAAGAAGTACCTTATCGTCAACCTCATAGGTCTTGGGCACTAATTTCTGATCATGCCACCGCTTGGTGCGCTCTTTGTAAATTTCAGCATTTTCATACGCCTTCAGCCTCAATTCTTCTAATGCTTGCAAGTCCATGAATCTTTTTGTAATATCCCTCATTTTTATAAAGATAAAAATGTAATTTTACATTTTTCTTTATCATGATAAAATATTTTACATATGTTATTTCTTAAAGTTATAATGTTATAACCTTTTAAATTTTATAAGGTTGGTTTATAAGGTTAAAACCCCATATTAAAGGTTACAAAAATTATGTTCTCATATTAATTTTGAACCATAAGAATTATGGTTTTATGATTATTACAATATGGTAAAATGTAACCATGAATAATGGAATCTTATTTTATTATGCAAAATTATAAGAGAATAATTATAAATAACAAAATTTAAGAACAAGTATTATAATAATATTTCTAAAATTTATATAAGTGTTTTTAAACATAAATTTTAATAAAATAAATTGTTTAAAGTTCAAATGATAACTATCTATTTTATTTGGAGGGCAAAAATTAAGGTGGAAGGACATTTTTATCACTTTTGCAAAACAAGAGGGTTGTTTGTACAATTTCTCGGAAATGGATTGACAACCCGTTGGGTTGTCTTCAACCTTGAGCCCGAATGTTCAAACGGCCATATCTCACTCGTTTCTCAACGGATTTTCGATCCGAAAGATGTTCCGGAAAGCCTATCACATTTTCTTTAATAACCCTTAATCAATTTGCCCAAATCGGCTCGGAAAGAAATCACTTCGGTTCAGCGAAAAACTGAGCAAGGCTCGGTTTTCTGGCCCGTTCTTCTTCCACACACAACGTAAATTTTCCCATTATATATCATTGGAAAGCTCTCTCCATCACGGTTCCAACGCCCACTCATACGCTTCGATCCGATACCAGACGAAGGAGAACAAAGCGATCAAAGTTGGTGCTGTTTTGTGCTCTGTTTTTGCGTGGGGGCTGTTCGGTTTGGCTGGTAAGCCCGTGAGCAGGTCGGGCCCGACCCGACCCGACTGGGCTGCTCACCTTTGTAGGTATTTTTAAATTTTAATCAATTTAAAAAAAAATTCTTTTGTTAAATTTAAAATGGATAAAAGCATCTAAATTGACAAATGTTAAGAAAAGTTTATTTAATAAGTATTTAAATAAACTTATGAATTTTAAATGGGTAATATTAGTGTATTTATAATTAAATTGGTATTTTAAATATGGATTTTTTAATAAGAATAGAATTTCTTATTTCACTATAAGACTAAAATGATTTGATTAAATAAAGTTAGCAATAAGGGTTTTGAAGATGTATAAGTAAAAAGGTTTTTATTTAGATTAATACTAAAAATGCGGTTACGTTAATATGTTATATTAATAAAAAAAGAAATTATTAATATAATATATAAGTTTATAGTTTTTATAAACTTAAATCCGTTATGAATCCTTGAAAATCAACGTTATCAAATGAACAAAATAAATTGACGACAATTTATTTTGTGGTTGATTGGAACAGGAACAAGCCCTTAATCGCGGGTGATTGTTTCAAAACCCATCTACTTCAATTTCGAGGCAAGTGGTTTGGGTTCGATTTTCATATAAAGTCGTTTTGCATCACTCGTTTTTACAAGCATGTTACAATATTAAATTATATGTTTTCAGGTGCTTTAAATTATTTTATGACTTTGTTGGGAACTCTTGTATGTAATAAAATGAATCTAGGATTTATATTGTTCTAGATTTAATGACATGTAATTTCTAGTCGTACTTAGGTTACGCTAGATGGATTGTAGGGCCGTTGCCTTGTGATATGTGTGCCTAGATGAGTAGGCTTGTGTTTGCGTACTTTATGTTATACGCGTCGATTCATTCGACTTAAATCTTGAGCAGTTGCTCTACCTTTAAGACCATGGTCAATACCCGCTCGCTCGATGAGGGGTGATGGCACGTAGCTCGTGTTAGTCTGGGCTTGCAACCCAACCTTTGAGTATTTCAGTGGGGTCGTAACCCACATTCTGTCTTACTTAAAAAGTATGCTTAATTTCAAGTGGAACGATATTGTGATCGTTTAAAATTGGTAGAGATTAAATAGGCGCCCGTTGGCGACAATTAAAATGATAAGAAGGCTAGTACAAAATGGAATGCCATCCTCACTCTCGGATTTCGTAATTCTCTGGCTCCAATCTGAATTCGCACAACACGTATGCGGTGAGGTTGGTAGAGGGAAATGTGATCAACGAGGGGTTTAACCACCCACCTGACTAAATGTGTGAAACCCAAGTTCCCAACATAAGTAAACATTTCTTTCGAAATTGAGACGTACCCTTGGGTGACGTTCTCATTCTGTTTCTTCAAATCATAGTTTTCATAGGAGGTCCGAGGTCCGAGGATGGGACCGACTTTCATTCGGTACCCTACATCCCAACTCGTCCCTTCCTAAAATCCGAACCACCTTCCAAAACCCCATTTGCTTAGTCTGTCACAAGACTAACCGACCGTTTATTTTCCTTGCATGGTCGGCTGGTGTCCATCGCATTTCTCGTCGCGGCACATCAGGAGTGGAGTTCTACATCGAGGACCAAGAGGAACAAGCTTGAAGAGGAAGAACAAGTTTGAGGAGCAGCTGGATCGAAGGTGGTTAGCTTTGATATAAGTTTAGAATAAATTTTAAAGGTCGAGGTTCCAACTTGTGGGACCCTTCCCATTTCAACTTTGTATCCATTCAAGTTATTCAACTTTTGTATTTAACTTCCGCATCTTTCATATATATATGTCTTCCGCATTTAAAGTTTTTGGTTAAGTTCTGTAATTACTGTAAGCCTTGGGTGACTTTGAGAGTTTAATCTTGAGGTCACTGGCGGTAATATCCCTATATAAAAAGGGGGTGTTACAATTATGGTATCAGAGCCGAAACTTTATAATGTCATTTCTTAGGTTGATCCTTAGGTTGTAATCCCTTATTCATGTGCCATTCATAGAGATATGGCTTGTCTAAAATAGTTTGTGTCAAACTCTCGGGAGTTGACAACTTATGACATGTTTGTTTTTATAAAACAAAGATGATTGTTCTATGTTTTAAGTATCGTGGAGTACTTATATTCCTTTTCATTTTTTTGGGAATGAGTCTTTCATACAACCAGAGTCGTATTGATAGGAATCGAGCGCGTTCCGAGCTACTCACCCAAGCTGCAAATGCATCAGTCAACTTCGTGTGGAGGCTGAAACAACTGAAGCTCTTCGTGCTTTCTTAGACCATCGAACTGTTAACGTTACTCAAAGTTATTTGGTTGGAGAATCTTCAAAGTTGTTTTACTAACGTTTTAGCAAAAGATGTTAGTTTGTCGATTTATGCTTCTCTATTTTCCCATACAGCAAAATTTTAGGTTATTAGGAAATACTAATCCAGTATTTGATCTTCGTGGATGGTTGTCTTGTACATTTAGACTCTTGTGTCCAGGCTACATATTCTCGGGATAGATATTGTTATCTTCCTTGGTCAATCTATCTTATGTCTTAATCGAAGTGATGGTTGTCAAGTGATTGAACCATCTTATGTCTTGTTGATTATACTGATCCAAGTCTACCTTAGTCTTTACATAAGTGAAGTTGCCAAGTAATTTTATGAAATAAAGAAACTCCTCCCGGGGACAGGTTTTTATTTCGACATTTCATTAGTTTAAGCTCAAACATAATTCTATTCTTAAGTGCTTAGTCTTTAAAAGTTTGCATAAAAAATATATGTTTAATTGTGGTCAAGTCATTTGAAGTCGTTATGCAACCATCTATACCAATTCATGGTCACTGAAAATCACATCCTATTTCGTTTTTGAAGAAAGACGGTTAGTTTTATGAAAATTGATTGTTAAAATCGTTTCTATAGTTTTAAGTTTAAAATAAGGTGTTCGAGTCCTTGATGAGTTCTTTTCAAGTTCAACATGTTTGAAGTATTGAGCTAATAACCAATAACTATTAACCTTGCTATCTTTGTTCCATCTTCGTAAATTTGTTGCGGGATACTTCCTTCGGTTTTATGTTTTTATAAAGTAAGTTTTCTCTACGATTTTCATGGTGGTGAGTAAGAATGTATTTTGTCTTCCATCCTGATCACATGGTAAGGCAAGATCACATGTCTTATTGCTGTGGAAATGCTGTAAAGGGTTAGGTTGGCTCGATTCTCCATCCTGATCACATGGTGGATTGTGAGAACCTAAGTCTTTAAGGTTCGATTTGATAAAATGAATTTTCAAATGTTGGAATTCTCGTTTTATACTCAATGTTGGAGGATTTAAAGGTATAAAGATTTTGGTTGAGATTTAAAAAAAAACTATTCTTTCTATGGCAATAAATCAAATCAATAATTCATAAATGAGCTTATTTTTATTGTGGGTGATAACTCATCTTATATTTTGTTAATAGTCTTGCCTAAGTCATAGGACAACTTTTTTTTAACACATCAAATGACATAAGTATTTTTAAACATGTTCGAGTTATAAACACAAAATGTCTCTCAACTTTGGTACTTAAGTATCATGGTTTTGCAATGATTCTATTGCAAGTTATATATGTTGTTAAAAGACTTTGTGGAAAATTATATAGTTTCTATTTTCGATCCATTTTAGTCTATAATTATTGAAACTTGAGCCAATTGCTATGACTCAGTTTGATTGATTAAGGCGACTTTTACCGACCCAAGCTTTTGTTTAAACTAATTTTAAATCACCTCACTCCTTTCTGTTATTAAAATTTCAAGTTGTTACTACGCCGATGCCGATATTGAATAAACTCTTCATAGCCTTATTCTCTTGTTGAATAGTTTAGTATCATCAATTTCTCTCACTTGGTGTATAGTTCAATTCTATGTTTTTCACATCCTTTGGGTATCCTTAGAAGCATGCCAACTTCGTTTATAGAGCATATTGTGTTGAACACAACAGAATAATTCTAATATCCATCTAATCCTAAATCCTCGTATTCGTTGTTTGTGTCATAGTTGGTTGTCTTCATAGTACTCCATGAAGTGGTAATTCAAACAAGATTGGATCTTGTAAGTGGTAATTCCGATTGAAGTTAGCCACAAGGTTAAGTATCGTTACGATGTTATCTATTATGAGTGTCGACTTAGTTTCGCGGACGAAACTATTTTTAAGGGGGTACTATTGTAATCGCCCATGTATTTATTCCTTGAGAACCGTTTTAAGAGTCGTTCTTTGTATAGCATGATAGATAGTGAGGTGTATATTTTCATAAGACGGTACCTTACCGTAATCTAGTTTCGCGGACGAAACTCTTTTTAAGGGGGTACTATTGTAATATCCCTCATTTTTATAAAGGATAAAAATGTAATTTTACATTTTCCTTTATCATGATAAAATATTTTACATATGTTATTTCTTAAAGTTATAATGTTATAACCTTTTAAATTTTATAAGGTTGGTTTATAAGGTTAAAACCCCATATTAAAGGTTACAAAAATTATGTTCTCATATTAATTTTGAACCATAAGAATTATGGTTTTATGATTATTACAATATGGTAAAATGTAACCATGAATAATGGAATCTTATTTTATTATGTAAAATTATAAGAGAATAATTATAAATAACAAAATTTAAGAACAAGTATTATAATAATATTTCTAAAACTTATATAAGTGTTTTTAAAGATAAATTTTAATAAAATAAATTGTTTAAAGTTCAAATGATAACTATCTATTTTATTTGGAGGGCAAAAGTTAAGGTGGAAGGACATTTTTATCACTTTTGCAAAACAGGAGGGTTGTTTGTGCAATTTCTCGAAAATGGATTGACAACCCGTTGGGTTGTCTTCAACCTTGAGCCCGAATGTTCAAACGGCCTTATCTCACTCGTTTCTCAACAGATTTTCGATCCGAAAGATGTTCCGGAAATCCCATCACATTTTCTTTAATAACCCTCAATCAATTTGGGATGTTGATTCGGTTTCTGAGAGTGAAGGGTCGAGAAATTCAATCGACCTAAAACGTTCAATATTTCGAAGATGGCTCGAATTCGGTTTAATAACAATCAATTAGGCGTCTATTTGTACTAAAAAAAACAATCATCATTCAAGGAGGGAGTAATAGGAGGATCGGAATCGTCGAAATTGACCATTAATTTGTGGATAAACTCGAATTGAAGTGGGAAGACGTTTGGTTTTCGGGATTGGCTGTTCAAGCTCCGAATATGAGTCGATTGGGGATCGTTTTGAGTACTAAAAAAGGCCAATGTGAAGAGAAATCCGTTATACACATTTTCCATTCAGAAACGTTCTCCAAAAACGCTCTCAAATTTGCCCAAATCGGCTCGGAAAGAAATCACTTCGGTTCAGCGAAAAACAGAGCAAGGCTCGGTTTTCTGGCCCGTTCTTCTTCCACACACAACGAAAATTTTCCCATTATATATCATTGGAAAGCTCTCTCCATCACGGTTCCAACGCCTACTCATACGCTCCGATCCGATACCAGACGAAGGAGAACAAAGCGATCAAAGTTGGTGCTGTTTTGTGCTCTGTTTTTGCGTGGGGGCTGTTCGGTTTGGCTGGTAAGCCCGTGAGCAGGTCGGGCCCGACCCGACCCGACTGGGCTGCTCACCTTTGTAGGTATTTTCAAATTTTAATCAATTTAAAAAAAATAATCTTTTGTTAAATTTAAAATGGATAAAAGCATCTAAATTGACAAATGTTAAGAAAAGTTTATTTTATAAGTATTTAAATAAACTTATGAGTTTTAAATGGGTAACATTAGTGTATTTATAATTAAATTGGTATTTTAAATATGGATTTTTTAATAAGAATAGAATTTCTTATTTCACTATAAGACTAAAATGATTTGATTAAATAAAGTTAACAATAAGGGTTTTGAAGATGTATAAGTAAAAAGGTTTTTAT
This sequence comes from Fallopia convolvulus, assembly GCA_964016875.1. Classification (NCBI taxonomy): domain Eukaryota; kingdom Viridiplantae; phylum Streptophyta; class Magnoliopsida; order Caryophyllales; family Polygonaceae; genus Fallopia; species Fallopia convolvulus. Next base: position 59,969,666 of record OZ024718.1, on the reverse strand, counting down.
TTAGATTAATACTAAAAATACGGTTAGGTTAATATGTTATATTGATAAAAAGGAAATTATTAATATAATGTATAAGTTTATAGTTTTTATAAACTAAAATCCGTTATGAATGCTTGAAAATCAACGTTATCAAATGAACAAAATAAATTGACGACAATTTATTTTGTGGTTGATTGGAACAGGAACAAGCCCTTAATCACGGGTGATTGTTTCAAAACCCATCTACTTCAATTTCGAGGCAAGTGGTTTGGGTTCGATTTCCATATAAAGTCGTTTTGCATCACTCGTACAAGCATGTTACAATATTAAATTATATGTTTTCAGGTGCTTTAAATTATTTTATGACTTTGTTGGGAACTCTTGTATGTAATAAAATGAATCTAGGATTTATATTGTTCTAGATTTAATGACATGTAATTTTTAGTCGTACTTAGGTTACGCTAGATGGATTGTAGGGCCGTTGCCTTGTGATATGTGTGCCTAGATGAGTAGGCTTGTGTTTGCGTACTTTATGTTATACGCGTCGATTCATTCGACTTAAATCTTGAGCAGTTGCACTACCTTTAAGACCATGGTCAATACCCGCTCGCTCGATGAGGGGTGATGGCACGTAGCTCGTGTTAGTTTGGGCTTGCAACCCAACCTTTGAGTATTTCAGTGGGGCCGTAACCCACATTCTGTCTTACTTAAAAAGTATGCTTAATTTCAAGTGGAACGATATTGTGATCGTTTAAAATTGGTAGAGATTAAATAGGCGCTCGTTGGCGACAATTAAAATGATAAGAAGGCTAGTACAAAATGGAATGCCATCCTCACTCTCGGATTTCGTAATTCTCTGGCTCCAATCTGAATTCGCACAACACGTATGCGGTGAGGTTGGTAGAGGGAAACGTGATCAACGAGGGGTTTAACCACCCACCTGACTAAATGTGTGAAACCCAAGTTCCCAACATAAGTAAACATTTCTTTTGAAACTGAGACGTACCCTTGGGTGACGTTCTCATTCTGTTTCTTCAAATCATAGTTTTCATAGGAGGTCCGAGGTCCGAGGATGGGACCGACTTTCATTCGGTACCCTACATCCCAACTCGTCCCTTCCTAAAATCCGAACCACCTTCCAAAACCCCATTTGCTTAGTCTGTCACAAGACTAACCGACCGTTTATTTTCCTTGCATGGTCGGCTGGTGTCCATCGCATTTCTCGTCGCGGCACATCAGGAGTGGAGTTCTACATCGAGGACCAAGAGGAACAAGCTTGAAGAGGAAGAACAAGTTTGAGGAGCAGCTGGATCGAAGGTGGTTAGCTTTGATATAAGTTTAGAATAAATTTTAAAGGTCGAGGTTCCAACTTGTGGGACCCTTCCCATTTCAACTTTGTATCCATTCAAGTTATTCAACTTTTGTATTTAACTTCCGCATCTTTCATATATATATGTCTTCCGCATTTAAAGTTTTTGGTTAAGTTCTGTAATTACTGTAAGCCTTGGGTGACTTTGAGAGTTTAATCTTGGGGTCACTGGCGGTAATATCCCTATATAAAAAGGGGGTGTTACACTTTTGGCTCCTGCTGCGTCGAGGTTCATGTTGAGCTCCTTAAGAGCCCATAATGCTTTATGCTCCATCTCAACCGGTAAATGACATGCTTTGCCATACACTAGATTATAAGGAGTGGTGCGCAGAGGCGTCTTGTATGCTGTCCTGTATGCCCATAGAGCGTCATCCAATTTGGAAGACCAATCCTTCCTAGAACGGACACTGTTTTTTCCAATATGCTCTTTATTTGCCTGTTTGAAACTTCGACTTGGCCATTAGTTTGGGGATGATATGGTGTTGCCATCCGATGTGATACCCCATACTTAGCCAAAAGTGCTTCAAAACTCCGCTCAATGAAATGAGAACCACCATCACTAATGAGGACTCTTGGAACGCCGAACCTGGGAAAAATGTTAGTCTTAATGAATTTAACCACAATTTTAGCATCGTTAGTCCTTGTAGCAACAGTTTCTACCCACTTAGAGACATAATCAACCGCCACTAGGATGTACTTGTCGGGGCCTGATGCGGGAAAAGGTCCTATGAAGTCTATGCCCCATACGTCGAATAACTCGACCTCTAATATCCCGGTTAGCGGATTCTCATGTCTCCAAGTGATGTTGCCAGAGCGTTGACATCCATCACATGCTATCACATAAGCTTGTACATCCTTGAACATGGTTGGCCAATAGAGACCACTTTGAAGAATCTTCGCCGTGGTTTTTAACCCTTTTGCATGACCTCCAGTAGGAAGTGTGTGACATTGACGGATCACGTTCTCTATCTCCTCTTCTGGGACACAGCGTCTAAAGAGGTGATCACTTCCTTGTTTAAACAAGTAAGGATCATCCGAATAGTATTGTTTTACATCGTGGAGGAACTTCTTTTTCTTTTGTGGGGATAGACCCTCGGGAATTACGCCTCCTACAAGATAGTTAGCGAAATCCGCGAACCAATGGGCTTTTGACCCTCTAATAGCATGGATTGATATCGAAGAAGTAGAAGGAGGAGATGGAATTGAATTGAATCGAGTAGGTTCTGGTTTAGAAACCTTACCTGAACTGGTCGTCACCGGAACTGAGTGGGTCGTTAACGACCCTGAAGATATAATATTATCCTTTGTAACGACCTCTCGTGGCTTGGTAACGACCTGCCTGACTGATATGTCAATCCACCCTGGAGCTGTACCTTCGTGATCCATGTATTCCAGCCTCGATGCCTCGTTAACGACCCTAAAGGGGTCGGTGACGAGGGTCTTGTCGAGTTCGACCTCGTTCAGCAGGAGGTGTTCGTCAGGTTTGGAATCGTTTATTGGCACCTCATTGTTGGATTCAGTGATGTGCTTAACCGGCAATCTGGATAAGTGATCTGCCACTAGGTTCTCTGCTTCCTTTTTGTCTCTTATTTCATGGTCAAATTCCTGCAGTAAGAGCATCCAACGAAGCAATCTAGGCTTGGCATCCTTTTTGGCCATTAGGTATCTAACGGCCTCATGGTCAGTATAAACAATCACTTTGGATCCAACAAGGTAGGACCGGAGTTTTTCAAAGGCAAATACCACAAGACGGAACTCCTTCTCAATTGTGGTATACTTACTTTGCGCCTCATCCAGCGTCTTACTGGCGTAATAGATGGCGTGGAGTTTCTTGTCCTTCTGTTGTCCTAAGACTGCGCCAACTGCATAGTCACTGGCATCGCACATAATCTCAAAGGGTAATGTCCAATCCGGGGACTGCATAATGGGGGCGGACACGAGGGCAACTCTTAACCTGTAAAATGCTTCAAGACATTCTGGAGACAGCTCAAAAACTACATCTTTCATTAGTAGGTTAGTCAAGGGTTTAGCTATCTTAGAAAAATCCTGAATAAATCGTCTATAAAAGCCAGCATGCCCTAGGAAACTCCTAATGTCTCTTACAGAAGAAGGAGGAGGTAGTTTTTCAATAAGCTCAATTTTTGCTTTATCTACCTCTATCCCTCTCTTAGAGACAAGATGTCCTAGTACTATCCCCTCTTGGAACATGAAATGGCACTTTTCCCAATTTAGCACAAGATTGGTTTCTTCACATCTTTTAAGCACACGTGCAAGGTTAGCAAGACAAGCATCAAATGAAGAACCATAAACAGAAAAGTCATCCATGAAAATCTCTACAATCTCCTCTATCATATCCGAAAAATGGCCATCATACACCTTTGAAAGGTGGCAGGGGCATTGCAAAGCCCAAATGGCATTCTTTTATAAGCAAAGGTTCCATAGGGACATCTAAAGGTCGTTTTCTCCTGATCATCAGGATGAATGGGAATCTGCCAAAAACCGCTATAGCCATCTAAATAACAGAAATAATCATGCTGAGCTAAGCGTTCTAACACCTGATCAATAAAAGGAAGAGGAAAATGATCTTTTCTAGTAGCACTATTAAGCTTCCTATAATCAATGCACATCCTCCAGCTGGTAGTGGTCCTAGTTAGAATAAGCTCTCCCTTTTCGTTTTCTATGATGGTCATTCCTCCTTTTGTTGGGACTACATGGACCGGACTCACCCATTGGCTATCCGATATAGGAAATATGATCCCAGCATCAAGTAATTTAATGATTTCCTTTTTGACTACATCCTTCATGTTAGGATTTAACCTACGTTGATGCTCTATAGTGGGTTTATGATTATCCTCCATGTATATCCTATGCATGCAAAGGGAAGGGGATATGCCAGTTATATCATCTAGGGAGTAGCCTATGGCTTTCCTATGCATCCTAAGCACATTTAGCAGTTTTTCTACTTCCTCGTCTTTTAATTTAGCATTATTGATGACATGCAAGGTAGAATTAGGACCAAGGAATTCATACCTGAGGGAGTCCGAAAGAGGTTTGAGTGTTGGAGAAGGTTCAGCTGGGATTAGAATCAGTTCTTCTGGCTCCGTCTTCAACACCTCTTCAAGATATTCCAATGCTGAAATTTCATTGTCTTCTGCCAGGGTCGTTAACGATGTTGATGGAGTCGTTAAGGAGCTTGCTTCTTCTGCCAAGAGAGTCGGTAACGAGACCGGGGAGCTCTTTACCGAAACTACAGGGGTTATTTCTGCCCATCTTTGACTTGAAAATTCATCATTTGACACCAATCTTCCAACGGGGTCCCCACATTCGATGATCTCATTGTGGGTGTAGAGCATCTTGACTTCGGCTCTATCGGTCTCTTTCATTGACTATTTGAACCGGAATTCCGTCACCTCATCCCCAATTTCGAAAGTTAGGAGTCCCCTCCTAACATCAATTATGGCTCCAGTTGTGGCGAGGAACGGTCTCCCCAAGATAATAGGCACCACCGGATCTTCGGGCATTGCCATAACAATGAAATCGTTTGGAACAAAGAATTTGCCCACTTGAACCAGAAAGCCTTCTACCACCCCTGTTGGTTTGATGCAAGAGCCATCGGCCTTGTAAAGCCGCATGTTGATGGGCTCTAGTGGTCCCATATTGGCTTTGGACCAGATTGAGAGTGGGAGTAAACTAAAACTGGCTCCCAGATCACATAAAGCTTTGAACTTGTGGTCGCCTATGCCAATCGTTATTGCAAACCTCCCTGGATCTCCTAGCTTTTCTGGTAAAGCTATAGATCGGACTTCATCCTGCAGTTCTGTAATGGATCGTTTCCTGCTAAGAATATCTTTCAAAAAATTTGTGTAAGCCGGCATTTCGCTTAGGGCTTCAGCGAATGGGATGGAAATATTAATGCCCTGAAGAATCTTTACAAAACGCTTGAACTTACTCTCAGTAGAGTCCACATACAGATTTCTTAGTGGGAATGGAAGAGATTTCACCATCCTCGGAACCAAGTTAGGCTCGAGAGGTGAAGTTACCGGGTCGACACTAGGGTCGTTAGGTATGCTCGGCGGGTCGTTACCGACCCTGATGGGGTCGTTAACTACCCTGGGATTGAGAGGAGGGCTCGGATTAGAGAACTTACCTGGATTAGGGTCGTTAGGTACCCTCGGAGCCTCATCACCATGGTACGTTGGTTCGGTACTTGCCGTCGCTGGCTCGTTACCGAGGGGAACCGTGGTGTCTTCTTCCGTCTTGTCCTTAGCTTGGACACGCTCCGGTAGTGTCTTTCCCCTCCTAAGGTGTACCGCTGCTATCTGTCCTTTAGGGTTCTCTTCGGGACGGCCCGAAAGTTACCCTTGTGGCCTTGGAATTTGTGCAGCAAGGTTCCCTAGTTGTGAATCAACATTCTTCTTCCATACATCGAACTCTCCCCATCTTTTATTTTGGTGGTTAAGGTTAGCTTGAACTTCATTAACCTTGTTGTGGACTCCATTGATGCTCTCTTGTAACCCTTGTACCCAAGATGGTGGCTCCTGATGGCCTGGAGGTCAATAAGGCGCAGGTCGTCTATCTGGTGGAGGCGCTGCATAGCTTGGATTTGGATTTTGATTGCCCCACGTTTGATAGTTATTCGACCTGTCAAAATTACTAGGCTGGTTCCTGTATGGGCCTCTCATGTAATTCATCTCAGCAATTGTCTCGGCGACTCTTACCTGCTTTATGTTAGTGCAAGTAGAAGTACTATGGGCAGAAGAACCATACTCTTGACAGGATTGAGAGGAGTTTAGAAAACTTACCTGCTTCTTCAGGCGGTTGACCTCGTCTTATAGAAATTGATTTTTAACGTCTGGGTCAACTTCTTCTCGGTTAGGCACGTAGAGACGTTTCTGAGGCTGGGGGGTCTGCTGGGTTCCATACATGGCATCATAATTGGACAGCTTATCCAGCAATTCCCATGCAGCTGTAGGATCCATCTCTATAAAACCGCACGATGTATGCGTGTTGATGCGGTTCTTGGTCTCTGCGTTGATACCCTGAAAAAAGATTTCTTGGAGAACATATAAAGGTTGCCCATGAGTGGGGCATTGTCTAAGCATCTCTTTAAATCTTTCCCATGTTTCAACGAAAGTCTCATTAGGCAGCTGGTGATAGGAGGTGATGCGCTTTCTCAATTCCGTTGTCTTAGCAGGAGGGAAAATTTTTGTAAGAAATTGATCATACAAGTTCTTCCAAGTCCTGATAGACTTAGGAGGTAAGCTCTCCAACCAGCTCAGGGCCTTTACATCAAGAGACCACCTGAAAGCTTTTAACAGAACATATTCAAGTGAGACACCTTCAGCAGCTATGGTGTCACATAAATCAAGAAAATTTCTAATATGCTCCATAGGGCACTTAGTAGGTTTCCCTTCAAACTGAGCCCGATTAATTAAGGATATAAATTGAGAATTGATCTCAAAGGGTTTCTCTGTCTCCGGAAGCACGATTGGGGACTCTGGCACCCTCAGTTCTGGATGCATATATTGTTTGGCATTCCTCGGATAGGCATTCAGCTCTTCCTGTAGACGAGCATTGTTAGCTCGTTGACGCTCAGCCTCAGCAGCAACGCCTTCCTTCTCAGTTTTCAATACCTCCATTTGGTTTTGGAGGACTTCCAACTGACGAGCCATCTCTTCAGGTGTGGCCATGGCTCGGTTCTCTCGGCGTCTACGGTGCAGGGAACATTCAGGTTCTGAATAATAACCAGTGTTGTCAAATTCGAGCCTTCGACGTCCTACCGGCATACGCTGAGAAAACTGAAAAAGAAAACAAAAATTAAAAACAAAAACGGGGTCGGGCTATTCCCAGACCCACAGATAAACAATCAAACTCGTTGCTTCCCCGGCAATGGCGCCAATTTGTTGACGGGCCTTTACTCTGGACAACAAATAAATTTATAAGTCAAGACCCCGCTGAGTATAGGGGAGTCAGGATCGTTCCATGAGAAGCAAGGTTGTTTGTTTATCGACTCCTAATAAAAAAATCAAACAAAAACAAGCAAAACACTCACAAGCAACCTCGTTAACGACGTTGTCAGGGTCGTTAACGAACCACCGCAAACAAATGACTAAAAATAACGACCTAAACAGGTTCGATACCGAGGCTATGAACTCAGTAACAAATATTACTTAAGAAAATTCAAATAAAAACAAAGATCTAGGACAAGGGTTACCACAACATAGTCATGCACTCAATTGCTTGTTTCGGATCTAAAGCTTGAAACCTTCGTATTCAAACAATATCAACCTTCAAGTCTATAACTTTCTCTCTCAATCAAGTTAAAAACTTAAATCACCTTGACTTTCATCTAGGTATAAGCACAACAAACAATCTCAAAAATAGATAGAAGGCATTCAACACATAATCTCACTCATCAAACATGCATAACTACGCCGGGTTTAAACCCCGACCCTAGAAAAGAAAACTACTCACTACTCATAACTAAGAAACAATTAAATTCAACAAAAGAGATCATTGAAAACAAAACACTACTCAAATTAATAGGAAAAATAATTGTCTTACAGAAATTCAGAAGAAACCGAAAAATACAAAACACTGAATCGAAACACAACTAACGACCTCGGTAACTCTCGTCCACCGAGCTCCCGATCTTCGACTCGTCTCTCTCTCCTTCGACTCTTCCTCTTCTCTTTTCTACTACTTTCTTCCCCCCTCTACTAGGCTAATAAGAAGGGTATTTATACTAATAAGGATAGAAAATAAAAAGGCTAAAAGATAAAAACTTTCCTAAAAAGATAGAAATAAAATCCTAAAAGATAGAAATAAAATCTAGAAAGATAACAAGACCTAAAATACATAATCTAATAACCCTAAAATTCATAAAAAAATACTCTCTACCGACATGGAAATAAATTCCCGCACAGGATCTAAGTCACAAAATCAGACTCTCGAAAACTCTTTCTCGTAACCTCTTTAACGAGCCCTCACAGCCTCGTTAACGAGTCTGGGCTTGGCTTCTTCAACACTTCTTCTTCAAAAGCTTAGACTTCGACTTCTTTATCTTGTATTCCTCCGTCCTTCATTATAGCACTCCAAAATTCAGCTCCAAATAACACTTTTTCCTTGCTAAAACCTACAAAAATATACAAAACGGAGTAGCTTCCATACTTTTCACAAAATATGCAAAACTATCTAAATACACACAAAACTAACCCTAAACTTATCAAAACTAGTCCTAACAAACTAAGAAAATATACTAAAAACTATACTAAAAACATGAACATCAGCTTCTCCGACATCTTCACGACATATCCTTCTTCTCTTTTTTATGCACTCCACCACAATCTCCTTGACTTCAGCTTTGCTCGAAAATGCTCCTTTCCACTTCAAAAACCTACAAAAAGACACAAAACAGAGTCGCTTCCATATTTTTCACAAAATATGCAAACTTATCCAAAAACACACAAAACTAACTCTAAAACTCACTAAAACTAGACTAAACAACCCAAGAAAAACACCTAAAACTATACTAAAAACACGAACATCAAAATACCCCATACTTAGGCTTGCTTGTCCTATAGCAATCACTAAACAATAACCAAAACCAAACATCATGCTAATCAAGCAATAGCCTTCTTCTCAAAAGCAACATCAAAACATAGCAAAAATAGCAAACGACTATTAACGTCATCACACATATATAAGCACTAATAAACATAAGCAACTACAATCCAACCTCACCAAGGATAAAGTGTTTCACTCAACTCTCATGTGTTTGGGCTATAAATTCAATCTCTCAACTCAATCTTATATGCAAAAATCATAGAAATTGGGACTTATATCACCAAACTCTCCACCAAAGATTGTCAAAACAAGCAAAAATCATCAAGAGAACTTAGGCTCAATGAAAAACTTCAAAGAAGCTTCCATTCGGCCGGGTTGTAATGGGGCTTGGTAAAGACAAATAAGGCATGAAAATATTTTGGCTATGTGGTGCTAATAATATCCGGGAATAAAGACTCCTAAAAACTCACACATCTCACCAAAACTTCCATAAAAACATATACCAAACTCACTCTTCATTATTATGCTCTTTCTTCACTCACCAATTAATCCTAGAAAGCCTCATGAAAACTTAAAGAATCTCTGATTTATACCTTAAACACACTACACATTTTCCTTCTCTTTCTTTTTCTCTATACTTCTCCATTTTTTTCTTCTCGACTTGCCTCGTTACCGACTTGAGAGGGTCGATAACGAGCTACATTTTTCACTTCTCTTCCTTTATTTTTCTCCCTTTTACCATCGGTACCGAGCCCACATAGGCTGGTATCGATCCAAACATTCCTTTTCTTTCCTCTTTTCTTTGTGCACACTTCTTACCAAGAGATCTTTTTACAAAATAAAACAAGAGACTTCCGATCTACCCCACCAAAACCCTTATTTTGAACCAAAACATCTCATTTTGCACTCTACAAAAATATACCTCTCCAACTAAGTCCTAATCTCCGGATAGGGTCAAGCTTATCTCGGCTAGGGAATAATTTTTGTGGAGCAACAAATAAAAGGATAAAGCTCAAATTGGTTGCCAAAAACAAGGATCATGTAAGGGTGGATATGGATTAATAAGGCTCATGAAAAATAAGTTCTCCATCATATGACTTTCACAAGTAATGAACTAAAAATCTTATATAGGCTTCAAGAAATAGATAATCATCACAATTCCAAGAGATAATATACATAAAGAGAGTAAATCACACAAGAAAAATCAAGGCTAAAATAACTCACAAGGTCATTTTGTTGGATTGCAACTACTCATACTAAAAGTTATACATGCTCAATTTCATCACATGCTATTCCTCTATAAAAACAACTTGATAATAAGAATCAGGCTATACCATCAAAAATATGCTGAAAGGAAGTTACATGGTCATGCAAGCAATTAACTATTATAGAACAAAAAGACAGGGTACTTATCTGCTCTAAAAATCTTTTTGGACTTTTCAAACTTTTTCAATTTTTTTTGTGATTTTATGATTTTTTTTTAAAACAAAGATAACTAAAAACAAGAAACAAGACAACTAAACAAGAAACAAAACAAGCAAACAAACAAAACAAACAAAGAAGCAAGTTTCCTTTCCCCTCCCTACCCCATACTTAAAATTACAGTGTCCCCACTGTAATAAAGCTAAGCAAAAGAAAAGAATAAGGAAAAAGAAAGAAACTCACAAGATAAACTTTGAAGTAGAAGAAACATCCTTTGAAAGCTAAATCATCAATGTGGTGGTGGAAACTGACGCTCAAAGTTGCACATGAACTCATACAAAGTCCTCCAACGCTCCTCATCAACTGTCACCCGTTGCTCCATCGTCCTCCAACGAGCGTCAGCTTGTTGATGCCTCGCATCCTCAAGATCCATGCGAACGGAATACACACCCTCCCAATGATCCATTCGTTGAGTGAGCTGTGCTTGCTGCAGGTTCAATTATTGCATCTGGAAAGACAAATCTTCGGCCCACGGAGGTGGAACACTTGAACCGGTGTAGCTTGGTTGGGGAGGTGGTTGATAGTGATCTTGGGGTTGGAAGTGGTCTTGATAAATCACCGGATTGTAGGGCACTAGTCCATACGACTATGGCTCGGTAGGCGGAGGATTAGACTCGTTACCGAGGTTGAATGCCTCGATATTGACTTCAAAATACTCGGAATCGAGCCCAGGTTGCTCGCTACCGAGGTCGTCATCTTCGCCAAGTACCTCGGTACCAAGGTCATCATCCTCGATATCGAGCTCCTCCGTAGTTGTCTCGTCTTCATCCATAGCAACATCTTCTCTATCATATCTCGTCTCACATTCCCTCAATGATGGCTCATCTTGAGGCTTCTTTTCCAACGGGAACGAATGAGACGTCCAAGCTTCATACCAATTAGGCAAATAGAGCAACTCCATCTTTGCCCGAGTGAGCGGCAACACCTGTCCAAGCACCTTGGTGGCGACTCCATTTTGAATCCTCATAAAGATGCCGGAAGAGAACCAATTAATACTTTGATTCTAACTTCTGAGGAAGTTGAGGAGTGTAGCACGTGAGGTCGACACCGAGCTTCTCCGCCAAAAGACTCACCAAGTTCCCACACCAAACTTCCTTTGATTTGGCCCCGTGCTTCTCGACATATTTCAACCATACATTTCCAAATTCATTGGGGCGGAGTCCTCAAAAAGAATGGTGCGGAGGCATGCAACCTCCAACCTTGTCGGCCTTGAAAGCTCCTTCTTGGGCCAAAATGTGGCGCCCAAGACTTGAAGAATGATCCAGAAAATGGGGTTGATGATGCTTGCCCCTGGGAGTGCCGGTGCGGAAGGATTGACCTCCCCAGAAATATAACTCCAAGTGTCGGTGACCTTGAAATCGTCGGCATTGTAATCCCGATAATGATGGGGGGAAGTCGAGGAGTTGATTGAACTGGGCCATTGTGTACTCATGATCGGCGTTGCCCAAACGGAACTTGATCTTCCCAACCGAAGTCTTGGACTTGAAACTCATTTGGAGAGTGGCTATGAACTCAGAGGTGAGGGCCAGGTAATGTGGTGTGTCCTCCTTCTTTAATAGATGCGGCACACCAAGAATATCAAAGGCATGCTTGACATCATCGTATATCCCGATGGCCTTGCCACTTAATCTCGAGAACTGACTCGGCTAAAGTCGTCGTGCCAAGATCAAAAAAAAATTACCCTAAACTACAAACTAAGTATAGCATGCAAGTAAGGGATCGAACCCAAGAGAATCGGTTTTCTGAACAATCAGCAAATAACAAGACAGGGGTTTTTGGGAGTTTAAGCAAGCAAGCAATTTTAAAGTATCAAATCAATTAAGGAAAGCAGAGTTTATTCAATCAATTCCACCTTTTTACTCATTAGATCATTAATTCATCCACTTTTCTATTAATTCCCAGGTTAATTCCAATCCTTATAAAAGAGTTCCGCTTGTCCACTGTCCAAGCGGAATGATGATATGAACAAGAACACTTAATTCAAATCATGCAAAGTATTAAGGATAGAAGGATATCAAATCATGCAATCAAGCTACGAGTCTCATGCATAAAATAACAATCAAACACTCTTCTCAATTCTAGTCCACGGTCCTAGAAAAGAGTTGTTTCAAGGATAAATAAGATTGCACAGACAACAATCAAACCTAATCCAAACAGTAGATCTAAGTCAATCAAACAAGTTGATCAGGCTCATAAAATCAAACATAGATCATACAAATAAAAACAAGAGTTTTGATATTAACCAAGGGATACAAAAGTTACCAGAATCTCACGAATTACATAAAAAGGTTTCCTTGATCAAACAAACTCCAAAGGAAATTAGTTCTCCATAATAAAACTGAAATAAAACCTAAAATATAAAAGTATGCTCTGAATTGTGGTGTTAGATCTAAATTGAAACACGAAACTAAACTTAAATACTAAACCGAAATAACCTAAAACTAAAGATATAATTATAAATAAAAGATAGAAGAAAAACAAAGTCGGCGTCTCGGATAAACCGCCACCCGCGAGCGCGGTTACAAACCACGAGCGCGGTTCCATCGATCTCCCCTCGGCCGCGGAATCCTCTTCAACCGCAAGTGCAGCCATAGCCCACGAGCGCGGGTCCTCGTGTACTTCAGCTCTCAGATTCTCTCTCCACCGCGAGCTCGGGTCCAAACCCAAGGGTGCGGTTCTTGTTTCCGTAAACTCTTTAGCTCGAATTAAGACTTCTGTCTTCCAAATCTTCAACTGTAGGCTCTTCTGATATTACAGATAAACATCCTAATCTAGCCTAAAACACTCAGAAATCCTAATAAAAATACAGAATTACGCTGTACTAAAACCAGCGTATCAAATTCCCCCATACTTAGATCTTGCTCGTCCTCGAGTAAGCTCAAAATAAATCATACAATAAATCCTATCAAAGATCCACAGGAAGTAAAGCGAAATCTAATAAAATATAACTCTCAACTCACAACCCGAACCCATGTAGAGAAATAATGAGCAAAAGACATGAAAGCTCAAATCACACACCTCACAGATACAAGATATAACACTCAAGCTCTAAAAAATGTAGAGCATCCTAGGATCTACCCGACATCTAAAATGTAATCCCCAGACCCCAAAGTAGAATATGATCCTAAAACACTCTGATGTTACCACTCATTCTACTTAGGCGCCCTTTCGGGTTTTCACCTAATCAATCTTTTTATTTTTTTTTAGGTGTGCTCACATATACTCACATCTCTCATAAACCTCATATTACCCCATCATAATGCTAGTCCGGGTTACTTGCTTATTACCTGAGCCGCCCTTTCAGGTTTTCAGCTCATCCCAGGATTTTATATGCCTTTTTTCTATTTTTTATGGCTTTTTTTATTTTAAAACTTTTCTCTATACAAAACATGGAACAAAGATCCCATAAAAATAATGAAAAATAAACTGAAACTGAAAAGCAACTATCTAAGATAAGCGTAGCGAGTACTTCCTCCCCCATACTTAAATCCTTCATTGTCCTCAATGAAGTAAAGAGTAAGGAATTAAGCATAGAAGAGGAAAATCAGAAGACTCACATACGAAAGAAGATATGGAAGAACTCTTCAAAGGCATGGATATGCAGCTCGGAAATCTTCAGACAGTCCGTCGTCAGGAAAAACTGCGGGCGCGGTGGCCAGGCCGCGGGCGCGGGTGGTGCTCCGATCGTGAAAAAATTGTTAGAGAACACGATCAACAAAACTGAACACGAACTCACAAATGAACTCTGAATCTCGCCTTAAGCATTAATTTAGTACGAGCCTTGAAAATAAAAATTCCCCCATACTTGAGGATTACCATGGGGAGATAGAAGAATATGGAAAAGATAGAAGGATAGAAAATAGAAGGTAGAATCTCGGGGGTTTCACCCGAAAACCTTTTATTTCAGGGGTTTCACCTAAAAGCCTTTTATTTTAGGGGTTTCACCTGAAAACCTTTTATATTTTTTTTTATTTTATTTTTTTTATTTTTTTATTGTATTTTATTTTATTTTTTTATTTTATAATTTTTCTAAAAAAACAGAAATTAATTTCGTCACGGCTGAACCGCGAGCGCAGTTCCGGGCCTCGGGCGCGGGTCGAGCCGCGGGCTCGGATCCTCGACTCGGGTTTTGCTTTCTTCGAAAATTGGATAAATTATACCTGCAAGTTAGCACGACAAAACCAAAACGAACTAAAACTAAAACTAAACTAAAAAGACAAAAATAAAGGAAAGGAAAAACTAACCTCGGGTTGCCTCCCGAGCAACGCCTTTGTTTAACGTCGTTGGTCCGACGTCTTTCATAGCTCAAAATGGGTCATCATCTCTCTGAAACTGGACCTTTTTACCTTCATGTGCCATGGATAATAGGACCTTTGAGACATCAATTGCGATTCTCGCCGTCTTCATAAATGGACGACCCAACAGTAAAACTGGGTCGTATCTACCCTTACCAATCTCCAGGACATAAAAGTCCGTCGGGAAAACTAAACCGTCCACCTGCACTAACACATCTTCCACAAATCCTTTCGGATGCATATTAGAGTGGTCTGCCAGTTCAATAGTAATATTTGAATCCTGTAATGGCCCTAAACCTAACCGCTCATATATGCTAAGTGGCATGACATTAATGGAGGCTCCTAAATCAAGCATAGAATGCTCAATTTTTGCCTCACCTATTGTAACGGGAACAGTAAACCTCCTTGGATCTCCATACTTCTTAGGCAATTGCCTTTGAAACATGGAAGATACGTTTTCAACATTTTCAACAAGATTAATTTTCTGAACCTTCCCTTTTTCTTTTTGCTTCCTCTTAATAGTACATAATTCTTTCAGAAATTTAGCAAAACGAGGAATACTTTGAACAAGTTAAAGCAAAGGAACATTTACCTCACACTTGGAGAAGGTTTCGAAAATTTCCTTTTTATTGGCTGGCCTCCTGGTGTCCTTCAGTGCCTCAGGAAATGGCGGAACAGCCTTTTGAGAAGCCATGGGAGGAAATGAAGGCCGAACGTAGTCATCAGAAATTATCAGAGAAGGGACCCGCGAGCGCGGTTTGAGTCCTCGCTCGTGGTTCTTGGTTGTCGCTTAGTTTCAGCTTCACTTTCTGTACCGCGATCGGGGCTATCCTCTTGCGAGCCCGGTTGGTTTCTGCTGGCTGGAATTTCAGTATTCAGCTCTTTCCCACTCCTCAAAGTTATTGCACTCACATTCTTTCTCGGGTTTATGGTCTGAGATGGAAGTTTTCCCGAGTCCTTAGCTTCTAAACGGTTAAGAATGGTTGCAATCTGACTTAACTGATTTTCCAGACTTTTTACTGCAGCCTTAGTCTCTTGATTTTCCTTCATTAGCTGATTAATAATGGTTGGATTTTCATGAGGGACCTGGGGCCTTGACACATAATTAGGCTTGGGAACATAGTTGGGCTGACCTCCCTGTTGTGGAAAAGGTTGTTGAGGTTGTTGATTCCACCTAAAGTTAGGATGGTTTGCCCACCCCGGGTTGTAGGTATTTGAATATGGGTCATTCCGGGGCCTTTGATCATTGTTCCCTATAGCATTCACATCAGATGCTGGCTCTTGCATGATAGGCCATGCATCAGAAGGATGGCTAGATTCACCACAGATTCCACAAGCCCTTGAACTTGAAGCTCCATTGCCCACCAACAGTTGCTTCATCATAGCTTTTAACTCCCTTACTTCAGCATTCAGGGAATCATTAACAGAATTAACTGACCTACTGTTGGATCTCTTCCTTTGATTTCTGCATGGTTCAGCTAGAGTTTCCAACTTCTCAAACGCCTGCTTAGGAGTGAGATTCTCATAAGAACCTCCACATGAAGCATTCATCAAGCGCCTATCAGCATCACAGAGACATTAAATAATATAACATATCAAATCCTTATCAGAATAGCCATGGTAGGGACAGCTGGCTATGAGTCTCTTGTAACGCTCATAATACTCATATAGATTCTCATCATCTCCCTGCTCCAGACTGCTCGGCTGCTTCTTAATAGATGTTTGCTTGGCAGCCGGGAAATATTTCTCCAGAAAAGCACCCTTCATCTGAGCCCAAGTAGTAATCGTCTCAGGTGCTAAATATAGATACCATTCCTTAGCTGGATCAACCAAAGAGAATTGAAAAGCCCTCAACATCAACTGATCTTCAGTCAC
The DNA here is from genome assembly GCA_964016875.1 of Fallopia convolvulus. NCBI lineage: Eukaryota > Viridiplantae > Streptophyta > Magnoliopsida > Caryophyllales > Polygonaceae > Fallopia > Fallopia convolvulus. The sequence continues at coordinate 59,953,100 of OZ024718.1, read as the reverse complement.
ATCAGCCGGCTCATCCCCAGACAGACAGAATGGAACTCTGCAAGGTGTTTATTCGGATCCTCCCCACTCAATCCATGGAATTTAGGCAAATAATGGAGAAGACCATATTTAAGCTCAAATTTCACTCCTTACCCCAGGGCCGGAAATTGAAGACCAAGCTGTTGCTGCTCTAGATTAGGCGCAGTCAGTTGCCTAATAGTACGATCTGTCATTGTTACTAGCTGCTCTTCAATCTCTGAATCAGATGAGGAAGAAGAAGAAGAAACTGGATCAAACTGTATGCCTAACACTTGAGCCTGAACTTGACGTCTTAGCTCTCTCAGGGTCTTGTTAATTTTTGGATCAAATGGAACAACAGGCGAATTATCAATAGAACGGGTAAGAACCATAAGATAGGTTCTTACCAGATTCGGGGATTCTGGACGAGCCGAGTCACGAACGCGATTTGAAACCGAGGGTGCGGGTCAGCCGCGGGCGCGGTTGTGGGCCGTTAGCGCGGCTCATTAGGAACGCCGACTGAACAGAAAAATAAAACCGATTCCCCAGCAACGGCGCCAAAATTTGACTCGGCTAAAGTCGTCGTGCCAAGATCAAAAATAAATTACCCTAAACTACAAACTAAGTATAGCATGCAAGTAAGGGATCGAACCCAAGAGAATCGGTTTTCTGAACAATCAACAAATAACAAGACAGGGGTTTTTGGGAGTTTAAGCAAGCAAGCAATTTTAAAGTATCAAATCAATTAAGGAAAGCAGAGTTTATTCAATCAATTCCACCTTTTTACTCATTCGATCATTAATTCATCCACTTTTCTATTAATTCCCAGGTTAATTCCAATCCTTATAAAAGAGTTCCGCTTGTCCACGGTCCAAGCGGAATGATGATATGAACAAGAACGCTTAATTCAAATCATGCAAAGTATTAAGGATAGAAGGATATCAAATCATGCAATCAAGCTACGAGTCTCATGCATAAAATAACAATCAAACACTCTTCTCAATTCTAGTCCACGGTCCTAGAAAAGAGTTGTTTCAAGGATAAATAAGATTGCACAGACAACAATCAAACCTAATCCAAACAGTAGATCTAAGTCAATCAAACAAGTTGATCAGGCTCATAAAATCAAACATAGATCATACAAATAAAAACAAGAGTTTTGATATTAACCAAGGGATAGAAAAGTTACCAGAATCTCACGAAGTACATAAAAAGGTTTCCTTGATCAAACAAACTCCAAAGGAAATTAGTTCTCCATAATAAAACTGAAATAAAACCTAAAATATAAAAGTATGCTCTGAATTGTGGTGTTATATCTAAACTGAAACACGAAACTAAACTTAAATACTAAACCGAAATAACCTAAAACTAAAGATATACTTATAAATAAAAGGTAGAAGAAAAACGAAGTCGGCATCTCGGATAAACCGCCACCCGTGAGCGCGGTTACAAACCGCGAGCGCGGTTCCATCGATCTCCCCTCGGCCGCAGAATCCTCTTCAACCGCGAGCGCGGGTCCTCATGTACTTCATCTCTCGGATTCTCTCTCCACCGTGAGCTCGGGTCCAAACCCGAGGGCGCGGTTCTTGTTTCCGTAAACTCTTCAGTTCGAATTAGGACTTCTATCTTCCAAATCTTCAACTGTAGGCTCTTCTGATATTACAGATAAACATCCTAATCTAGCCTAAAACACTCATAAATCCTAATAAAAATATAGAATTACGTTGTACTAAAACCAACATATCAAGAACCATCTAGTGAAATGCTCCTTCTGAGGAACGGAATCAAAGACCTTAACTTGCTCCCGAGTAGACAAAACGACATCGTCCATGCGTGGAGGAGATGGGGATCTTTGAGTCCTCCTCTTCTTTTCGGCTCTAGCGTTAGCTCGGCTTGTGCTTGCCATTCGTATCTAAAAACACCATGAAAATCCAAGATAAGATCTACTCAAACCAACAAAAATAAAACCCCATACTTGTACTTGGAAATGGTCTCGACCCACCTCGGTACAAAGCCAATTGGGTTGGTAACAAGGTTACTGGGTTTGGCTCTGATTGCGGTAACGAGCCTGTGCGAGAACAATATGCAAGCGATTCCGAGTTCCAAATCTCAAGATTTTCGACAATTCAGCACAATTTCAACCATGATTCCACATAAAAACACTCAATCTAGAACATACAACCTTATCTAATCATGCCAATAATTGCCAAAACGTATGGTGAAAAATCATACAATTCAAGAACAAGTTTACTTCATGCTTTCCTTATCAAAATTCGATGCAAACAAAGCAAGATGAACCGAAATTAATTCAAGATCTATTTCACCAAACAAAGAATCAATAGAAGCACGATGCAATATAGACATGCAAACCGATTTCTCATAGAGATCTAGATATGAAAACTTCCCTAAATTACCATGAAACTTCAAGAAAAAAGAATTAGGGTTTAGAAATCATACCGTAGAGTTGAGATTTGAAGAACAAAAATCGAATTAGCAAGGGATAACGAGGGCTCGAGTTCTTCAGTAACAAATCACAATGGTTGTGCTCGTTATCGAGTGGTTGCGATCGGGATTGGGGTGCGAGTGGTGCTTGATTAATTGAGGTGAGAATTCCGAATGGAGTCGGTGGGATTTTGTGGGTTTTGGTTTGAGATTTGGTGAGGAATTTTTGAAGGCTTGAGAGTGTTTAAAAAGAGGGGCAAAGGCGGCGTGAAGGGGCAGGGCAAGATAGAAGATAGATTTTAGGTTTAGGAAACTTACCTGCCCGTGCGTCTTCAAAATCTGGGTGTCATCTCAAGTCGGTACCGACCCTCTCAGCTCGGTACCGAGCGTAGGCGACTCATTTTCAACGCCTTTTAAGACCGACTTCCTATGACATGTTAGCTCCAAAAAAAAATATTCTATCATGCAAACTTCTATACTACTAAAAACTCAAAAGAAAGCTAGGAAAAAGAACTAATAAAATGAAAACTAAACTAAAACTAAAACCAAAACCGGGTTGCCTCCCGAAAGCGCTATTTTTAACGTCGTTAGCCCGACGAACTTACCTGGCTAATCCGACGCATTGGGAGCCATAGTGACTCTAATCTCTTCTTCCGGGTCGGGTTGCTCATAGAACTTCTTCAATCGGTGGCCGTTGAATTTAAAGATGGCACCATGGCTATCGATCAAGTCTACTGCCCCGTGAGGATAAATGTGGTGAACCACAAATGGCCCACTCCATCTTGTCCTTAGCTTCCCTGGAAATAAACGGAGTCTAGAGTTGAATAGAAGTACCTTGTCACCAACTTCATAAGTTTTGGGCACCAATTTCTGATCATGCCACCGTTTGGTACGCTCCTTATAGATCTCGACTTTCCCGTACGCTTTTAGCCTTAACTCCTCTAGTGCTTTCAAGTCCACGAATCTTTTTGCCCCGGCTGCGTCGAGGTTCATATTGAGCTCTTTGAGAGCCCATAATGCCTTGTGCTCCATCTCTACCGGCAAATGGCATGCCTTGCCATACACTAAATTGTAAGGAGTGGTGCGGAGGGGTGTCTTGTATGCCGTCCTATAAGCCCATAGATATCTAATGGTCTGCCGGGGAAATATATTTCATGAGGCTGTTAGATATCTAATGGCCAAAAAGGATGCCAAGCCTAGATTGCTTCGTTGGATGCTCTTATTGCAGGAATTTGACCATGAAATAAGAGACAAGAAGGGAGCAGAAAACCTAGTGGCAGACCACTTATCCAGACTACCGGTTGAGCATATCACTGAATCCAACAACGAAGTGCCAATAAATGATTCCAGACCAGACGAACACCTCATGCTGAACGAGGTCGAACTCAACAAAACCCTCGTTACCGACCCCTTCAGGGTCGTTAACGAGGCACCGAGGCTGGAATGCATAGATCACGAGAGAAAAGCCCCAAGGAGCAACGACACATCAGTTCGGCAGAATGCTACCATGCCACGGGAGGTCGTTACCGAGGGTCACATAACCCCTCCAGGCTCGTTAACGAGGCACCAAGGTCCGATGAAGACTCAGCCAGGTAAGATCTCTGAACCAGAACAAGCTCAATCCACTTCAATTCCTTCTCCTTCTACTACTTCTTCTTCTTCAATATCATTCCATGTTGTTAGAAGGTCGAACGTCCCTTGGTTCGCGGATTTTGCTAACTATCTTGTAGGAGGCATAATTCCCAACGGACTAACCCCACAGAAGAAAAAGAAGTTTCTCCATGATGTAAAACAGTACTATTCGGATGACCCTTACTTGTTTGAACAAGGGAGTGATCACCTTTATAGACGTTGTGTCCCAGAAGAGGAGATAGAGAATGTAATCCGTCAGTGTCACACATTACCTACCGGAGGCCATGCAAAAGGTTTCAAAACCACGGCGAAGATTCTTCAAAGTGGTCTTTATTGGCCTACCATGTTCAAGGATGTTCAAGCTTATGTGACAGCATGTGATGAATGCCAACGCTCAGGCAATATTACTTGGAGACATGAGACGTTCGACCCTAACCGGGATACTAGAGGTCGAGCTATTCGACGTATGGGGGATACACTTCATGGGACCTTTTCCCTCATCTGGCCCCTACAAGTACATCCTAGTGGCGGTCGATTATGTCTCTAAATGGGTGGAAGCCGTTGCTACAAGGACCAACAATGCTAAAACCGTGGCCAAGTTTATTAAGACTAACATTTTTCCTAGGTTTGGCGTTCCAAGAATCCTCATTAGTGATGGCGGTTCCCATTTCATAGAGCGGAGTTTTGAAGCACTTTTGGCAAAGTATGGGGTATCACATCGAGTGGCAACACCATATCATCCCCAAACTAGTGGCCAAGTTGAAGTTTCAAATAGGCAAATAAAGAGCATATTGGAGAAGACATTTTCGCTTTCTAGGAAGGATTGGTCTTCTAAATTGGATGACGCTCTTTGGGAATACAGGACAGCATACAAGACGCCTCTGCGCACCACTCCCTACAATCTAGTATATGGCAAAGCATGTCACTTACCGGTCGAGATGGAGCATAAAGCACTATGGGCTCTTAAAGAGCTCAATATGAACCTCGACGCAGCTGGAGCGAAACGATTCATGGATTTGCAAGCACTGGAGGAGTTGAAACTTAAGGCGAATGAAAATGCTGAAATTTACAAGGAGCGCACCAAACGGTGGCATGATCGGAAATTGGTGCCCAAAACCTATGAGGTTGGTGACAAAGTACTTCTTTTCAACTCTAGACTCCGTCTATTTCCAAGGAAGCTTAGGACAAGATGGAGTGGGCCATTCGTGGTTCATCAAATTTTTCCCCACGGTGTGGTAGAGTTGATCGATAACCAAGGCACAATCTTCAAAGTTAATGGCCACCGACTGAAAAGGTTCCACGAGCAACCCGACCCAAATGAAGAGATTAGAGTCACTATGGCTCTCACTACGTCGGACTAGCAAGGGAAGAACGTCGGGCTTACGACGTTAAAAATAGCGCTTACGGGAGGCAACCCGCTTTTAGTATAGTATAGTTTTTCTTTTTAGATTCTTTCTTTTTCTTTCTTTTCTTTTCTTTTCTTTTCTTTTCTTTTCTTTTCTTTTCTCTTCTTTTTAGTAGTTTCTTAGGATAGAAATTAGGATAAATTTTGAGCTAACAAGATGCAGGAGAAGGGCTCGAAAATCACTCCAAGAGGCTACGGTGGCTCGTTAACGACCCACCCAGGGTCGTTAACGATCCGGTTCGATGACCCGATTCGGCAAAACGGGCAGGTAAGTTTTTTTTTAACCTAATCTATCTTTTACCTATCCCATGCCGCCGCCCCCTTCTACCTCTTCCTATCCCTACCCTCTCCTATGTAACCCTTCTACCCCTCCTAAAAATTTTCACTCTCAACCCTTAAACTCCAAAACCTCTCAAGAATCCTACCCAAAGATCTTGGAGATCCCCCCATCACCGATCGGAATTTCTCACCTCCACCGATCGTCGGAGACACCCTCGTTACCGAAGCTCGGAACCCCGGATTTCCACCGACGAGATCCACACTCGTTAACCACCCCAATCCGACCCTTTGTTCTTCATTTTCTCAAATTTCCGGTATGATTTCTAAACCCTAACTCTTACTTACAAGATTCATGGTTTTTAGGGTAGAAATTTCATATTGGGATTGTGTCTATAGAAAAGGTCGACATGCATGTTTGGATTTTTGCTCATGGATTGTCGTTGAAGCTTAGTTGTGCATATTCTAGGGAAGATCATTCATGTTAGATTCTCCATTGCAAAAGTCTAATTAGAAAAGCATGAATCTTTCTTATCCTAGTATTAAGTTCAAATTTTGCTATATCAATTTTGGGTAATTTCGCATGTTTGGGATGGGAAATCAAGCAAGTATGGGGTGCATAAACCCAATTGTGTGTCTAGAGAGGAGTATTGAGGATACATACTTGATTTATGGTCTGATTTTTAAAGTTGATGACATTCGAAAATCTGTGAACTGGCTCTCGGCAGCTCGTTAACGACCCACCCAGGTTCGTTAACGACCCTGCGTAAGCATCACCGATTCTACACCAGTCCAGATTCTTTGACGACCCAATTGGGTAGTTGACGAATTATTCCGAGGTTATATTGAGATCAAGTATGGGGTCTCTTGCCTATCTATTTTTGAGTGGATCTTATCTTGGAAAATTCTTGATTGTTTTGTAAATCTCATGGCAAGTTCAAGCAGACCCGCTACCCGAGCTCAGAAAAAGAGGAGGAATCAGAGGTCTCCATCCCCACCTCGCATGGATAATGTGATCTTGAGTACTCAAGGCCAAGTGAATCGATACCGTGCCATTCTAGATAAGGACCACAACACTCGTTGGTTCTCGAAGTCTAGTGCCGTACACACAGGGATTTACACGGATGTCAAAGAGGCCTTCGTTATTCTCGGTGCATCTCATCTACTGAAGAAAGAGAATCTACCACACTTTCCGGCCCTCACAACTGAGTTTCTGGCCACTCTAGAGACTAGTTTTCCGTCGAAGACTTCGGTGGGACGAATCCGGTTTCAGCTCGGTAATGTGAGCCATGAGTTCACCATGGCGTAGTTCAATGCAATTCTGGGGCTCCCAAACCCTTCTAGAGAGTACAGCTTGAAAGACTACAGGGTGACTCGGACTTGGAGCTATATCGCTGGGGAGGACCAATCCTCCACAGCGGCATTATCTGGGGCAAGCATCATCAACCCCATCTTCCGGATCATTCTCCGAGTCTTAGCCGCCACATTCTGGCCGAAGAGAGAGTTGAACAGGCCAACGAGGACGGAAGTTGCTTGTCTCCGCACTATCCTTTTCGAGGAACCTGCCCCTTTGAATTTGGGGTATGAATGGCTCTACTACATAGAGAAATCAACCAAGTCCAAGGAAGTTTGGTGTGGTAATTTGGTCAGTCTTTTGGCCACAAACCTTGGAGTCGACCTCACTCGCTATACACCGGCTCATGCTCAGTTACTCAACAAGAACTATTGGTATAGTTCCGGTATTTTCCTTCAAGCTGAGAGAGGGTTTAAAGTAAGAGTTCAAGACCGCCTTGTTACACCCACCCTCGACATGTTGGAGTTACTCTATGTACCAAATTGGTACGAGGCGTGGACGGGACATGCTTTCCCATTGGAGCCCAAGCCGGAGGATGAGCTATCACTTAGGCCTTGTGAGACAAGGTTTGAGCGAGAAGGTGAAGAGATGGATGAAGATGAAGATAAAGATGAAGATGAGGATACCGAGGTTGCTGGCAATGACACTGAAGAAGCTGACACAGAGGGAGGCACTGAGGAGCTTAACTTTGAGGAAGAAGATCTCGATGCTGAGGTTTTAGGCACCAACATTCTCGTTGACGACCGGGCTCGTCAACGATCATTTCCAGCGTTTTGCATCTGATGCTAACGAGGTACCCAGGGTCGTTAACGACCCACCGAGGGCAGCTAACGAACCACCGCCAACTCCTACCGACCCCTACTCTTATGGACTTGTGCCATATAACCCGGTGCTTCACCATGATCACTTTCAGCCTCACTACCCACCACCTCCTCAGCCTGAGTACACTGGATCGAGCATTCCGCCACCATGGGCCGAGGATCTTTCTGCACGGATGCAACAGCTTCACCTCCAGCAGGACCACATTCATAGGAGGATGGATAGATGGGAGACTGTCTATTCAGCTCGAATAACATTTGAGGATGAGAGGCATCGTCAGAGAGAGACAGAGGATGTTGAGCGTTGGAGGACGATGTATGACTTCATGGGGAACTTTGAGCACTATTTTCCTCCACCTAACTGATGATTCAGCTTGAAGACATTTTCCTTGTTTTCCACTTCTGAGACTTTGTAAGTTTTTGTTTTCTCTTTTCTTGTTTTCTTGTGTTTTTCTTTTCTATTTCTTCCTTTCTTCTTATTTTTCTTACAGTGGGGACACTGTAATTTGAAGTATGGGGTGGGAGAAAGTAGAGACTTTTGTGTCTTGTTTGTTTTTTGTGCTTTATTTTAAGTAGTTCTTTTATAAAAAAAAATCGAAAAAGTTTTGAAAAATATCTAAAAAAAGAAGGGTCTTAGAATTGATAGATATCCTTTTCTTAGGTTCTATGATAGTAGTTGCTAGCATGATCATTTAATTCCTTGCAATCATGCCTTTGAGAATATAGCCAGATTCTTATTTTGAAGTAGTTTCTTAGGAAGGAATAGCATTTGATGAACTTGAGCACATATACCTTCTTAGCATAAGTGATGCAATCCAACAAAAAAATTAGCCTTGTGAATTGTTTTTGGCCTTATAGGGAGAACATTAAAAATCCCTCTTCTTTTCTTGTGTGATTTACTCTCTATATGCATATTATCTCTTGGAATTGTGATGGTTATCTATTTCTTGAGACCCATATGAGATTTATAGTTCATTACTTGTGAAATCAGATGATAGAGAACTTATTTTATAAGCCCTATTAATCCTTATCCACCCTTACATTATCCTTCTATTTGAAACCAATTTGAGCCTGAAGCTTTTTATTTTTAGCTCCACAAAATTTGTTCCCTAGCCGAGATAAGCTTGACCCTATTCGGGGATTAGGACTTAGATTTGGAGAGGTAAATTGTTTTGTTGAGTGTAAAAAAAAGGGGGGGTGAAATATAATGTTTGGTTCGAAATTGAGGGATTATTGGGAAGGGTAGATTGGAAGTCTCTTGTTTTTAAAAGTTGTGATAAGAAAGATCTCTTGGTACAAAAGATGCACAAAAGGAAGCTATTAAGAAGAAGCAGAGTACACGATGAAGCTCGTTAACGACCCTGAAGTGGTTTGTTAATGAGGCAGCGAGAGGAAAAAATGGAAGAAAAAAAATGAAGAAGTGAAGAAGTGCATTCAAGTTCATATAGATAAGTCGGAGATTCTTTTGTTTTATGAGACTTTCTAGGATAATAATGGGTGAGTGAAAATAAGTGTGCATAATGAGAGAGTGAGTTTGGTATGTTCTTTTATGAGAGTTTTGATGTTATGTGTGAGTTTTTAGGAGTCTTTTGATTCCTGGATATTATTAGCACCACATAGCCAAAATATTTTCCACGCCTATTTGTCTTTACCCAGCCCCGTTACAACCCGGCCGAATGGAAGCTTCTATGAAGTTTTTTATTGAGCCTAAGTTCTCTTGATGATTTTTGCTTGTTTTGACAAATCTTGGGTGGAGAGTTTGGTGATATAAGTTCCAATTTCTATGAGTTTTTGTATATGAGATGAGTTGAGAGATTGAATTTATGAGCCCAAACACTTGAGAGTTGAGAGAAACACATTTTCATTGTGAGGTTGGATTGTATTTTCTTGTGTCTATTTTAGGTGTATATATGTGTGATGATGTTAATAGTCCTTTGCTAATTTTCTTCTAGATATTTTGATGTTGCTTTTTAGATGATGGCTATAATTTGATGAGTATGTTGTTTGGTTTTGATTATTGTTTAGTGATTGCTTGAGGACAAGCAAGTCTAAGTATGGGGTATTTTGATGTTCGTGTTTTTAGTATAGTTTTTGATAGGTTTTATTAGGTTATTAGGACTAGTTTTGATAAGTTTAGGTTTAGTTTTATGTGTTTTTGGATAGTTTTGCATATTTTGTGAAAAGTATGGAAGCTACTCCGTTTTGTGTCTTTTTGTAGGTTTTTAGCAAGGAAAAGGTGTTGTTTGGAGCTGAATTTGGAGAGCTATGATAAGAGATGGAGGAATACGAGATGAAGAAGCTGAAGTTCGAATTTTTGGAAGAGAAATGTTGAAGAAAACCAAGCCCAGGCTCGTTAACGAGGCTGTGAGGGCTCGTTAACGAGGCCACGAGATGAAAGTGTTCGAGAGTTGACTTTGTGACTCACCGATCTTGTGCGGGAATTTATTTCCGTGTCGGTAGAGTATCTTTTTATGATTTTAAGGTTATTATATTATGTATTTTAGGTCTTGTTATCTTTTGAGATTTTATTTCTATCTTTTAGAATAGATTCTATCTTTTTAGGAAAGTTTATATCTTTTAGCCTTTTTAGTTTCTAGCCTCTTTTTAGTATAAATACCCTTCTATCTAGCATAGAAAGGAGGTCGGAATTTTGGAGGAAGGAGAGCCGAGAGAGAGAAGGACGGATCGGAGTCGTGATCGAAGGAGCTCGGTAGACGAAAGTTACCGGGGTCGTTAGTCGTGTGTTTGATTCGTTATTTCGTTGTTTTCGGTTTCTTCTGAATCTCTGTAAGACGATATTTCTTATTTATTTGAGTAGTGTTTTGTTTTCAATGTTTTCTTTGATTGAAGTTATTAGTTTCTTAGTCATGATTAGTGAGTAGTCTTTTTATCTAGGGTCGGGGTGGAAACCCGGCATAGTTGTGCATGTTTGGTGAGTAAGATTATGTGTTGAATGCCTTTTATCTATTGTTGAGATTGTTTGTTGTGCTTATACCAAGATGAAAGTTGAGGTAATTTGAGTTGTTGACTTGATTGAAAGAGAAAGTCATAAACTTAAAGGTTGATATTGTTTGAATACGAAAGTTTCAAGCTTTAGATCCGAAACAAGCAATTGGGTGAGTTAGTTTATGAAAGTAGATTAATTTTCTTGCTAAGTCAATGAAAGTTGATGCTTCTATCTATTTAAAGGCATGATATTTATCTTCTTACGAGCTTGAGTGCATGACTATGTTGTGGTAACCCGTGTCCTAGATATTTTCGATTTTATTTGATTTCTTTCAAGAACATATTTGTTACTGAGTTCGTTGGCTCGGTACCGAACCTGTCTAGGTCGTTAATTTTGGTCTTTTTATTCTCGGTGGTTCGTTAACGAGGCTGACAACTTCGTTAACGAGGCTGCTTGTGTGTTTTGCTTGCTTTTGTTTTAATCTTTAGGAGTCGATAGATAAACAAACCTTGCTTCTTGTGGAACGATCCTGACTCCCCTATACTCAGCGGGGTCTTGACTATAAATTTATTTGTTGTCAATCAACCCTCTCAACAGTATGCCGTCCTATAAGCCCATAGAGCGCCATCCAGTTTAGATGACCAATCCTTCCTTGAGCGGGACATCGTCTTTTCCAATATGCTCTTGATTTGCCCGTTTGAAACTTAAACTTGGCCACTAGTTTGAGGATGATATGGTATTGCCACCCGGTGTGATACCCCATACTTGGCCAAAAAGTGCTTCAAAACTCCGCTCTATGAAATGAGATCCACCATCAATAATGAGGACCCTTGGGACGCCAAACCTGTGACAAATGTTAGTTTTAATAAATTTAGCCACGGTTTTACATCATTGGTCCTTGTAGCAACGACCTCCACCCACTTAGAGACATAATCGACTGCAACCAGGATATACTTGTAGGGGCCCGATGAAGGGAAAGGTCCCATGAAGTCTATACCCCAAACATCGAATAATTCGACCTCTAGTATCCCGGACAGCGGGTTTTCATGTCTCCAAGTGATGTTGCCAGAGCGTTGGCATTCATCACATGTTGTCACATAGTCCATTACATCCTTGAAAATGGTTGGCCAATAGAGACCACTTTGAAGAATCTTCGTCGTCGTTTTGAATCCTTTTGCATGGCCACCGATAGGAAGTGTGTGACATTGACGGATCACACTCTCTATCTCCTCTTCTGGAATACAACGCCTAAAGGGGTGATCACTTCCTTGTTTGAACAAGTAAGGATCATCCCAATAGTATTGTTTGACATCATGGAGAAACTTCTTTTTCTTTTGTGGGGTTAGCCCCTCGGGAATTACGCCTCCTACAATATAGTTAGCAAAATCCACAAACCAAGGGGCTTTTGACCCACTAATAGCATTGATTGATTGAAAAGAAGTAGAAGTAAGAGATGAAGAAGGAATTGAATTGAAAGAAATGAGTTTAGGTTGAGAAAATGCACCTGACTGGGTCGTTACCAAATCTGATTGGGTTGGTGTCGACCCTGGAGTTGTTATATTTCCGTCGGTAACAACCTCTTGTGGCTCGGTATCGAGCCTCCCGATTATGGTATCGATGCGCCTTGATTTATTGTCGATGTGATCGACGCCCTCCGGCCTCGGTAATGGCTCGGTACCGACCCCTCCAGGTTCGGTAACGAGGGTCTTGCCGTTTCCAACCTCGTTCATCATGAGGTGTTCATCCGGCCTGGAGTCGCTAATTGGCACTTCGTTGTTGGATTCGGTGATGTGTTCAACTAGCAACCTAGATAAGTGATCCACCACCAAGTTTTTTGCTCCCTTTTTATCTCTAATCTCATGATCAAATTCCTGCAATAAGAACATCCAACGAAGTAGCCTAGGCTTGGCATCCTTTTTGGCCATTAGATATCTAACAGCCTCATGGTCAGTATAAACAATCACTTTTGAACCAACAAGATAGGAACGAAATTTTTCAAAAGCAAATACTACTACGAGGAATTCCTTTTCCGTCATAGTATACCTAATCTACGCCTCATCAAGCGTCTTACTCGCATAATAGATGGCGTGGAGCTTTTTGTCCTTCTGTTGTCCTAAAACTGCGCCAACAACAAAATCATTGGCGTCACACATAATTTCAAAGGGCAAGGTCCAATCTGGGGACTGCATAATAGGAGCGGAAACAAGGGCTTCTCTTAACCTGTAATATGCTTCAAGACAATCTGGAGACAGCTCAAACACTACATCCTTCATCAGTAGGTTAGTCAGTGGTTTAGCTATGTTAGAAAAATCTTTGATAAAGCGTCTGTAAAACCTAGCATGCCTAGAAAGCTCCTAATGTCTTTAACAGAAGAGGTAGGAGGTAGTTTTTCAATAAGCTCAATTTTGGCTTTATCTACTTCAATCCCTCTCTTAGAAACGAGGTGCCCTAATATAATTCCCTCTTGAACCATGATATGTCATTTTTCCAAATTAAGCACAAGGTTGGTTTCTTCACATCTTTTAAGCACACAAGTAAGATTAGCAAGAAAAGTATCAAAGGAAGAACCATACACAGGAAAATCATCCATAAAGACCTCTACTATGTCCTCTATCATATCAGAAAAAATGGTCATCATACACCTTTGGAAGGTGGCAGGGGCATTACAAAGCCCGAATGGCATTCTCTTATAAGCAAAAGTCCCATAGGGACATGTAAAGGTAGTCTTTTCCTGATCATCAGGACGAATGGAAATCTGCCAAAATCTGCTATAGCTATCTAAAAACAGAAATAATCATGTTGGGCTAAGCGTTCTAACACTTGATCGATAAAAGGAAGCGGAAAATGATCTTTTCTAGTAGCACTATTGAGCTTCCTATAATCGATGCACATCCTCCAACTAGTTGTGGTCCTAGTGGGGATTAGCTCTCCATTTTCATTCTCAATAACGGTCATTCCCCTTTTTTTAGGGACTACATGGACCGGACTAACCCATTGGTTGTCCGATATAGGAAATATGATCCCAACATAAAGTAATTTAATGATTTCCTTTTTAACCACCTCTTTCATATTAGGGTTTAGCCTACGTTGATGCTCTATGGTAGGTTTATGATTATCCTCCATGTATATCCTATGCATGCAAAGTGAGGGGGATATGCCAGTGATATCATCTAGGGAGTAGCCTATAGCTATTCTATGTGTCCTAAGCACAGTAAGAAGCTTCTCTACTTCCTCATCTTTTAATTTAGCATTGATGATGACAGGGAAAGTAGAATTAGGACCAAGAAATTCATACCTGAGAGAGTCTGGAAGGGGCTTGAGCGTTGGGGAAGGCTCAGCTGGAATAAGAATAGGCTCTTCGGGCTCTGTCTTCAAGACCTCTTCAAGGTATTCAAATGCCGAGTTTCTTCATCCTCGGCCAGGCTCGGTATCGATGCAGTAAGGGTCGGTACCGAGTTGTCTTTGTCTGCCAAGAGACTCAGTACCGTGGTAAATGGGCTCGGTACCGAGACTGCGGAAACTATCTCGGCCCATCTTCAATATGAGAATGTATCACTCGCCAACAGTCTTCCAACAGGGTCCCCACATTCGATGAATTCATTATGGGTGTAGATCATCTTAACTTCGACTCTATCTGTCTCCTTCATTGTCGGGTTGAACTTAAATTCCACCACCTCATCCCCAATTTCGAAAGTTAGGAGTCCCCTCCTAACGTTAATTATGGCACCGGCTGTGGCGAGGAATGGTCTCCCTAAGATAATAGGCACCATCGGATCTTCGGGCATCTCCATGACTATAAAATCATTGGGAACAAAGAATTTGCCCACTTGAATCGGAAAATCTTCTACAACTCTTGTTGGCCTGACGCGTGAGCCATCTACCATGTATAGCCTCATGTTGATTGACTCCAATGGTCCCATGTTAGCTTTTGACCAGATTGATAATGGTAGGAGACTTGCACTGGCACCGAGATCACATAAAGCTTTGAATCGGTGGGTGTCAATCCCAATTGTGATAGCAAATCTCCTTGGGTCACCTACCTTTTCTGGAAGGGTAATGGATCGGACCTCATCTGTCAGCTCTGTTATGGATCTTTTCCTGCTAAGAATGTCCTTCAAAATATTTGTGTAAGTCGGCATTTCGCTTAGGGCCTCAACGAATGGTATAGAAATATTCAAGCCCTGGAGAATCTTAATGAAACGCTTAAACTTGCCTTCTGTTGAGTCCTTTGACTTCTTAGTAGGAAAGGGGAGAGACTTCACCAATCTCGGAGCCAAAGCGGGCTCGAGAGGTGGTGCTACCAGGTCGACAATAAGGTTGATCGGTGCCGCAGAAGGATAGGTACCGACCTTGGTGAGGTCATTATCGAGCCTGGGACTAAGAGAGGGGCTCGGTGTAGAAAAATTACCTGAGTTGGGGTCGGTGACGACCATGGGAGCATCGGTATCGAGTGGTTCAGGCTCGGTAACGACCCTCTTTGGCACATTGTCGACCTGGGCCGTGGCGTCTTCTTTAGTAACGGGGTCCTTCTCCTTAGCTTTGGCACTATCTGGCAGCCTCTTCCCGCTCCTAAGGTGTACGGTAACTATCTGTCCTCTAGGGTTCTCCTCGGGGCGACCCGGGAGTTGCCCTTGTGGCCTCAAAATCTGTGCAGCTAGGTTCCCTAGTTGTGAGTCGACACTCTTCTTCCATACATCGAACTCTCCCCATCTTTTCATCTGATTGTTAAGGTTGGCTTGGACTTCGGTGATTTCATTCTTCACGCTATTAATCCCTTTATAGAGTCCTTGCACCCAAGATGGTGGCTCTTGATAGCCTGGAGGTCGATACGGTGCGGGCCGTTTGTCCGGAGGGGGTGCTGCATAACTCGGATTTTGATTTTGATTTTAATTTCCCCAAGCCGGATAATTGTTTCGCCTATCAAAGTTATTAGGCGGGTTCCTGAATTGTCCTCTCATATAGTTCATCTCAACATATGTCTCAACGTCTCTAACCTGCTCGATGTTAGTGCAAGCAGAAGTACTATGGGCAGAAGAGCCACACTCTTGACAAGGTTGAGAGGTTTTCAGAAAACTTACCTGTTTCTTTAGACGGTTGATCTCATCCTGTAGAAATTGATTTTTGACATCAGGATCAACTTCATCCTTATTAGGCATGTAGAGATTCTTATGTGGCTGGGGTGGTTGCTGTGTCCCATACATGGCATCGTAGTTAGACAACTTGTCCAACAGTTCCCATGCAGCAGTGGGATCCATCTCAATAAATCCGCAAGCAGTGTGCGTGTTGATGCGGTTCTTTGTTTCTACATTAATCCCTTAGAAGAAGATTTCTTGGAGCACATATAGGAGTTGCCCATGAGTGGGGCACTATCTGAGCATCTCCTTGAACCTCTCTCACGTCTCTATAAAGGTCTCGTTAGGCAGCTGGTGATAGGAGATGATGCGTTTTCTCAACTTCATTGTGTTGGCATGAGGGAAAAACTTTACAGGAAATTGATCATAAAAAGCCTTCCAAGTCCTGATAGACTTAGGAGGTAAGCTCACCAACCAGCTCAGGGTCTTTCCAGTAAGAGACCACCTGAAAGCTTTTAATAGAACATATTCTAGTGACACACCTTCAGCAGCAATAGTGTCACATAAATCAAGAAAAATTTTAATATGTTCCATAGGGCACTCAGTAGGTTTCCCTTCAAACTGAGCCCTTTTGATTAAGGAAATAAATTGAGACTTGATCTCAAAAGTCTTCTCTATCTCCGGAAGCACGATTGCAGACTCTGGCACCCTTAGTTCTGGATGCATATACTGTTTGGCATTGCTTGGATAGGCATTCAACTGCTCATGTAGACGGGTATTGTCCTCTCGATGACGTTCAATGTTTACTCACTCTCGTTCAGCTGTTGCGGCAGCAGCATCTCGATCAGCTTGTAACGGCTCCATCTGCCTCTAAAGAGCGGCCATTTGTTGTGTCATCTCTTCAGGAGTCATTGTCATGGCTTGGTTTCCTCTTCTTCTGCGGTGCAGGGTGCGTTCAGGTTCAGAATAATAACCAGTGTTATCAAACTCGAGCCTGCGACGTCCTGCTGGCATAAGCTGAGAAAACAAACAAAGAAAACAAAATTAAAAACAAAAACGGGATCGGGCTATTCTCAGACCCACAGGTAAACAAACAAACACTGTTGCTTCCCCGGCAACGACGCCAATTGGTTGAAGGGAGTTTTTAACTCGACAACAAATAAATTTGTAGTCAAGACTCCGCTAAGTATAGGGAGGTCAGGATCGTCCACGGGAAGCAAGGTTATTTGTTTACCGAACTAAGAAAACAAAGCAAAACAAGGCAAAACAGGCTACGACAACCCTCGGTACCGACTTTGTCAGGGTCGGTAACGATGTTGGTGTTTCTACTAAAATAGAGCAAATAACACGAAGGAAGTGCAAGCTCGGTACCGATCTGTGTGCCTCGGTAACGAGTATATTCGAATGCAAAAACGAAGGAAAATCAAGTGATAAAAAGCTCTAGGACAAGGATTACCACGACATAATTATGCATACAAACTCATGTGAAGGATAAAGATCATGCCTTTAAAGATAAATCTATCAACTTTCGTTGACTAATCAAGCAAATCAATTAACTTTTATAAATCAATTCACTTTTCTACTTGTTTTGAATCCAAAGCTCGAAACTTTCGTTATCGAACAATATCAACATTCAAGTTCACAACTTTCTCTTTCGATCAAGCAACAAACTCAAATTACTTCGACTCTCGTCTTAGTATAAGCACAAACAAGTATTTCAAAAGATATAAGGCAATCAAAACATCAACATATTCATTCAACCTTGCATAACCATGTCGGGTTTCAACCCCGACCCTAGAAAAGAGAACTACTCACACATCATTGAATCAAAACAAACAACTAAGTTAAAAGAGAACATTGAAAAGTAAAACTTACTTGAAATTAAAGAAATATCGTCTTACAAACCACACGTTCAAACTCAAAACAACGAAGAACAAGAACAACAACCTCGATCACGACCCTCTCTCTCTCTCTCTCGATCGAACCAGGATCGCAGTCTCAATCGTCCCTCTCTCACGAATTTCTAACGACAAAACTAACCAATCCCTTTCTACTAGGCTAGAACAAGGGTATTTATACTAGAGAAAGCTATCTAATAAAGATCTAAAGGGTAAAAACTTCCTAAACTAAACAGATCACAAGATAAAAGATATAATTTCTGAAAGACGTTGCTGCTCTACCGACACAGGTCACCTCGGTAACGACCTGCACAGGGTTGGTAGACACTTGTTGAATTCCTTGGATAAAAACTTGTTGCACAGCTCGATACCGACCCTCACATGTCGGTAACGAGGTCTCTGTTTCGGGTTTATTTGCACTTCTCGTGGCTTCACTTGGAATTCTCCGAGATCTTCACGACATATCCTTTTCTCTTTTTCTATGCACTCTACCACAATCTCCTTGACTTCAGCTTTGCTCGAAAATGCTCCTTTCCACTTCAAAAACCTACAAAAAGACGCAAAACGGAGTAGCTTCCATATTTTTCACAAAATATGCAAACTTATCCAAAAACACACAAAACTAACTCTAAAACTCACTAAAACTAGACTAAACAACCCAAGAAAAACACCGAAAACTATACTAAAAACACGAACATCATCTTCCATGTAAGGGATCACTGAAGAAGGGTTTTATATTTCCTCCGCAAAAGAGTACCTATTGTATTTATGGGAGTTGATGGAGTATTTCATGTATGAAGATTGATTATGAAATTTCGTGTACCTTACAAATGCTTGCTCGACCTTTACAGTGAATAATCACTTAATTGGGTCGTTGGGGGACAAATGCCGAAGATCTCGCCATAGAGATAATGCTTTGAGATGGCTTCTAAGATTCTCATGGTGTCAATGTGTTGCATTAATTGTGCTCCATAATGACATTGAGATTTTTGCATGGCAGTTACACCCTTTTATCTCGCCTCACAATTATGCCCATGGATCTCGCTCATGGTTAATGCTCCTAATTAATGCCCCATGATCTTCATCGTGACATTAATGTCAGTTTAGAATAGTCCTAACAATAACCCGAAATTCATATTGGAAGCATTCAACAGAGAAGATAGATTTCTAACCACCTTTTAACCATGTAGATTGCATAAGATGTTTGTCCAATGTTTGTTGAGAAGAGGACAAGTTTGTATGATACTTCTGTCACAATTGTATGATGTTATCGTTTTGTGGAGAGGATCTGTTTGTGTAATGTGATGTGTTATAAGTGCAATCTATTATATGTAATTGTATTATGTGAATGTGTGTATGCATCTCGCAAGTACCATTGAGAGTGTATGTAATGCATACATGCCCTAAATATATGACATGCTCTATGTGTATAACATGTGTTGTATTTTTGACATGCTCTATATGTATAACATGTGTTGTATTTATGGCATGCTTTATATAGACAACATATTTTGTATTTATGAAATGTTTTGTACACGCACCTTGTTTTTATGCCATGTTGTGTATCACCACAATATAGACCGACCATTATAACTTGTTCTCGAGTTTGCCTCTATATATGGGCTATAATGTGATGGCTTGATGCCATTCGTATAGCAAGGCATCCTTCGCAAAATGCTACTATGAGTTCGTTTGTTTGCTATGTAACAAGGTCATGTATTCAACACTTGTAAAGTGATGTGCGTTTGTGTAAACGTTTTTTTAGGGTGTTGTAGTTTTAAATTTTAAACCTTGTGTAAGTATATGACATGTTCCACCCCCAGTTTATGGGTTCAAACTTACTCTTGAATCCAACAAAGAAATCGCAATGAGAAATTTCGAAAAGCTCTCACGTGAGGGTTGATCCCCAAATTATCAAAATAGGTGAAGTGCTAAATGTCTTTGAAAATCTTCCAATAAATAGTATCCATACTAGGCTAAAATTTTGCCAAAAAGAAAAACCTAAATTGTCTATACAACTTGGACGTTCGCTTGGAAAAGAGTTTGATTCATCACGCAGTTGTGTGATATGCTAATAAGCGCAGTCAAGTGGACAAGCAACCGCTTGACCGAGCTTGATTCAGTTGAAGACGGTTGCAACAAAAAAAATATGCCTGGTCAAGAGTGTGGCTCATCACGTGGTTGATAGCTCGACTAAGCTTCACTGAGTTGTTGGACCTTGAGTCATGAATTTGCATGGGCATGGGCTTGCTTGTCCTATGGGCTACATTTTGCTTGTATTTAATTCTAAAACCCGATCCAAGGCCCACTACTTGCGGCCCGTAATACATTAAATTGTGTAATTCAAACGGACTATTGATTCATGTACGTCCTCATTCCATCTTCCGAGCAAGCCTCAAGATATCTTCAAAATTCGCCTCAAGATATCTTCAAGATTCGCCCTATAAACTCATCCCACACATGATCATTTGCACACCTTGCATCGCTCTCACTTGGATTACTCCAAAAATGGATCAAACCTCTTCTTAAAGACCTAAGTATATGCAAAACACAAATCACCAAAACCCAAAAATCATGAAAATGCAACTATAACTGCTAAGAAATTTCATTGGATCCAACAAAGATAGTTGATGCATGGTCGTCTGACTCATGTTGCCAAATAACAAAAAAATAATTAAAATCCATCATCTGTATAACAGAACCTGTTCTCATTTCTCAATAAAGATGTAAAGAAGGTATGTATTCCATCACTACTGAAAAAGTAGGCATAAGATCTCTTCATTTGTATAAGTTTATATCAGCACTACGCAAACATCCTTAATTGATACGTTACACGTCAGCTGATTAATGCTAAACACAAACTTGCAAAAGACGGGCCATAAAAAGACTTGAATATGTACAAGAAATCCTCCCCTGGACAACAGCCACATTAAACTCGCTGCCTTGTGAGATCAAGAGCTATATATTATAGACCTCTCCACCTCACAAAAAGAGCAGCCAAACTCCAGCACAGAAATTAATTAACCAGACATGTAATTTTCATTATATGTAACCTCTATCTGTCATAAACTCAACTTGTACTTAATTAAACCAGCTAAACTATCTCTCTTTGTGATCTTAACATCATCTCTGTAATTAAACTTGTGCCCTTGTCTTACAAGGGGCAGCTCTTGCTCCTCTGCGTCGTCATCAGCCTGTCTTGTGCCTTTTGTGCTCTGCTTTGTGGCACAATTTGCGGCTCTACGTATTGCTATATCATACAATTAATGAATGTTTAGTCCAAGAAAGGTAAGTTTGAGGAAATCTACTTGAGTTAATAATACTACTAATTAAAGCTTCATAAGAGAATAATATATACCTGCTGAGTTCGTTCTCTCTCCAGCTCAGCCTGCTTTTGACACAACAAGCACAAGATTTTCAGTTTGCAAACTTGAACAAAAAGCCTATGTTTTCAGTTGAACATTTTTTTAAGTAGGAATTTACCAGAGCTTGCTTGAGCTGGCCATTCTCTTCCCTCAACTGATTTAGCTCTGCTTCCAACTCAACTGTGTAAGCCTGTCAATTACGCAAGAGATGAATCAAAAACATATATACAATTACAAAAAAAAATATCCTCGGAATGCAAGAGTAATTGAAAGTCACTACTCACTTCATATAGTATAAAATCAAAACTTGTTAAAGATATCTAAAAGCTAGTGAATCCACTCAATCTTACACTGAATGAATGAAGACTAGTAATGTGAAATTACTGACACAGATGGAACAACATTCTCAGAAAAACCGCAGAGAAGAAGAACAATGGGATAAAAACAATTCACATTAAAAGCATCGATCACAGATGGATCACCATGTGTGTAAAATTTACCTGCTTTCTGGCTCTGGACCTAGCAGCTGACTCCCTGTTCTTAATCATCCTCCTCTGCCTCCTCTCCACCACCTTCTCCACGGGCCCGTCCAGCGTCCGCTTCCTCGCCCTCAGCCCGCCCACGTCCATCCCGTACTGACCTCCCGACCCGTCCACCAGCCCCTCCGGGCCCAGAGGGCTCACGGGCGACGCCATTCCCAGGCCCGCCCCATACCCACCGCCGCCACCATTCCCGACCCCAGGCCCGCCATAGCAAACTCCGGGCGCGGGCCCCACTGGAACGTACCCGTTACTCCTCTTACTGCACTCCCCACCTACG
The DNA here is from genome assembly GCA_964016875.1 of Fallopia convolvulus. Lineage (NCBI taxonomy): Eukaryota > Viridiplantae > Streptophyta > Magnoliopsida > Caryophyllales > Polygonaceae > Fallopia > Fallopia convolvulus. The sequence continues at coordinate 59,931,075 of OZ024718.1, read as the reverse complement.
GGCCCACCACCGTTCTGTGGCAGAGCTGGAAACCCCCCAGGAGCAGTCATCACGGGCACAGGCGTGGGCCCATATGTGTGGCCCATTTGGGGATTATTGTTCCCGTTCTGGTACATCCCATACTGAGCCTGTGCCGCCGCTGCTGGTTGCTGCTGGTGGCGGCCCACTGCCGCAAGCGGTGCTGGTGGAGCAGGCGGCGTGAGGCCTGCATCCCGGACAACTCCGGCCTTGATTAGGAAATCCTCAAGAGTCATTTCCCCGAACGTCTGCTGCCTCTGTTGGGTGGGCCCGCTAGAGTGGTTCTGAATACTTTCACTGCTTCGGCCACCGTGGCCGTGGCCGCGGCCGCCTCTCTGAATCTCCGACCAGACCTCCTCCACCGTCTTCCGGCAGAGTGGCGCCGGGAGAGTGAGCGAGCCCTGCCTAGAGAGGCTCGGTTGCTTCGCTAACCCTCTTTCGGAAGCCACTGGCGCCGACTGAGGGTTGACGATCGCCAGGGTTTGGGCGACGGTCGTGACGGTGTCGTTTTGGGGGTGTGCTGAGTGGTGGTGGTGGTGGTGATTCTGGTTCTCTTCGGCGGTCCAGATGCTGTTGAGGAATTCGTCCATGTTCATGGAACCGAAGTTCTTGCCGCTCTCGCACATCGTGTTCTGGAACTCGTCCAGAGTCAGGGAGTAGATCGACGATTGCCTCCCCAGCGATGGGTGCGGGTGGCCGACGCCGCCGTTGTCGTCAGCGTTGTCATTACTCCTGGTGATGGCCGTAGCCGGAGAGCTTGCCTCCACCGGTTCTACATCCGCCGCCGCCATCTTCGAAAACTGGTCTTAATTCTGCTTGATCATTGACATAAATTGCTCAAATTCATATGTAATTGGAACATTTTTGAGATGATTGAAGTGGACCAGTAATAGTGAGAGTCGTGTGTGATTAAAATTTACAGCAGTAATATTGATTGCTTAGCTCGGTCCTAGTTGGGAATCTGATGACTATGACATCGTCAATTAGGATGCTAAAGCACCGAGTAGCGATAAACTTAATTAACAGAGGTATATCAATCATGTAACAATGTTGGAGATGAGAATATTCTTTATCACGTACATCAAATCCACACTCTTTTCTGTAGGTATGAGTTAATTCACAGATTAATGGTTAATTAAACCTACTTCTCCCTAATTCTCAGAAATGAAATCAACCATTTTGTTAATTAGGGGGCGGCTTTTGCAACACAAGCAAATTTTGTTAGCCACAAAAGGTTGGAAATTTTGGCTATACCTACCAAAGTTAGGAGAACAGTAGGAAAAAATTTCTTACTGATCGAACAAAAAGAGGTCGCTATCATTAACTTAGATAACTTTGGTACACATTTGTTTGAGATTCTCAATTCTAAAGTACAACACAAGCAAGGGAGTATCATTTCTTGGTAGGCAGTGGCCAGTGGGTGTATTAAATAATCCATGAACATGAGAGATGCAAGGAGGATAGTGGGGATGGATGAATATGTAATATGTTAGTATTATAATAATAAAAAGGATGGTGCAAATTAGCAAGAAAATCACAATGAATGAATTGACCAGCAAATGGAAAGACCCCCAATAAGCAAAATAGACACTTCAAACTCCCATGCTCCGAATAATATTAATTAACCAATTACGTACTGAACAAAGCGCATTTCCAAAACAGGAAAATTTGCATAATCCCCCACCGAATGCCTAATATGGATCCTTCAACAGTCAACAAGCAATTCACCATCCTTTTTTTTTTGCAGGTAGAGAGAGATCAGTACGTACTGAATTGACCGACCAACCTTGAGAAGTTGAGGAGTCTCGGCAAAACAGATAGATTAACACTAATCAAAACAAATTCGATCTCCTCGGTTGCTCAGTAATTAAGTTAAGTTGGCTTCGGCTTGCGATTGAACTTCCGAGCGTGGAGATCTGAAAAATTGGTGTAGCTAGGTTAAACCGTAGTGGCTGCCGCCGCCGTGACGGAGAGAGAGAATTGAGGATTGGAGGAGAATAGGCTAAAAGAGCGGTTTGGGGCAGAATGACAAGGGCTTTTAAAGGAGGAGTTCGCCATCCAGCTACCATTGTTCTCCGAGGGGGAGAGAGTTTTAGTGTGTGCGAGTAAGGGGCGGGGCCCGCTGCCTGCTCTCTTCGCTTGGGCTTCGTTTGGTTTGCATATCAATATATGTATATGAGAATTTTTCTAGAAGAGTAAATTATACTCTTTCCGATTGAAAAAAAAATGTCGTTTTAGAATTTGATATAAATTTATAAAAACACTAATTGTATTCGAAATCTAATTTGATATAAATTAAAAAAATATCGTTTTTTTCCTTCGGTTCCTCGATTCCAAGGAATCGAACCCGTCACTATTGTGTACTGGGATTACATATACACGACTACATGTTATGGCGCCCACGGACTTTCACATACTATCAAAGCTCACGGTCTGGTCCTAGGTCCGTTTCCTGACTTGTTTGGACTTAGGTTTATGGATTGATCCTATCCGTTCATTATTTGGATTATGTTTGGCTATAAAGAGATTAAAATGTCACCAGTCGTTCTCTAGGCTAGTTGTAAATTGTCTAAAATACTAGATCCGTTTGTCCAAGTGTCAACTGGACCAGGCCAGTTGTACTTACATGAATGTGTTAAAATACCCCTTCTCACATGAAAAATTGGGCGATAAAATTATCTAATATATACCTTGAATTACTCCTCTATTTAAAATTATCTATTATTAATTAATTTTAAGATAAAATTACACTGAATTTATATACTTAAGCTTACGTACACACAACTCTCTGTCTCTCTGTCTGTCTCTGTTATATAGCCTAAGTATTTTCACAACCTATGTTATATTTCGGTGGTTTTATACTATTAGAATAACCAATTTCAATTTTTACCCCTAATGGAATGATCTAATTCTAGGAGGCAAAGAAATGTTGAGATATTTTAAATTTGGTCATTATCTATGTTGTTTTAATGTGAAAAATCAAGTATCCACCATAACTTTCACAATTAGTTTTTCCATAATTAGATAAAACTAGTTAGTACAAATCAATTTATATAATTCATGATTATTACAAATCATATTACTAGCCTAAAATTTAGTTCAAAAGTGAGTTTTTTTTGTTATTAAAAAATATTTTAATCAAAGTAGAATTCCCAACCAGTACTTGACATGCAAAAGCATTTTCATCAAATAAATATATATCCACGCATTAATTTATTAAATCAACCCAGTCCTGAATACACTGGATGTAGCAACAGCTACATTATGTTAAACAAATACAGATCAGAAAACCAACGGAAAGTCCGTGTACACCTTTCGTTTTGGGCGGGTGTGTGATGCGAACCAAGAAACTAAACAGACAAAAAATAAAGAAATTAACATATTCGGAAATATGGACCTATTGGTATAAGATATATAAGATATAAGGCGTAAAATTTATGGAGTATAACTTTCAGCTCCTGCATTATATTGTTGATTTCAAATTTTCTGAAGCGACGAAGTATTGGGATAATAATATATCTATGGCAAATCACAATCCAAAATAAAAAATGTAGCGGGAGGATTCATTAATTCACATAAGAGAAATGACTTTTCAAATTTTTTTTTGGTCAAGGCAAAATTAACTTCTAGGAAAGACTCCCTTTTAAAGTTTTCACTCTCGTGAGTATATAGATCGAACACGTAAGATGACCTTGACTAATTATACGGCCGGATTTCCATAATGACAGGTATAATGTGTTGTTAACGAAGTATGTTTTCCTAAAAATGATTTGAAGTTAACGAACTCAGTATTTATTTCATGTGTTTTGAATGCATTTTAAGTCTTGTTATATTTATTGTTCCAAAATAATTTTTGGGTGAACAATTGTTGCCGTGCTTTAAAAAAATGTAAAAAAAATATAAAGATGCACTTATTTTAAGAGTTTAAAAGTAATTTTTAGATAAAGTGTAATTTTTAGGTGAAAAAACAAAGACTTAGTTTAGTCTACCAGAAACTGGGTGTAGAAAAGATAAAAAACATAAAATTGAAAAACCAAGAAAGACCAAATTACAAAAATTGGCTACAAATTGCATCCAAACGTAGCGTAAATGGTGTAGCTTTGGGTCCCGCACCCCGCCCCTATTTTGAGTGCAAAGAGAAAAAATACAGTAAGAAAGAAAGAAAGAGAGGCGGTGGCAGGGAGTTTGTGCAAGGAACCGTTGACACGTATTTGAGTCCCGACACGTGTCTCCGTTCCGCTATCTCCTTCTCTAGCTCTACAATTCCAAATACTCTTTCAAACGACGTCACTTTGACTTTCTTCCCATGCCTTGGCTGCTTGGCATAATTGCTTCGCAATATACTGTATCTTCACCAAAAAAAAAAAAAAATGCATTGCAGTATACTGGTATTAGATATTTAGATCACACGATTTTCAAGTTTGTGGAAAAACGCTTTGATAAATTAATAGGTTAACTTCACAAAAGAATAAATCATAAAAAATTATAGCATCAAAACCTACGTCAACATTGCTACTAAAAATTAGCTTCATATTTATCAGGATAAAATATCATTTTAAAATTTTAAAATGCCAAGTACATATATCTGTATGTATAGGCATTCGACCAAAAAAAAATATCTGTACAGGCATGACAATTTGTGTGTGGGAATTGCAAGAGGCCTGGGGTGTTTGGCCAGGCCCATTAATAGTGATCAGTGTTTTAAGGAAAGCCCAACAGCGTTTTTTTCATTAGTCTACAACACTTGAGAGTAGTGGTGTGTCCGGTTCCGGTTCGGTTCTGGTTTTCCATGGTTCCGGAGCCGGTTTCTGGACCGGTTCCGTTCATCCAGATTTGAAAAAAAAAACTAGCCGTTTTTTGCACAAACCGCGATCGCGGTAAGAGAGCACTGCGGTCGCGGTATGTGGACCGCGATCGTGGTTTGTTGTTCTAACGGCTATTTTAGCCTTTTCCGCCCGGTTTGGGAAGAGAAGGGGTTGGAGAAGAAGGGCTTCAACTTGATATTAAGTTGACTACGTATCCTCTCGGGGTCATAGAAGAATCAAAGCCCACGTAGTTCTCTTACCTTCGATATGAAACCCCGTTTGGCAACTTACCTAAGACGACCCGGCGGAAGAAGCTTGGCTTGCGTCGTCCTCTATTACATCATCCGATGACTCCGTATAGTTCATTGATTGTGATCTAATTTCCGCCCTCTTCCAATCGTCCACACTAACTTGAGCTTCCAATGCTTCGGGTGCCAATCTTGATCTCCTATCGTCTAAGATGTGACACATTGGCTAAACTTTTGCTCCACCGCTACTGTTGAAGTGGGAACGGAAAGTACTTGAGCGGCGATCCTTGATAGTGTTGGATATGTATTCTTGTGTTGCTTCCACCAATCTAAAATATCAAAATCATCTACAAACTCAAAGGTAGTGGTTAGATAAGTATCGAGCTCCGTATGTGAGCTCGTGAATCTTGGTTTTTTTTTGTAAGATTTTGCAACATACGAGACCCGGCGGATAGCAAAGAACGACGAGATGAGGAGGACAATTGGGGTAATTGAGGCGTAGAAGGCACCTCACCACCCGAGCTATAAGTCTTATACAAATCATAGATAAGAGATTTAACACGTTCTATAATGACATCAACATTGCAATTTCTATCATAATGTTCTTCTTTTAAATTTAATAACTCATAGTATTGATACAAACTATCTTACAAACCTTGTATCTTAAATCTTGGATCAAAAACACAAGCAACAAGATAAATATCGGCAATATATTTGTAATAGTTCAACCACTTCCTCTTCATATGTAAAATACCTTCAACAATGTCGGATCGGTCGGGTTGTGAAAGCCCTTCCTTAAAGGCACCCGCTGTTGAAACCCGAAATAAACCGCGTTATAAACGGGATTATAATAAATACTAACTCTAATGATTCCGTACGACCAAATGGTTTTCGTACGTAGATTATCCCTCAATCCCACCCTTCAGGCTTCAGCTGATTGTTTTGTAATCCTTGTTACAATTAAAACCATTTGGACTTTATACCGTAAATAGCGCGATCTCACTCGGAGACCAAGCACATCGAATCTAGGTACAGGAAAATATTCCTAACCCGGAGAGGTTTTTCGATCCTTTTCCTTGTCTTGCCCTCCTTATATTTATATTACTTGAGCTTCTTGCTTATATTTTATGTGTCCGATGTGGGACGGTTTTTGAAACTTGCAAGTATGGTGGTTGAAAAGACTTTGACTTTGCATGCAAATGGGCACTTACATGGTGAGTGAATACATGCAAGGAGTTAGTTTTGATGGGTTTGATTGCCAACGTGGAGGTGGTGTTTTATGTTTTTCGGCAAATCATTACCGACTTAGAAATTTGGGCCAAGCCTATATCTTATTTGCATGCTGGGCCGAACAAGTTCAGTGGCCCATTTTTGTTCTTCGCTTATTGAACACGAGATATATTTACCATTGCTCCCATATATTTTCACACGTACATGCATATTTCATCTACTTATAATTTTGGCCTTGAGTATTTAGCGGTTATTTCGCGCACCATCACAACACCTTAGCTCGGCGTTCTCGTTTCACGAGGGCAACGAGACAATAAACAGGTGCGCCAACTTGCATAAGATGCTTTCGCTTTATCAGTTTGCAACCCATGCAACGCGATCTAAACTCGAGATTAGGTGGAGTTCGGCACTTTTCGAGAGTTAGGACCTCGTCACCTTAGAGAGTTAGCAAACCTCGCTCGCTTAGAAAGTTAGGACCTCGTCCTTTGAGAGTTAGCGAACCTCGTTCGCTTAGAGAGTTAGGACCTCGTCCTTTTGAGAGTTAGCGAACCTCATTCGCTTAGAGAGTTAGGACCTCGTCCTTTTGAGGGTTAGCGAACCTCGTTCGCTTAGAGAGTTAGGACTTCGTCCTTTGAGAGTTAGCGAACCTCGTTCTCTTAGAGAGTTAGGACCTCGTCCTTTTGAGAGTTAGCGAACCTCGTTCGCTTAGAGAGTTAGGACCTCGTCCTTTGAGAGTTAGCGAACCTCATTAGTTTAGAGAGTTAGGACCTCGTCCTTTGAGAGTTAGCGAACCTCGTTCGCTTAGAGAGTTGGGACCTCGTCCTTTTGAGAGTTAGCGAACCTCGTTTGCTTAGAGAGTTAGGACCTCGTCCTTTGAGATTTAGCGAACCTCGTTCGCTTAGAGAGTTGGGAACCTCGTCCTTTAGATTGTTTCCAACCCCAAGCGGGAAGCGAGGGTGGATTAGCGCACTTAGAACCGAGAGTTTCCAGCCCCAAGCGGGAAACGAGGGGTGGATTAGCGCACTTAGAACCGAGAGTTTCCAACCCCAAGCGGGAAGCGAGGGTGGATTAGCGCACTTAGAACCGAGAGTTTCCAACCCAAGCGGGAAGCGAGGGGTGGATTAGCGCACTTAGAACCGAGAGTTTCCAACCCCAAGCGGGAAGCGAGGGGTGGATTAGCGCACTTAGAACCGAGAGTGTCCAACCCCAAGGGGGAAGCGAGGGGTGGATTCGCGCACTTAGAACCGAGAATCTCCAACCCCAAGCGGGAAGCGAGGGGTGGATTGGCGCATAACGAGGTTCGACAGCAACCCCGAGCGGGAAGCTCGGCTGTCCAGCGCATAACGAGAATCGACAGCAACCCCAAGCGAGAAGCTCGGCAGTTCCGCGTAAAATGAGATTCGACAGCAACCCCGAGCGGGAAGCTCGGCGGTTCCGCGTAAAACGAGGTTCGACAGCAACCCCGAGCGGGAAGCTCGGCGGTTCCACATAAAACGAGGTTCGACAGCAACCCCGAGCGGGAAGCTCGGCGGTTCCGCGTAAAACGAGGTTCGTCAGCAACCCCGAGCGGGAAGCTCGGCGGTTCCGTGTAAAACGAGGTTCGACAGCAACCCCGAGCGGGAAGCTCGACGGTTCCGCGTAAAACGAGGTTTGACAACAACCCCGAGCGGGAAGCTCGACGGTTCCGTGGATAACGAGTTTTTGACGGCAACCCCGAGAGGGAAGCCCGACAGTTCCGTGGACGCCAGGAGCGAACCCCGTGGCGCCGCACCAGAGACTACGGTCCGCACACGCCAGGGGGGAACCCCGGGGCGCCGCACCAGAGACTGCGGCCCGCGCACGCCAGGGGAGAACCCCGTGGCGCCACATCGAGATTAGGGCTAAGCCCGCGCACGCTAGGGGCGGACCCCGTGGCGCCGCACCAGAGAATGCGGCCCACGCACGCCAGGGGAGAACCCCGTGGCACCGCATCAAAGACTGCGTCCCGCGCACGCCAGGGGAGAACCCCGTGGCACCGCATTGAGACTAGGGCTAAGCCCGCACACGCCAGGGGCGGACCCCATGAAGCCGCACCAGGGACTGCGGCCCGCGCACGCCAGGGGAGAACCCCGTGGCGCCGCAGTGAGATTAAGGCTAAGCTTGCGCACGCCAGGGGCGAACCCCGTGGCGCCGCACCGAGATTGCGGCTAAGCCCACGCACGCCAGGGGCGAACCTCGTGGCGCCGCACCTAAGCCCGTGCACGCAAGGGGCGAACCCCGTGGCGCCGCACCGAGATTGCAGCTAAGCCCGCGCACACCAGGGGCGAATCCCGTGGCGCCACACCGAGATTGCGGCTAAGACCGCGCAGGCCCCTCTTTTAGGGCCAGCACATGTGCTAACTAAAGAGGGAAGAGGTCGCACTTACTTGATTATTACCCGAGAGTAGGTCGGATAGGGAGAGCACTTTCTGCAGACGGCGGTAGTGTTGAAACCCGAAATAAACCGCGCTATAAACGGGATTATAAAAATAATAACTCTCGGGAATTCTGATAAGATCTAGTTTAGTATAGGTTAACTCTTGTATTTTAGGTATGATTTGAGTGTGTTTAGGTTAGTTTTGAGCGTAATTGTAATATGAAGACCGAAGACACGATTTGGAGAATTGCAAGAGTTTTGAAGACAAGTGTTGATTTGGAGTTGTTTCGACACCACTTTCTTGTAACGCATCGTTCGGGAGCTACGGTGATCGGATGAAGCTGAATTATGTATTATTGGAAAGCTGACTCGAAGAGCTACAATTCATATTTTTACTCCGGGTCGAAATTCCCACTCTAAGGTGGTCAAAACATCTTCCGAAAACACCGCTGGAATTCTGTCACGATCAGGTCCGCGATCGCGGAGAGTGTTTACCGCGCCCGCGGAAATCCACGTCAGCAAAAATCCGAGAGCCGACTTTCCTTTCGTTTATTCTATCTTATATCTATTATTATATCTTTTAGGTTTCGGTTGTTATTTCTACTATTTAAGCTTAGTTTCGTTTTCACTTTAGAGACATTCTAGCATACTTTTCAGAGATTATTCCAGTTTTTAGTTTTATTATGGAGAACTAATTTCCTTGGAGTTTGTTTGATCAAGAAAACCTTTTTATGTAATTTGTGAGATTCTGGTAACTTTTCTATCCCTTGGTTAATATCAAAAAACTTGTGCTTAATTTCATGATTATCAATTGATTTCTCTTGGTGCGCAACTTGTTGAATTTGATTGATATTCTATTGTTTGGATTAGTTTGATTGTTGTCTGTGCAATCTTATTTATCCTTGAAACAACTCTTTTCTAGGACCGTGGACTAGAATTGAGAAAGAGTGTTTGATTGTTATTTTATGCATGAGACTCGTAGCTTGATTGCATGATTTAATATCCTTCTATCCTTAATACTTTGCATGATTTGAATTAAGCGTTCTTGTTCATATCATAAATTCTTCTTGGACCGTGGACAAGCGGAAATCTTTTATAAGGATTGGAATTAACCTGGGAATTAATAGAAAAGTGGATGAATTGATGATCGAATGATAAAAAAAGGTGGAATTGATTGAATGAACTCTGTTTTCCTTCCATTGATTTAATCCCCAACAATATTTGCTTGTTTGTTTGTTGCTTGTTTGTTTGTTTGCCTGAACTCCCAAAATCCCTGTCTTTACTCTTTGCTGATTAATCAGAATTCCGATTCTCTTGGGTTCGACCCCTTGCTTGCTTACTATACTAGTTAGTAGAATAGGCTTATTTATTTTTGATCTTGGCAACAACGACTTTAGCCGAGTCAAATTCGTACAACCAAACGGTTTTCGTACGTAGATTATTCCTCCTTCCCGCCCTCCAGCTGATTGTTTTGTAAACCTCGTTACAATTAAAGTCATTTGGACTTTATACCGTAAATAGCGCGATCTTACTCGGAGATCAAGCACATCGAATCTAGGTACATGAAAAGATTCCTAACCCGAAGAGGTTTTTCGATCCTTTTCCTTGTCTTGCCCTCCTTATATTTATATTACTTGAGCTTCTTGCATATATTTTATGTGTCCGATGTGGGACGGTTTTTGAAGCTTGCAAGTATGGTGGTGAAAAAGACTTTGACTTTGGATGCAAATGGGCACTTACATGGTGAGTGAATACATGCAAGGAGTTAGTTTTGATGGGTTTGATTGCCAACGTGGAGGTGGTGTTTTATGTTTTTCGGCAAATCATTACCGACTTAGAAATTTGGGCCAAGCCCATATCTTATTTGCATGCTGGGCCGAACAAGTTCGGTGGCCCATTTTTTGTTCTTCGCTTATTGAACACGAGATATATTTACCATTGCTCCCATATATTTTCACACGTACATACATATTTCATCTACTTATAATTTTGGCCTTGAGTATTTAGCGGTTATTTCGCGCACCATCACCCGCAACATTCAAAGCTTCAACAACAAACAAATGCGCACTTGGTGTATATGTTTGACTAAATGTATAAGTTGCATCATTAAAAACTTGTAAAATCTCCACAATATCATAGAAAATATCCCAACAAGCTTCAATTGCTTGTGAACCCGGGATATGTTGAGCGGTAAAGGAAGCTAAAAGTTCTTTATAACGTAAACATTGATGAAGCAATTTATAAGTAAAATTCCAACGAAGACCGACATCTTTTGAAAAAAGTATGGGTTTAACACCATTCGATTTACAAAACTTCCCCCAATCACTTTTGGCCTTCTTTTTTAACCAAATAAAGCTAACAACATACTTAATAGGTTTAAGATATGACATTAAAAGCCCTAAACCATCTTGAACACATAAGTTTAAAATATGACAAGAACATCTTACATGAAAGTATTTGTTTCCAAAAACCGGTTGACAAACTTGAATCAATTCACTAATAGAAGCGGTGTTGTTAGATGCATTATCAAATGAAATAGTGAAAACTCGATGAAGTAGTCTATACTCATCTAAAATAGTTCGTATAATGTTACAAATATTTGAAGCGGTATGTGCCCCATCAAATACTCGAAAAGCCAAAACTCGTTTTTGCATGTGAAAATGATCATCAATATAATGACATGTAATACCCATGTATGAAGGATATTGATAGTTATCACTACAAATAGAAACACGAATATCATGTTGAGCAAAAAACCGAGACAACTCCTTTTTACGATTCGCATATGCTTTAAATACATTTTTCCTAATTGTTTTTCTTGTTATTCGTTTATAAGCGGGTTGCAAATGGTTGGAAACCCAATCATTTATACCCACACTTTCCGCAAATTGAAATGGCAAATGATCAACACAAATAGCTTCGGACAAAGCATAAATACTACGCTCATGATTATAAGTAAACAAGGGAGATTGAAAGGAAGAACTTGCTAACCCCGAAGTCTAAATTTGTGTTTGACCTCGCATCATGCCCAACTTGTCCAAGTGTTTTGCCTTCAAATGCTTGTTCAAGGTGCCATAACCTCCATTGCGCCTCCAATTGTACTTCGAGGGACAATAGTTGCACTTGACAACATATCGGTCTAGTGCATCTAATACATTGCCTTTGGTGAAGTGCTTTGTAAAAATGTCGGATTTCAACACATTTGCGGTTTGGTTGGTCGTAGATGCCCCCTCCTCCTCTTCCTCCTCATGGACCTCATCCTCGTCGGTGTGTTGCTCATCGCCCTCCGCATTGCCTTGGTTTTCCATCGTCGGTGTGAATGAAATTGAAGGTGAAATATGGTATTTATAATGGTAAATGGAAGGAAAATAACCATTGGAATTCATGTGAACATTGGAATATAGCCGTTGGAAAAGCAAATATAGCCGTTGGAACACTGGCCGCGATCGTGGTGGGTAAATATCGCGGTCGCGGTACTTACCCACCGCGGTCGCGGTTTTGCCAACATAATGTTGGTTGACATTCTGTTGGCAAAACCGCGATCGCGGTATCAATACGCCGCGGTTGCGGTTCCACATTGGTATACCGGTTCCTCGGTTCTTTACAAGGAGGAACCGGAACCGGGACCGGTGGTATACCGGTTCCTTCAGTTCGGTTCCACGGTTTTGTGGAACCGAACCCACCTCTACTTGAGAGTTGAGACTATAGAGTGAGACTATAGAAGAATAAGTCTAGTCAACATCACTCTGTTATCTGATCTGGGGTATTTATTAATTATGTGAGGCAAGCTCTGAATTAAAAGCTCATCAACACTTCAAAGACCAATCGCTTGGCCTAATCTTGTTCCAAAGACTAAAATGCAAAATCAGATATAGAAATTGTACACGAATGACAATTATTTTTTCATAATTTGTCAAATATTTAGAAGGGGGAAAAATTATAAAAAAAACTTTATTTAACTTTGCATGCCTGCCCTTGTCACTATCAATTGAGTGATGTTTCATCTTCTGCCATTTTCGTTTGACTGCAGAATGATTGATTATCTTTGCATATGTGATATGTGGCAACTCCTCCCCTTCCCTTTATATATACTCTTCAATACCATTGCAACAAAGCCAACGAACAACTCTCAAATTCCCAATCTTTATTCATTATAGAGAGTCCAAATCTTGAAGTTGAGAATATTTTATTGTTTTCTCTATCCACTTTCTTATCATCATCTGTTTGCACTTTGCATGGCTTCTCTGTTTCTTACTCTTGTTGCAGGGTACTTCACTTTGGTGAGTGCCCTTGAAACCAACATCAGCAACTCCATTGACACGGAAGAGGAAGAGCTTCTGGGCTTGTTTGAAGTCATGGAATCTCTTCTAGAAGATTCCAAATGGGCCCAATATCACCCCCAACCTTGCACTGCCACTCCTTGGCCTGGCATTGAATGCCAATTTAAGAATCTCAAACAAAAACAAAACCCACCAACATTTCATGTCACAAAGATCCATATTGGCCCAGATATAATCTTCCCACCTTGCAAATCCACAGCTTTCCTTTCTGAATCACTTGCAAAATTACCCTTCTTGAAAACCATCTCTATTATCAACTGTTTCACTGGTTCACCAGTCTCCATTTACCCGTCTCTTTTTGAGAACCTCTCTTTCTTGGAGAATGTTGTACTTCAATCCAACCCCAATCTCACTGGATTCATACCCTCTTCTCTTGCAAAAGCAGGATCCTTGAAAACACTATGCTTAAAACAGAACAGTTTCTTTGGAGAGATCCCAAAGGAAATTGGTCTGTTGGAGAATTTAGCGCAGCTTGACCTCAGCTATAATAATCTCAGTGGATGTATCCCACAAGAGCTTGGAGGGTTAAAAAGCTTGTCAATTTTGGATCTAAGTTGGAATCATTTTGAGGGTAAATTGCCTATTTCTTTGGGTCAGCTTCAGCTTCTTGAAGAATTGGATCTTGGCTTCAACAGGCTCAAGGGAACCATCCCTACTAATTTAGGGCATTTGGGAAATTTGGTATTGCTTGATTTGAGTCATAATTTGTTAAACAGCCCAATCCCTTCGGAATTGTCAAACTTGGGTAATTTAGAGTACTTTGTATTTGATCACAACCCAATGAGCTCAGAGCTTCCCTTGTTTTTTGGTTCTCTTAAGAAACTCAAAACACTTAGCCTCTCAAGTTGTGAGCTAATAGGCCCAATACTACCCTCTTCCTTTTCAAATTTAAAAAGTTTAAATTCTCTCTTCTTGGACAACAATAGCCTTAGTGGTGAAATACCCAGAAGTTTGGGGTCACTTTTCAATCTAAGGGAGCTGAATTTGAGCAGGAATCAGTTCAGTGGAAAGCTCTCATTGCCAGGGAAGTTCATCTCTAGGCTTGGAGAAAGGCTGGATGTGAAGGGAAACAATGGATTATGTGGAAGCCAAAGAAATGTATCAATTTGGCTTGAATTGCCTGATTGTTATGTCACTTCAAGGGCAAGTGAGAATGAGACTTGGGCCAAAGATAACTCCAAAGAGCATGGTCTTGGTTTTCATGGAGGGTCAAACCCTATTAATCAAAGGCTGCAAAAACAGTTTGTTATCTCAATTGTGATTCTATTGGCTATAGTTGTGTAACTTCTTAGATCCATGTTCTATGATTCTTTTCTTTTTGGGTGTGGTGCTGCTTGAAAGAAGATGCCATGTTATGCTGAAATGTAGATAGCTTGTCTAGACATGTGAGGTCCAATAGAGGTGAAGATATGCTAAGATGCTTACTGGCATATTATTATTCATGTGTCATATTGCAGAAAAAGCTTCATCTCAAGTCTTATCAAAGAAAAGAGAAATGCTAACTATCTTTCAAAAAGATTCTAGTTTTTGATATGATCTGTTCATGTTGGATTCAGGCATTCAGCCAATGCCTAATTACTAATTAGGCTTGTCTTATGTAATTTATCTTATGTAATCACACTTATTTGCATGCAATATGCTTCATTTTGGTTCAATGATGATTGATAGTTTGATACCCCCGTCTTACCGCGGCTGCTGGCACAGTTCAGTCTTTTGTTTGCGTGGATAATAGGCTCAACCTGTGTTTTGGGCTCCATCCAAGTCCATAAGTGGGCCATTTGGCCCAATATTGGGCGTCCATTTTTTTTCTTATGAAATAGTTTTGTTTTATACATTTACATCCAAACAAAAGTGATCGACTTAATCGTGTTCCACCTGATTAATCTTTATCCTAATCTCTTTTTTTTTCTACATATAAAGTGGACGTCCAACTAGAAAATGTCTAGATAGATATAGTAAACAATTTTGATTTGTAGATCACTAGATCAGGTTGTCAGACAGTGACATTGGCCTACTTGGTCGTAAGTCCTGAACGCAACTTTCACCGATTGGTTTAAAAATTGATTGATTCTTTTGGTGTAGAGGATGGGAAAGAGAAATTGAATCCTATACTTGCTTGCACATATGTTTATGATTAAAGTTATCGCTTGTAATTTTCTTGCTCATTATACTGGACCAACATCTTCTGGCATTTTGTCTCATTCCAAATTTTTAATCAACGACTACAATGATTACTAATTTCTTATTGTTGGTTTCCATCCTTTTCTATTACTCCCTCCATCCTATAATATTTGTCCAATTTCTTTATAAATTTATAAAAAAATTGGACAAACATTATAGGACGGAGGGAGTAATAAATTTAACATTGTACTTTATAGTAAAACAAAAATATTACTACCGAACAACATTCTGAATCACCATATATAGTTGTACAATACATATGCATATTATGCGTAATATATTTGTACAATGAAATGGTATCATGAAAACCACCAGCAAAATCCAGGGATTAATATGCCCGATTCGATTAATTACCATTTCCTTATAATTATGTCACTACCAATTTATTTTTAAATTAACTACTATTTCTCTATTACAATTATTATATCTTTCTTACACGTATTACGTATTTCATTTGTTTTATTTGGGAATGCAGTAGTTTTCCACTCTACTAGTGGACAGTTCTTTAACATGGTTTTGTAGATAATTAGCTGTCCAATAAATTGATGTTAAGAGTTGTCTCACATTTGAAATTGGGAATTACAAAACCTACTATATAACCTAATGAACTACTCTACCCATTGCCATATGATTTTGGGTTGGAATCTCATTGAGTTCAGATTTTTGGCCCACCGGACTTTAATATGGTATCAGAGCAGGTTTCGGTGTGGGAGCGACAGAGTCCCAACAATGGTTGTTCGTGAGCCTTGAAGATTTATTCGGACTTGTCGGCCATGTGAACATATTCAAGCAACTCCACCCATTGCCATATGATTTTGGGTTGGAACCTCATTGGATTTGTATGCTAGTCCCGTTATATGCATGGCCCCCGTTTTTTAGCCCACCGGACTTTAATATACATGTATATCTACACAAATCTAATGTTGTAAAAGAAAGTAATTTGCGCATCATATTCATGATACATTGATACCATTACCAATAAATCGATCAGCATAACATTCATGTTTGCTTTAATTAAAAAAGGCTAGACCTATTATTATTCATATTTTGCGACCATTATTTTATTATCGGTGATTAATTTTCTGATATTCGTGGCTAGCCAAGTGAGGGTTAATCATGAAATTCAAGTTCAAATCCACCAGTATAGAGAGACTGATATTCATAAAAAAGGTCTTCTCCAAAACGAGACCACAAAGTATAAAGTCCTAACATAAAACAATATTGATCGATCGAATCAGGCGAGCTACAAGACAAGGTGAGCCACGAGAAACGACAAAATAAAAATCAATATAAGATGATCTAGGTTTGTTTAAATGGAGAAAAGGTCTGGCACACTCAATTTTGGCGATTGATCATGTCTAGGAAATTCCTTTGGATGGCGTGATGCATGGAGATTGAATCACATACATCGAAAACTAGATATATGGGTAGTGTTACATGAGTTTTGTCATCCACATCCAAAAATGAATGCATTATGCATAAGTAAAGTGCAAATACATAAGGTAAAACCATACCCTGATGGCTTCGAGCATCTAGTTAAGCAATTAAGTCTTCTGGGTAGTACTAAGAAGTCTCTGTTTCGACTCTCATATGCAGTGCCCTTCACTAAAAAAAAAAGTACCCTATTAACTTAAGCGCTTATAGTTTCGGGAGAGCCATAACTTCATGTACTATACCCGAACACAAATCTACATTAACATTATTGATCAACCAAACTTTATAAGGACTACAAGGTAATGTAAAGCTTTATAAATGATCACAATTTAGTTTGATTCTAACTTTAATTTTTTTAAAAGTATTTTAAGAGTTGCAAATGATCTTTTTGAAAATTAGCCAACAAAGTTGGATGCATTTGTACTATAGTTATGAAACAAACTCGCATTATTTACAAAACTTTGCTTTAAGTTTTAAAGAAGGGGAATGTCTTGCTCAAAATAACGAGTCTACGTACGAGCCCTATCACATTGTATGAGCTATATCATTTTTTATATTGGTCATCATGATTGTATCATATACTGTATTAAAAAGATGAAATTCAAGGAAATTTCTTGACGCCGGCCTCCGAAACCAAATTTGACGTAACACTCCCAAAACTTTCTCGCTTGTTCATCACTTTTTAAACCCATTTCCTCCCCTACTCCCAAAATTTGTCCCGTTCCTCTTTTTTGTTTTCTTGCTGACCGTTCTCTCTTTTTAATCAACAAATCCTCGCTGAAACTGATGCACTGCTCCTCTCCATCTCTCTGCTAAGCATTGACGAGAATTACGATACAGGTTTGTATCGATTCCGCTCTTTCTCTCTGCAACTTCCGATTTACTTCCAAAATCCAGCTTCACAATTTCAAATGCAATTTTTCTTTCTTTTTCCTCGTTTGTGTGTGATTTTGTAACCTCTCATCTGTTGATGGATTTCCGATCGCTGGATTTTTCCCTTTCCTCTGCTTAATTGGTTCGGTCTGAGTGATCAGAATTCAGAAGTTCGCTGGTCGTAGTTTATGCTTCTAATCTGATTTGTAATCTAAACTTAAAAGGTGAATTCCAGGTTTTTAGGTGGCCGATTTGTGTCAGGGGAGATTACGTTTTTTTTTTCCTTTGCAGAAACTTCACTTTGCTTACACAAATTGGTTCATTATGTTTAACAGGTTCAGAGCAAGCAAAATGGAAATCACCAACGTTACCGAGTATGAAGCTATTGCAAAGGAGAAATTGCCGAAGATGGTCTATGATTACTATGCCTCTGGCGCCGAGGATCAATGGACTCTTAAAGAGAACCGTAATGCATTTTCCAGGATTCTGTAAGTTTCATTAATAGATCCGCTGGAAAAGTGATGCTTTCATGATTAGGGTTTAGACTGTTGCTTTCTTGAGGGACCAGTTGATCTGTCTCATAGAAAAGAAACCTTTTTCAATAATTAAGTGGAAATTGTGGTTCCGTTTTTTTTTTTCAGTGGGTTTAAAAAAGGTTGAATAAATGATTTGCTGATGCATTTTGGTTAAGAAAATGTATTTTGGTCCACTGGGTTGATTTAATATAGATTACTCACTAGAAGAAGATTTACGACTGCATCACAAATTGGTTGAAAAAGAAGAATGGTCCTGTTATGATTTGTAGGTTTCGACCTCGAATTCTTATTGATGTGACCAATATAAACATTGCCACAACCGTCTTGGGTACCAAGGTTTCAATGCCAATCATGATTGCCCCTACAGCTATGATGAAAATGGCTCACCCAGCAGGTGAATTACATGATCTCGTGATGTACTATTATACTTTTTTACTGTATGTTTGTTACATCTTCAGCTGCCTTGCTCTGTTAAGAATATTCATTTCAAATCTGAATCAGTGCTAGTAAAGGTGTTTGTCAAGGCTTTTCTTTGAAGCTTCTGATTTCTATTGCAGGAGAGAGCGCTGTTGCAAGAGCCGCATCAGCTGCTGGCACGATCATGGTTTACTTTACTATATCTTTGCCCGACTTTTCTATATTGGATCTCATCTGCTTTTTTCTTCTGTTTTGAGTGATTGCATTCCACTAAAGCACAAGATCTTACTAAGTTTGCTGTGTTGTTGTAGACACTGTCTTCATGGGCTACATCCAGTGCCGAAGAAGTTGCCTCTACTGGACCTGGGATTAGGTTTTTCCAGCTCTATGTAAGTGAAGCTGCTGATTTGTCAATTTTTCTGAAACAAAATCAGTTTCTGCAAATCTCCAGTACCCGTTAGTTACTTGATGTTTTCTTGGTTATTTGGCCTGCTTTGTCCATTATATGCTCTTTATTGTTATGATATCTTTCTTCTTTCACATATTTTGAATACCTCTGGCTTTGCTATTGATGTAAGTGTTAATCTAGAAGCAGAAGCGCAAAAAAGGCTGAACAAATGTGAACAAGATTGTCAGTTCTTAACTGTTGCATTTACAATCCATGAGATTACAATATAAGTTGATGAGTTATTCTTCCTTATATTGAAAACAACACGCTTGGTTGATGATATTGAAGTTTTTTTTGTTAGTAAAACACCTTACATAAGCACATTACAAGTATGCTGCTGCAAGGATTTTGACATTAAAATTCAAATATGAAGCATGATGTCTCATTTTAAAGTGTATCTCGTTCTGTCTGATTCAATTGCTTCTTGAAGTATGAATTACATGGCCTTTGGAATTCTTTCGACCAAAAAATAAATCTTGGCCTTTGGACATATAATCTCATTAGTCATTAGACTCATTACTAAGCCAAATGACTCATCAAAATTTCCTTATCCAAATTCCCGAGTCTTCATTTTGTATCTCATCAACACATGTTTTCTGATTTTCAGGTTTACAAAGATAGAAACGTTGTTCTACAACTTGTCAGAAGAGCTGAAAGGGCTGGTTTCAAAGCAATCGCCCTTACGGTTGATACTCCAAGGCTAGGCCGACGAGAAGCAGACATTAAGAATAGGTAAAAAAAAATCTAGAGTAATTACTTCGTTGAGGAACTAAGAAAGAGATAATTTTTCAAATATATATCTCTCTTGTGTAATCTTCCCTGCAGTCATTGCTTCATTATATTTGGTTTGCCTTGCAGATTTGCACTGCCAGCAGGCTTGACATTGAAGAACTTTGAGGGGCTGGACATTGGAAAGATAGACAAGGTGAGCGAGTATACTTAGTTACTGCTTGTAACCCAATCATCTGATTCTATCACACAGGGACAATGCCTTATGTTGATCATTCATATAATGTATAACACCATCTGATTGATCATTGTTCATTAAAAAAAACACCATTTTTCTCATGTTGGTCTTTTCTGGGACGAATTAACAGACTAATGACTCTGGACTAGCATCGTATGTTGCGGGTCAAGTTGACCAATCTCTCAATTGGAAGGTAGGTTCCTTGCCAATATCTCCTCTATTTTGGACTTGTGAATATTTAAGATTTCTCAAAAACACCCGCACACTTAACGTCATCTTAACAGGACGTCAAGTGGCTTCAATCCATCACTTCACTGCCAATTCTGGTGAAGGGAGTACTTACCGCTGAAGATGGTGAGTAGTAAAGGAAAAGATTCATCCGTATCAGAGAGATAACATTGTACATTTAAGCTTAGTATGCTCTAACTTAAACTATAATGCTAATCTGCAGCAAGGCTGTCAGTAGAATCAGGGGCAGCAGGGATCATAGTTTCCAATCACGGAGCTCGCCAACTGGATTATGTCCCTGCAACAATCACAGCTTTGGAAGAGGTATATTCCTCTAACTAGCTATATTGCAGGACTTCTAGAATACGTTCGCCCAATCTATTCATGAGTTTATTTGTTGGCTATTCACAATGTCCATCCCTTAGGGTTTGTTTGGTTCAGGTCTGAGTTTCTAGTAAATATGATTTTTGGAAACACCTTTATTTTTGGTTTTGACATTGCAGTTGTCAGTTTTGAGAAATAAGGTGGTTACTAGGTTGTAGTGTATTTTGGAGTAATTATTTTGATAACTACAAGAAAAAAAAGTGTTTTTAAAACTACACAATAGAACCTCAAAGCTGAACCAAACGAGCCCTCAGTTTCTCAGTTTAGTCTCTCAATAAGAGCATATGCAGCGGTTGTCGATCAAATTTGGTCATGAATTTTAAACAAATGGGATTCTCCATCTTTTTTAGTTTTTTATATATTTTTTCTTGTCTTTGTTACACTTGTCATAATGTCAATGAATGACCACATGAAATTTGGTCATTGTGATGACCGGTTATACAATTTTAGCTCCCTCTCTCTCCTTATTTATTATTTGTTTATTACCTCTATCTTCCCATGACGAAAAACTGGCCAACCAATGGCTATACTCTAACGGTCACCTTGCAGGTTGTGAAAGCTGCACAAGGCAAGGTTCCGGTTTTCCTGGATGGTGGTGTACGACGTGGAACAGATGTGTTCAAAGCTCTAGCTCTTGGAGCAGCTGGAGTCTTTGTAAGTTCTAAAAGAACAAATACAACTCAAAAAGCATACATACATATATAGATTGTTAATTGAATCTCAGGCGATTCTGTGTTTGGTGATGTGCAGATTGGAAGGCCTGTGTTGTTCTCTTTGGCTGCTGATGGAGAGGCTGGTGTGAGAAAAGCGCTCCAAATTTTGCGTGATGAGTTTGAACTGACAATGGCTTTAAGTGGTTGCCGATCACTTCAGGAGATTACTCGCGCTCATATCAAGTGTGATTGGGATCCGCCTCTTATTGGAGCCAGATTGTAGTTTCATTTGCTATGATGAGATTATATGATTGAGAGTTTCTTCTTCTGTTTCAGAGGTATTGAAGAAATAAAGGAGATCCTTGTATGGATGCAAAGATTTTTTCAAGTTAGTTATGCCATTATGTGATTTGTATGATTGGGTTCTTGGGTGTTTTTCTTTGTTGGATTTGGATATGGTATTAATGTATTACGATTTATGCATTTGCCCAGAATGAAAATAAGCTTCAATTTTGCCGGTGTTTATATGATTTCTTCAATTATGTGATTCTCATATTTTCATTGATTCATATAACAATCTCTCGGATTCGTCTATATATATCATACCAACCATGATATTTCCTCTTAATTACAACTAACAGAATCAAACAACAACAAAACAATAAACGTTTGTAATTCATTCCCTACTATTCGATTGATTCCCATTATGATGATAAGGCGAGTGGGTGATCTGGCGATGCCTTCTCTTCTGGAGAAACCTCTGCAGCGACTTCTTCATGGACGTCCCCGGCGACATCTGCAAAGTCGAATTCGGAGAAATCGGATCCGACGAACCCGATCCGTTTCCGTCCGGGTATTCGCTCTTGGGGCTATATCTCTCCCGATCCATTTGCTTACTTGCTAGCCATATAATTGCTCTGGCCTGTAACGTTAAAATTTCAGCCCCATGATTAGATCAGCCAATAAGCCGGGATTCAACAGATTAACAGTGATTGATTCTTGCGCAGTACGTACCTGAATCTCGGTGACGTCACAAACGCTGATTTGTCCATTGTACATTATGGTAAGCTGTTCTTGTTGTTGTTGCTGCTGTTGTTGTTGGAGATTGTACGTTTGGTGTGGCGAATTGGAGAGCCGGAGCTCCAAATTACAGTTTCTCTTCATGGCTTCTTGGTCTTGTAAGATCGATCCGAAGATTGAAGAAGAGAGTAATATGTATGACCCGATCGATCAGCTAAGCTAGGTTTAATTGAAAGAGATGGATGTTGAATGGATTGGGATGAGGTTTGGTTTTTGGTGTAATATATAATATACGGAGGAGGAGGAGGGAAAGAAAGGGGAATTTGAAACACGAGAGTCACGCACATCGAATGCAAACGATTTTAATGCCAACATGTTTTTTGTTTTTGTTTTTGTTTTTGTTTTTGTTTTGTAGGGGAGAGGAATAGAGACAGGCGCCGAAGGAAACGGGAGTGGAATAAAAGCACGTGGAAAATGATATTTAAATTGGGAAACGCAGTGCAAAAGGTTAAAAATAAAATTCGGCGGGGAAGCCTTTCTCTATAGTTAGTTGTATGAATGAATGAATTTGGGTTGGGCTGCCAGCTTTGCTGTTTATAAATTGAGCCACGTGCTGTAGTGTTTTAAAGTGGGCCCCGCCAACTCTTGTGTTCTCCCTTTCTCTCACTTAGCTGGCCACAGACAGACGGGACGCTTTCGTGCGCACAGTTTTTTAAAGCCCTAAAATATCTTGAATGAGATTTGGATATTTTAGGATTAAAATTATTTACGGATTTTCTAACATATGTCCCAAGGGCATAAGTATCTTATATTGAAAAGATTTGATATTTTTTATTTATTTAGTAATTTAAATCTTTTTTTATTAAGGGTTCAGACATTTCCTTTTATGGTTTTAGTTTTCAAAATAGGTATGCTTATACTAGGTTAGAATGACCGATTTATTTATTTTGAAAGTTAACTTAGTCACAAAGTAATCTCCTTGGAGAGCAAATGCTTCATTTCTTGACCTAACTAGTTTTACCCGTCGTACCATGTACGACTACGATTCGATATTTTATAGACATTATAAATAAGATATTAATAAATAAAAATATAATATAAATTTTAATATAATTAATTTATTGCTCGTAGAATGTATATAATTTTTTAATCAAATATTATATTTTTCATATTTTTATTACTTTTTATGTACGTAAATTTAGTGTTTATGAAATATTTCAATACATCTATTAAATACTTTATTATGTATTTCTAGTAATTTTAAAAATTATAAATATTTATCATTATTTTTTTATAAAAGAAAATCACTATATATCTATAAATAAATTCGTAAAAAGATATATGCTAAAATATTTATATTTATTTTAAGGTATTTTATCTTTAATTTTAAATACTTGTATAAGGAAGCTTTCAAATAATATTATTATACTAAATAGATATTTGTTTGATGTTAGAGATAAATTTAAATAGTTAAAAAAAATTAATAGAAAGAAGTTATAATATTAGAAATAAAAATTAATTTTTTAAATATGAGGTGGGGCTAGAATCGTTTTGGTGGTTAGAAAAGGTACATCTTTAATATATAGTTATAAATATTACCTATTTTTATTATTTTTAAACATTATAAGTATTTATTATTAATTATTTTTATTACAAAAGAAAAAATATATCTATAAATAAATTTGTGAAAAGACATCATGCTAAAGGATAAAAGATATTTATACTTATTTAAAAATATTTTAAATTTATTATCTTTAATTTTAAATATTTGTATAAGGAAGTTTTCAAAAGATATTGTTATACCAAATATATATTTGTTTGATGTTAAAGATAGATTTAAATAGTTAAAGAAGAATTTAATAGGAAAAAGCTAAAATATTAGGAATGAAAATTAATTTTGTAAATATGAGGTGGGGCCAGAATCGTTCTAGTGGCTCAAAAAGATATAGTTTTAATATATAATTATAGATAATAGAGATATGCGCAGATATTTAAGACTAGCATCTCCACCTCCCATGGATAACTCCATTTGTCATTGATGGCGTTCACCAAGCACAAATTGCCGCTTTCAATCTCCAACGACCTAAAACCTCTTCTCACAACTTCCTGAATTCCACTTCTAAGGCCAGAGCTTTAGAAACAACCAATGAGTTTGTTCCAACGTTACCAAAATTATAGCAAATCGTCTTACCTTTATGATCTATGAGAATGTAGCCAAAGGTTGAGAATCCTTGATCGTTTTGGCTCCTTCGAATTTTAATTTGATCCAGTTTTCTTTAGTTTTTTTTACTTCCAATTTATGTCTTTTTTCCCTTCTAATTTTCTTTATTCCGTTGGTACTTCGAGTTTTGTCATCTGTATTGATAACAGAGTCAATTTTTTCAGAGTTCTCCCATCATTTTTATATTTGTTTTCATATATATAAGTTCAAGCATATCTTTATTCTTTATAATTTCCGTTAATTTGAAGATTCGTTAGATTTCTCTAAAACTACATACTCTATACTAAATGAAAGCCAATAACTCCATCTCTTTGTATTAGCATTTCCGTGATTTCTTCTATCGTTTTGGTATTAGAATAGTCAATCCATCGTTTTGGTATTTGAATAGTCATTTTCACCTATTTTAAGTCATGAAAATGTCTTTTTAAATGAAAATGTCTTTTTAAATGAAAATGTCGCTATGAACATATTAGAAGAACAAACATTTAATTGATTTTATACGTTACACATGTGTACCACTACATCACTAAAAAAAGCGAAATTAGCGACCATATTTCTGGTCACTAAATGCAAAATCTGGTCGCTAAATGCATTTAGTGACCATATTGTGGTCGCTAAAAGGCTAGTCGCTAACCACTTGGTGACCATATGGTCGCTAAAGTTAGCGACCATATGGTCGTTAAAGTTAGCGAGCATGGTCGCCGTTGGTCGCCACCAATGTGGCGACCAACTTGGCGACCACATCGACCACGTGGTCGCTGCTTTTAGCGACCATATGGTTGCTAACTGTGGCCAAAAGCTGGCGACTATTGGCGACCAGGCGGTCGCTAAAAGCACCAAAAAACGCACGACCCTAGCCTTTCTCTGGTTCAAAGCGCACGATCGTGCGCCTACGGGTGCACGATCATTTTGTAAATTAGCGACCACTTGGTCGCAAATGTTTTTCTTTTAAAAAAAATAATTACGAAATATTATAAATAATTACGAATTAATATAAATAATTAATATTTAATAATTCATTAATTACTAAAAATTCATTAATTTCCATAAATTTCAATAATTTACATACATAAATTCATTAATTTACATAAATTCAAATAATTTACAATAATATAATAAAACTACGCTAATCTATACGGCTTCGCCGGAGCCGTCCTCGTCGCCGGAGCTGTCGGGACCGGACGGGCGGGACCCACCCTCACCCCCTCGGGACTGGTGCATCCACTCCTCGAACACCAACATCTTACTCTTGAGCTCCTCCACATCTTGCCTAAAGCTGACCAGGCGGTCGCTAAAAGCACCAAAAAACGCACGACCCTAGCCTTTCTCTGGTTCAAAGCGCACGATCGTGCGCCTACGGGTGCACGATCATTTTGTAAATTAGCGACCACTTGGTCGCAAATGTTTTTCTTTTAAAAAAAATAATTACGAAATATTATAAATAATTACGAATTAATATAAATAATTAATATTTAATAATTCATTAATTACTAAAAATTCATTAATTTCCATAAATTTCAATAATTTACATACATAAATTCATTAATTTACATAAATTCAAATAATTTACAATAATATAATAAAACTACGCTAATCTATACGGCTTCGCCGGAGCCGTCCTCGTCGCCGGAGCTGTCGGGACCGGACGGGCGGGACCCACCCTCACCCCCTCGGGACTGGTGCATCCACTCCTCGAACACCAACATCTTACTCTTGAGCTCCTCCACATCTTGCCTAAAGCTGACCAGGCGGTCGCTAAAAGCACCAAAAAACGCACGACCCTAGCCTTTCTCTGGTTCAAAGCGCACGATCGTGCGCCTACGGGTGCACGATCATTTTGTAAATTAGCGACCACTTGGTCGCAAATGTTTTTCTTTTAAAAAAAATAATTACGAAATATTATAAATAATTACGAATTAATATAAATAATTAATATTTAATAATTCATTAATTACTAAAAATTCATTAATTTCCATAAATTTCAATAATTTACATACATAAATTCATTAATTTACATAAATTCAAATAATTTACAATAATATAATAAAACTACGCTAATCTATACGGCTTCGCCGGAGCCGTCCTCGTCGCCGGAGCTGTCGGGACCGGACGGGCGGGACCCACCCTCACCCCCTCGGGACTGGTGCATCCACTCCTCGAACACCAACATCTTACTCTTGAGCTCCTCCACATCTTGCCTAAAGCTGACGTTTTCCTGCGATAATTCCGCCACCCGAGGAGCTGGACGACGCGACGCCGTCAATCGCTCGCCGTAAAACTCGTGGGCGGCGTTGTCAAGGCCGAAGACGGCACCTCCCGGGCCCACCCCCCAGCGGCCGTAAGAAAGGCATCACACTGGTCCTGAAAGGAAGGTAGGGTGCCCGTTTCCGTCGACCTCTAGGTGAGGATCTCCTGGGTCCGAGCCTAATAACGCAAATAATAAAAATAAAGCAACAACAACAACAAATCAAAAACAACAACAATAACAACAACAAACAACAACTAAACCATTTACAACATCAACAACAAATCAACAACAAACAACAACAACATCAAAAATCAACAACAACAACAACAACATTTAGCGACAACAATCAACAACAACAACAACAAACAACAACTAAACCATTTTCAACAACAACAACAACAACAACAACAACAACAACAACAACAACAACAACAACAAATCAACAACAAACAACAACAACATCAAAAATCAACAACAAAAATCAACAACAACAATAACAACTTCTCAATCAAATCAAGAATAACAACAAACAACAACAACATCAACAACAACAACAAACAACAACAACATCAACAACAACAACAACAAACAACAACAACATCAACAACAACAACAAACACCAACAACAACAACAAAAATCAACAACAACAACAACAACAACTTCTCAATCAAATCAAACAACAACAACAACAACAACAACAAACACACAACAACACCAACTCCTTTTCAAATTGAGGAAAATGAGGAAAAATAATTAAAACTTACAGCGATTAAGGACGACCGCTCGTCTATAAAATGCCGATCGGCGCCCTGCGTGTGCGTCTTGATGAGAAGCTCGAGAGGCATGATGCGGCGTTGCAGGTGTTGCTCCTACGAAATTCATTAAGGGTGTTACGAACTATTAAAAAAATTAACTTAATTTAAATTTAATCAAATTAAGATAAAATACTTACCAAGCGACGCATGGTGTCGAGGTGGGACCTCGAACCACTACTGTGGTTCGCCGGATTGGCATTCCGGATTGCCTTCTGGAGGGCACACTTGGCTTTGAACACCTCTGTGGCCCAATCCGTCGTCTTCCACTTCTCCCAAGTGGCGGATTCGATGAATTCCGGCCTCTTCCCGTCCCGACGGTGCTTCCCGATCAAGTCATCGTATCTCTTCTTCGCTCTCTTCTCCCACAGCAACCGGACGGACTCGACGTCCATACCCGGCTGGGAGTCATCCCTCCTAAAGTGCGTCTAATTAAATCCAACAAACAATTAATTAAAAATAGTAATTAATTAATGCGAAAATTGTAAAAAGAAATACAAAAATAAAATAAAATTTACCTTCCAAGCATCAAACCAACGTTGCTTCGACGTGGCAGAGGCAAAGTCGAACTGCGACGCCTTATCGTCGGGTTGACTTTGTATGATGCTTGTCGACCACCGCGACACCACTCCCGACGGCTGCAAGCTGCGAGATTTCAAAACACATGTTATAACATATTTAAAAGTAAGAAAAGACTTTAAATAAAAATTTTGTCTTATAAGAAATTGTACCTACCACCCGCCAACAATATAAAGACCCCTAATGCGATTGGGATCGAGCCCTCGACTCGATCCCGACGAGGACGCGGGCGTAGTGGCCCGGGACTCCTCCGCTTGGGTGCCCGCCTTCTCTGTACTAGGATGGCGGGCCCCGTCGTCCTCGGACAAATGTGGTGTGTCCGTGTGGGTCGCCTCGGACGAGTCCTCGCTCGGTATCCGAGACGAGCTCGGCTCGTCCCGACGAGGACCTCGTGCATGTCGACGTGATCCGCCGGCCATAATAACACAACTAAAAATAAACAATTCAATACAAATTCATTTTTCCCAACATTTGCACAACAACAATCAATTTCATTCAAACTTGACAAATCAACAATCAACTTGTTCTAATTCATTCAAACTCTATCAATTTCATTTTTCCCAACAACAATCAATTTATTCAAAGTCTATTCAACAACAACAATGACTTTCATTCAAAATTGACAAATCAACAATCAATTTTTTTCAACATTTCTACAACAACAATCAATTTAGTCCAATTTTTTTCCAAATCAAACTCTATCTCAATCAATCAAATTTTGCTCAATCAATTTCTAAAACAACAACAACAACTAAGCAATAACAACAACAAACTGCAACAACAACTTCTCAATCAAATTTTCTCAAATTCAACAACAACAAAAACTAAACCATAACCTCTAAACAACAACAACTAATCAATTTCTCAAATTTTCTCAAATTCAACAACAACAACAACTAAACCCTAACCCCTAAACAACAACAACTAATTAATTTCTCATTCAATTTATCAAATTTTCTCTAACAAATTTTTTCAATCAATTTCTCAAACAACAACAACTAAATAATATCAATTTTCTCAATCAATCAAATTCAACAAACAATTTCCCAATCAACACAACAAAATAAACCCCAAAATCAACAACAATTACAAAAATCAACAACAAAAACCAACCACTTACATGCAAATGGCGGGGAGGAGGTGGCGGTCGGACGGAGAGGAGGAGGCGGCGCTCGGAGGCTGGGCGAGGCGAGCTCGATTCAGGCGGCGCGCTCGGACGCTGGGCAAGGCGGGCTCGGGCAAGGCAGGCTCGGGCGTTGCGGGCTCGGGCGAGGCTGGGCGACGGCGGGCCGAGAGAGAGAAGGCGGAGAGAAGGCGGAGGAGGTGTCGGGAGAGAGTTCCGAAAGAGAGAAGGCGGAGGAGGTGTCGGCTGAATGAAGAAGGAGAACGCGTGTTCTCCTTCTTATTCAGGGTTAGCGACCATATGGTCGCTAAATGTAAGTATTTTAGAGGTGGGGCCATGTCACAACTTAGCGACCATATGGTCGCTCAATTAGCGACCATATGGTCGCTAGTTTCGGGTAGCGACCATATGGTCGCAAATCTAAAAATTTCGCGAAAATTCAGATTTCCCCCATGTCACGCCATAGATTTCGTTTTAAACACCATATGGTCGCTATTTACGAAATTAAATCAAACTACGCGCTAAAAAACCAAATTTCGAGCTAAAATTTTAAATATAGCGACCATATGGTCGCTAAAAGTATTCAAGGTCGCGACCATGTGGTCGCTATATTGCTATAGTGGAGACATTACATTTGAACAAACACTTTCTACCAACATTATTTGGCTCGAGGACTCAAATGGGAGAAAACAAATGAGTTCAAATGGGACATCCAACTACAATCCATCTCAGTAAATCGGAATATATGGTAAATGATAATAACTTCATTGATTCCAAACGAAACCAAGTTACAAACAACTTCATTGGTTCCAAACGAAACCAAGTTACAAACACTTGCTTCCTATGTACATTAAACGAAGTGATAAACAACTAAATCAAACAACACAAAGTGAAGCTTTTAAGTGGAAACATAAACAAACAACTACAATTAATGGACTCTCATGTTGTACGTGGAATATAAACTGCCCGGATCTTAGCACCTTCGAGCACGCGAAGCTGCGCAACCGTTTCCCTAGCTGCAATGCGAGCAGTGATGTCGTCGTCGTTCAAGAAAAAACGGCTAAAACCTGGTGGTGCTCCCCCGGGAGATACTGTCCAATCATCGATGACTAGTCTTAATTGGAGATTTGGTGCGGCGCTCCATTCGGTTCTTGTCTCCCTATCCCCACGAACACGCACAATGGAAAAATTGATGACTTCAGGAGCTAAGGCAGTCGTTCGCTGGTACACACTCTCCTCTGAGCCATTTGAGGAAGGAAGTTTTAGGTCGGATTTGAGGTCAGGATGAGTTTGAGGTGAAGATGGGGAGTTTTCACTGGGAAGGTATTTCAGCATTGGAGATGGTTATCTCCTTTTATGGTTGGAAAGGATGGCAAAACAATAGTGTTATCAGAAAAGTGAATGGCAAAACAATAGTGTTATCAGAAAAGTGAATGGAAAAACAATAGTGTTATCAGAAAAGTGAATGACAAAACAATAGTGTTATCAGAAAAGTGAATGACAAAACAATAGTGTTATCAGAAAAGTGAATGACAATACAATAGTAGTATTCTGATTACATGTCTTCCTCATCTGTATCCGTCTTACTCTCAAACTCACCCTCAGACAGCATCTGCACGCCTCACCTTTGGGTAATCGAGGAAATAAACTTGAGTGGCTTGATGTGCTAATATGTAACGATCTTTTGTTCTCAACATTTTATGTCGATGAACATCGACAAGCTTTAGGTGAGGGTGAATGCGTGTTCCTCCATGACTTCTAGTGTCAAACCACAAACAATTAAAGACAATAGGGCGCTTTACGGTTGGAGATAGGTAATTCAGCTCAATGATTTCCTCTAGCACACCATAGAAGTCCTCCTCGTCGGTGCCGAAGCTTTGTCCTAGAACACAAACTCCACTACTGTCAGTGGCCCTGGCTGATGCGTGTGCCCTCGTGTGGAATCGGTAACCATTGACAAAGTAACCAGGATATGTCCTCACTTTTTTGGAGGGTCCACGAGCAAGTGCTGCAATGTTAGGATCTGTAACTGCTAGACTGTTGGCTTGCAATTTTAAATCAACGTGTATATACAATTTGGGATTCAACATATATATGTACATTTTGAAATTAAATAGAAATTAATATAAGAATCCTTACATGGGAGTAGAACCAGAGGCGAAAGTGTCTTTCCAAAATGTTTTGCTCTTCAACATCGGTTATTGTTGGATTTGACGACAACACGAAGTTTGTCAAATAGTACCTACGACAGAGTAATTGAATGAAATACATACTTTATATATATCGAACCTACTTTAGTTGAGATTATAGAAACGTACTCAATATAGGGTTCCACTTCGACGCAGTTCATGAGAATGCAAGTTTGGATCACATGGAATTCATCATCTGTGAGGAAACGACCAGTTGATCTGCTACCCAAGGTTCGACCAGTTGTTGTGAAAATAGACAAATCGCCCGGATCAACCCCAACTGGAAGTGTGCAACTGACGTTGCGGGCGATATCCATATGAGTACTCGCCACATGTGAGCTAAAATAATACGAGCAGAATGTGGACGTCTCCTTAACGAGATAGGCACTACAATTGACCCCTCAACATGGGCTTTGTTGCCAATTTAGGCCTTCAGCCTTTTTAA
This sequence comes from Fallopia convolvulus, assembly GCA_964016875.1. Lineage (NCBI taxonomy): Eukaryota > Viridiplantae > Streptophyta > Magnoliopsida > Caryophyllales > Polygonaceae > Fallopia > Fallopia convolvulus. Next base: position 59,899,280 of record OZ024718.1, on the reverse strand, counting down.
GATCCTACATGATATACATTGAAAGCCATTAATATTTATTATACAAGTTAATTATATGAATCTAAAACTGAACAACTGCATACCACTGTACGTACCTTTCTTCTGGATACATCCATCTATAATTGACAGGGCCACAAAGTGAAGCTTCCCATGGCAGATGAATAGGCAAGTGCTCCATTGAATCAAATAACGCAGGGGGAAAGATGCGCTCTAGCTTGCACAAAATTATTGGTATTTCCTTGTGCAATTGCATAACCACCTCAGGCTTTAGCTCGTAACACGAAAAGCAACAGGCATCAACCTTTGCATGAACACATGACAATCATGGCTCTTCATCCCAAAGAGCCTAAGCTTGTGCAAGTCAATGCAGCGGCTCAAGTTGGACACATAGCCCTCCGGAAATTTTACGGATCTCAACCAATCTAGAAGCACTTGTTTTTCGTGACGATCTAGTGCATAGCAAGCCTTTGGGTACCTATTGTCCTCCTCATCAGGTTCCAATTCCGGACGCTTGCACAATTTCTTTATATCCTTTCTGGCCGACCACTTGTCTTTCGACTTCCCCGGAACATCGAGAATGGTGAAGAAAATATTATCGAAGACATTTTTCTCAATGTGCATGACATCTAAATTATGTCTTACCAGCAGACTAGGCCAGTAAGGTAGGTCCCAGAAAATGCTTTTCTTCTTCCAACCCGAACCTCTACTGACCGCGACATTGTGCTCCTCAGCTCCCACTTCAGTTATCTTCATCAAGCCCATATTATTTATCTGGTCTAATATCTCGTATCCATCACGAAGTACCGGGGGACCACGACGCTCCCGTCTACCTTTCTTGAAATCAGTCTTGTTGTTTCGGAAGCGATGATCAGGTTCTGTAAACCTCCTGTGATAATCGAACCAGCACATTTTGTGTCCATGTGTTAGATAAAATGCATCGGTGTCCTCCATGCAATAACGACACGCGTATTTTCCCAGAAGTGCTCCAGCCTACACAAACATATATTTTGTATCACACATTAAGATAAGGGACACAAATCATATATATATATATGCATTATTATTATATATAATAGTTTCAAATTGATTAGCATATGTAAAATTAACAACATACCAGACAATATCGAATATGCAGGGAAGTCACTAATAGTCCATATTACAGCTGCACGCAACACAAAATTCTGCTTCCTCCAAGAATCGTATGTGCAAACCCCATTAAGCCACAGATCCTTCAGCTCGGGTACCAACGACTGCAAGTAGACATCCAACTTCTGCTTCGGGCTCTTCGGTCCAGGTACAATAACCGTCAAAAACATAACCTCTTCTCGCATACACATCGACGGCGGAAGGTTGTAGGGTGTCAGAATCACAGGCCAACATGAGTACTAGCGCCTGGACGCCCCGAACGGATTGAAACCGTCCGTGCACAAGCCTAGTTTAACATTTCGTGTTTCTGATGCAAAATCTGGCCACACAGCATTGAAGTGCCTCAATGCCTCTGCATCTGAAGGATGTCTCATCACCCCATCTTGTGCGTGCTCTGTATGCCATCTCATGTGTTCGGCAGTCACCACAGATGCGTACAACCTCTGCAACCGTGGAGTTATTGGCAAGTAAAACATACGAGAATAGGGAATGAGCTTTGTCTTGCCTTGCTTCCATCTAGGATAGTCACATATCTTGCATGTCGCGTATTCTGCATCCGCACCCCAATATATCATGCAAGAGTTTGGACAACAATCAATCATCTCGTAAGGAAGACCGAGACCCTCAACCAGTTTTTTCGTGTCGTAAAACGTGGCTGGTAATATCGTCTCCGGGTGAGAAACGCGTCCGCAAAAATCCGAGATCATGTCATATCCGCGCTCCGTCATCCTTAGCTTAGACTTTAGGCTCAGTAGCTCAGTCGCAGCCTCCAACTGCGTCATATCACATCCAGGCCACAAAGGCCTATTTGCGGCCGACAACATGTCGTACATACGCTGTGCATCGGGATTGGGCGCTTCATTATAATATTGCTCCCCTTGCTCATTCCTTATATCTGCATTCTGCACGGGATCCTCAACAGTGTAATCACTTCGGCCATAATTAAAACCATCATACACCATCTGTTCCATTCGATTATCATTCCCACCATTTAATGGTGGTGCTGGATCAGAACTGCTACAACCTTCATGCTGTGTAGACTCGGCCAACAATGCAGCGAACCTTTCATCTGTCTCCCCGTGCGAAACCCAATGGTAATAGTTCGGAACAACACCTTCCTTATCAAGGTGATAATGCACATCATCCACAGATTTCATTTTCTTATTCTTGCACCTCCGACACGGACACCTTAATTCGGATGGGTTATAGGACGACATAGATTTGCAGAATTCCAGAAATTGCTCTACGCCAGCTAAAAACTCGTTGTTCAAAAAACCATCTATATTACACACATACATCCACTCACACATTTTTTCCTTCCTGCATTTCAAAATAAGAGTACAATTAAATTAATTCAAGTGCATATTATACTGAATTTAGCGACCATATGGTCGCTGATACGCATTTAGCGACCATATGGTCGCTATTTAGCGTCCATATGGTCGCCAGATTCAGTATATCAGAACAGACATTTACAACATAACCAATTGCTATTTGCGGTAAAATTCTGTAACACAATCTCCTATAAATATTTAAACGAAAGCTTTCTACCGTCAATATTTATCTAAAACAATATAATGACGGAATGAAATATTAGGAATAAGATTTAAATACATACCTTTAGTGAGGATGTCGGTAAAATTTGACGAAATTTCTTCCTAGAATCAATTCACAGTTGTGGTTGATTGTTTCTTTCTTTTGAGAATATTTTGGAAGAGAGCGGAATGAGAGTGAAGTTGCGTTGAAGCGGAATGAGAGTGCATTTTTTAGCGGAATGAGAATGCAATATATGTTAAAATGACGGGAATTTTACCAATTACTGTTTTTAGCGACCAAGTGGTCGCCAAAAACGCGGGATATTACCCTCCAAAATAGATGTGGCGCGCCAAAACATCTGATCCAAGTCAGCGACCAACTGGTCGCTACAGTTTGCGACCAAGTGGTCGCGAGATCCTTGGCGACCATATGGACGCTGTATTTAGCGACCATATGGTCGCGGATATGGGTTCCAATGTTTGCGACCATATGGTCGCTACATGCTGCGACCATATGGTCGCTACATGCTGGCGGGAAATTTCCCCGCGCACTTATTGCGACTATAAAGGCCCAGCGACCACGTGTCGCTACGAATTTGGTTTTATTTTTTTCCCCGTTTTGACGTCCAGATTTGCGACCATTGGCGTCCATATGGTCGCTAATTAGCGACCATATTCTGTGGTCGCTAAAATATGGTCGCTAAATCTGCAGAATGGTGTAGTGCATGTTGCACCCTATTCTAGTAATCATATGAGAATTTTCTACAAACATAGCTAACAATTTTTTTTAAAAAAAAATAGCAGCAACACTAATAATGTAAACACAAATTAAACGATCGATATATTTTACTTTTGTTAAACATATAAACATATACTTTCTTAAATTATATATTTGTGGCATTGCCATACATTATTCAAGGATATTATGTCATTGTCAACATACCCTAATTACCATACCATCACAAATTCATAACTAGTTTATCATAAGAATTCGATCAAATTAAATTTGATGTGTAGAAAATTTGCACTTTCCAACAAATTATAATACATTAAAAATTAAATTACCAATAAGTTTAACTCACAACTTGTTGGATAAATTAATTTATTTTCTAACATAAAATTATAGATGTATTTTACTTGTAAAATCACTCTACTCTACATTTTAGGTTTAATTACTTTTGCCTAGGTATTAGGGGTAATATTCCTTTGCTCAGTTTGTTACCCTAGACTTTCTCCGTTATATATTTGCTCACTCACTCCATTTCTAATTAGAAAGGAATTATCTTTTTGTCTCTCAAATATCTAATCTTTCTTCTTGAATAAGGGATAAACATTCCATATTCTTGAACCCTCTCTTTTTATAATATCCCCTCTTTTAATAGAAGGATATTATCTTAATCATTTTACGTTAATAAGTAGGAATTATACTTTGTTTAATTTCGCTCTAAATGAATGAAACTTGCAAAAGATTTTTTTTATACATATAAATTTAACAAGTTAAGTTTTAATTAGCGAAAAAATAAAACTTTAAAAGTGTAATAAGATAGAATTTTTTTGGGAATGTTTATAAGGAAAAATGGGAGAATTTTAAAGTGACAAAAAACGAAATGTCAAGCAAGATTCGAATCCAAGACGTTGGGGTCTCTCGCGTAAGACACTTCTTGCCACTCCACTATCAAAATCTTCTAGTTTTATTTAGAAGCATTTTATTTATGTATCTGCCTTTGACTTCTTCCACCTTTGCACGAATGCATGATGGCGCCACCGCCTTCTTCACGCCGACGTCACCCCACCGTCATCACCTCCAACTAGAGAGCCCATTCCCTAGGATGTCCTTGTCGTGCGCCTGCCCGAGTGCCACATCTCCTTCATTGCCCTGTTTTCGATGAGTGTTGTCATGAGCAGCTGCGACCGCTTGTGGCCCTCTTCGACTCGAGGCTTGGCATGGAGACACCGTGAGAGAACTTAGAAGGCTATAAATGGGGAGAACCAGCTTGACTTCTTCACTTGTTTCTCGAATTCTAGCCCGAAATCTTGCCCTTATCGACCAATATTCAACGATTGATTGCGAGCTCGTTTCTTAACAAAATATTGTGATTCAAGTCTCTAAATTTCAAGGAGGAAGTTGTCTGCAAAATCCCTCAATCAATTTGGGTAAAATCATCCTTGGATCAAGTCAAATTCGATTCAAACCAACTATAATTTTGTCGATTGAAAGTTGGAACTTGGCGATGAATGAATTTTGCCGTTGTTAGGAATCGTCATTCTGCCACAACTCGTTACGCTTTTTCCAATAGTTGGATGAGAGAGACATGGAGTCTCTACTATCGCACAAATCCGTTATGCCTCTTCCCTGGTGTCACCACCAAGCATCGACGAAATTGGCTCGCCAACACTATTTTTCGACTCTAGAAATCCAGCTAGTGATGAGCACTTTTCACTGACATCGTATCCCACCGCCTCACCATCCTTGTCGACGCTTTTGCCAACAGTTGGAAGAGGTCAATGTGGAAGTTCAGTCGTAGCACAAATCCTTCCCATGGCCGCCAGTCAACGTCGCTAGCCACCGGTGAAGGTGGCTTGTCACCTCAATTTTCTTTGCTCAAGAAATTTGTTTGGAAAGAAAAAAGAAATAAAAAGGGAAAAGGAAAGGAGAATGGTTTCGTCTACCTTTGATGCAAGGCTGTGCAAACTAGGACCGAATCAACAGACCGGTATTAGTATTTACAACTTGCTAATTACTATTTAATACTTCCTAGGTTGTGAAAGTTTAAAGTTTCATATTGAAAAAGTTGTTGATTATTACTAAATGAAAGTTTTGAGTTGTGCCCATTGGTATTTTAACTCTATAATAATAGAATTAATCTTGCTAATTACTACATCTCTACGGTATGAGTGTTGATTTTCGGCCAACGAAATCAAATTAAAACACTAAGCGGTCAAATCGGTCCAAACCCGAGACCGGACCGTAATTGGACCGGACCGAAATGGTCCAGTCCGGTCCACGACCTGGATTTTTTTATGAAATACAGTCCACCGGTCTGGACCGGACCGTGTTTATTCGGTTCGGTCCGGACTGGACCCGTTGCACAACCCTACTTTGATGTGTGTGCCATCATGTTTGCTAGGTGACGAGCACTTTTATGTCGTGGTAAAAGAGTTGTCAAAGAAGAATCCTAACTTTTAAACCTAAGTATAGTGAAAGCAAGGGTCGTACCCACAAAGACTCGGATTTCCAGTGTTTAAATAATATTATTAGAAAGGGGATTTTCAGATTTCAAACTAGTAATCTAAGAAACAAAATCAAAACAAGTAAAATAATTGAGTTTTCAAGTAGAAAAGAAGCGTCCAACTAGTTTTGTATCCATTGCATACATGAATATTGATCCTTGATTATTCTTATTTCAATTCTCTTGACTAATCTATTGTGAATTCATGAAATTAAAGCTCAAAGTGGTTATTAATATGCACCGTCTTTAATAACCTTTTAACCAATTATCCTAGAAAACCTTCTATGTCAAATTGATCATGCAAATTAGTTCAAAGCATTCAATAGAAACATCGTTCATAAATTCCACCGTCTATTCATGAAGTTTTGCGATTGAATTCTCCTCCTTTGATTAACCTTATTCCACCGTATATTAAGTTATTCTAGTTGTAATTCAACCTAGAAATCAAAATAGGTGATCAAGCTATTAAAATCCTAAGCGAATCTAATCAATTAAGCATGGAGTAATTCAATCTAGTCAAGTCAAGTTGAAATAATTCAAATCTCACAATCAATCATGCATACAACTTCAACTAACTAATTGGACATGGAAAAATTAGCTAAAAAACGACATTAAAAAGGAATCAAACTTACAAGAGTCGGGTTTCTCTTCAATTTCTTCTCTAGGGTTTAATTTGTCTCCCAAGTTCTCTCTAAAGTTCAATAACGTAAAAGCTTAACCTCCAAAATAAAACCCTAAAGAGTATTTATATCATATCCTCAAAACATCCTAAAATAACAAGAAAATAACTAAAAGATAAAACGAAGTCTCGAAATCAATGTTGGATCAACGCGTGCTGGGCGCGGTCAAAACCCCCCTAGGCGTGGTCGCGCTCCGGCCTACCTTGCCCGCGCTTAGCCTGCAGTGACTCCATCTCCTCGGCGCGGTCTAGGTCTCCTGAGCGCCTCATGCTGGCCTATCCTTAGCCGTGCCTTCCCATTATTTTTTCATTCCTTGCACTTGTTCCTAGCTCCATAGCTCCAGTCCCTGGCTTGATATCCACCATGCTCTCCTTTCAATCACCTCAATCCTGCAATGAAGCACAAAAGAGCGTAGATTCCGAACTAAACTAAAACAAAAACAAACTACAAATTAAGGTGAAAATCTAGCTAGAAATGCATGAAAAGAGAATTGAAACATGCTCTAAAACCTATAACTACATGCTCTATCACTAGGCCGCCTCATTTTGCATTCATTCTCGATTTATGTGCTAGCAAATCTCGAAAAGCATATTGCTAGGTAATTTTTGCCTTCCAAGCTTGACTTATATTTTAGAATGATTTTGGTATAAGATCGTTTGAAGTCGGTTTTTCATATCGAATCTCGTAAACTGTGATATTAACGAAAATTGTAATTAGTTAAGTTGTAAAGTCGAGTTAAGTCGAGCTAGTCTTTGAAAAATTATTATAAGGGCATAATAATTTATATCAGTTAATCTTAAATAAAAAATAAATTGCATATAATTTATTTCTCTATCCTTTTCAAGTACAACCCGGGCCGAATATTTATTGCACGTCATTCGAGATGGGAACTACTTGCTTTAAGATGAATTATCTCTTATAACGCAAGTGGACGGTTCTCTCTTGCATAACTTTATTAAATAAGGAATTGAATCTTGTTTAATACATTCATTGGGAACAACCTTGTGTGCTTAATAAAAATGTGATAGGTTGTTATTTTGTTAGAAATAGTGACCATGTTATTGTTTATGCAAGTTAACGATAGAACTAAACTTAGGTCCAATGCGGTGACCTTGCTTGTGAATATGCCTAGTCAGAGATTTATATGTGAATTAAAGTAATTTCAATGATGAGAGCATAGTCTCCAGAACCTCTCTTTAAAAGATTTAATTAGAATGGGCATAAACACTAATGTTGGGTCAAGACCACTACCTCACTCTTCATGTGAGGGGGTGTTCCACACTCTAGCTAAGTGCAAATGAAAGGCGATGGATGAAATATTCCTCTAATCTCGGTGCAAGTGTAGCTGACCATGGATGAAATACTCCCTCCGATCTCTACAACACTAAAACATATATTGACAATTTTCTAAAAAACGTTAGGCATGAGCTAGATGGTGAGTGGGGGCCTAGTTCCTAGGCGGTTTAGGATGGTGATGACACCATGCATTCCCCTATGATTACCCCCGAGGAGGAGGAGGAGGCCATGAGTATTCGATCCGATGGTCTTATTACTCATTCTCGGGCTAAGACCATAACTTGTACTACTTCCTTGGACATCATGAGAGTGTGATTGGAGTTCACATAGCATGTCGAGCCATACTTCACTATATTCTCATTAGCCTCGATACGTGATGCACCAAACATCGTGCCTTAGGTGCACCCTTGCTTGTAGGTGCGCATGTACTTGGCCTACCCGAGCCTTATCGGTGCCTATGTATTTATTTATTATTATTGTCACATAACTTATTTATATTCCATGTATGTTTTATTTATGTATGTTATGTATGGTGGATGTGTGTTTTAGGCTTGCATGCCAAAACTAGTTCACTTAGGTTTTCTAGGAAGGAGTGCTCTTTATAAGCCCTCCTTGCCTCTCTTTGTACTCACGTTTTGATTAGTGCATAATTGTTGAGCCAAGACTCCCTTTGTGCATCTGAACGTCACCAACACTCTCTTCTCACCTTGTTCTTCGATCGAACCCCATTGATCAATCTTATTATTGTTGTCACTTCAAGTGGCTTCAACACATCTTTGGTTCTCGTCTTTGGTCTGCCCAAATGAGATCTAAGGTCGAGACCAATCTCACTCATGAGAACCCTTTGTGCGTCACCTTTATGTCGTACCTTCATCGTCACCAATCCATGAAGTGGGCGTCATCCCCTTCACTCTAGCTTCCGCTACCATCGACTCATTCTAGCTTCCTTGAGACTTTCCCTTATATTGTGGTCCATAAGAAGGGGGTGGAGAATGTGGTTGTTGTTGCACTTTCTTGCCGCTATGCCCTTCTAACTCACGTGCATACTGAGGTGCTAGGTTTCACACTTATAAAGGAATTGTGTGCCTCAGATTCCTTCTTTGGTCGTTTATATGCGCAGTGCATCATTTTTCGTGAGTATGAGACCTACTTCACCTATGAGGGTTACCTTTATAAGGTAGGACACCTTTGTATTCCTACTTCATCCATTCGCCTTTTGTTGATTCCGGAAGCTCTTGATGGTCGTGGCCATTTTAGCATCCCAAAGACCCTCGTTACTCTTATGGAGCACTTCTTCTAGCCTCACATGGCACACTAGGTGACACGGTACTGACATGCTTGTGTTACTTGCTAGCATGCCAAGGCCTCTTCTCACCCCATGGCTTGTACACTTCGCTTCCCATCTCGAATGGGCCTTCAGAAGACTTGTCCATGGATTTTATTATGGGATTGTCCACCACTAGGAGGGGAAAGGACTCCATATTTGTAATCATTGATTGATTTTTCAAGATGGCCCATTTTGTGGCCTATAAGACCACAAATAGCGCCTCTGAGATTGTTGTCCTCTTCTATGACAACGTGGTACGCCTTCACGGAGTCCCACACACTATTATTAGTGATTGTGACTCCAAATTCGTTGGTCATTTTTGGCGCACTCTTTGGGGGAAGCTTGGTACGAAGCTTGTGTTCTCTATGAGCTATCTACCTAAAATGATGGCCCAACTTAGGTGACCAACCACGTGTTGGGAGCTCTCTTTCGCACTATGTTGAAGGTGAACTCCTGGCGTAGGGAGACTTACTATCTATTGTTGAGTTTTCCTATAACAGGTCTAGGCACTCAACGACGCAGTTGACACCATTTGAGGTCGTTTACGACCGCAACCCTTTGACGCCCCTAGATTTTAGCCCAAGGCCCCTAGTTGATGGAGAGCATATTACCGTGTCAACCACACAAATCAGATTCGAGAGCTATATAGGAGGAATCAGGTGCAGTTAGAACGATGTGCTTCTCAGTACATGTCTTAGCACAACCGCGACCGATGCCGGGTTGTGTTCGCCCCGAGTGACCTAGTTTTGGTGCATTTGCGCAAGGAACGATTTCCTATTCGGTGCAAGACCAAGTTGTCTTCCCGAGGTGATGGGCCTTTCAGTGTGGTCCGAGCTATAGGAGATAACGTCTATCAAATGGATCTCTCGGACGGATATGGTGTTCATTCGACATTTAATGTCGCAAATCTTACTCCTTACGTTGAGCCTGATTTCGACGATGGTGAAGCGGGGATGCTTCACACTCACGGGGGGAGGGGGTTGGTTATGACAACATGCCTTCCCCTATAACGGCCCACGAGGAGGAGGCCATGAGTATTCGATCCGATGGTCCTATTACCCGTTCATGGATCAAGGCCATAGCTCGTGCTACTTCGTCGGTCATCATAAGAGCCGGATTAGAGTTCACACAACATGTCAAGCCACGCTTCACTATATTCTCATTAGCCTCATTATGTGATGCACTGGATACCGCGCCTTAGGCGCGCCCTTGCTTGTAGACGTGCTTGTACTTGGCCTAGCCGAGCCTTATCGATTGTAGACGCGCTTGTACTTGGCCTAGACGAGCCTTATCGATGCCTATTTATTTATCTATTATTTCTGCGTAACTTATTTATATTCTATTTATGTTTTATTTGCATTACGTTATGTATGGTGGATGTGTGTTTTAGGCCTGCATGCCAAAACTAGTTCACTTAGGTTTTCTAAGGAGTGCTCTTTATAAGCCCTCCTTGCCTCTCTTTGTACTCACGTTTTTATTGGTCCATAATTGTTGAGCCGAGACTTGTTGAGAGGGTTTCTTGACAACAAATAAATTTATATCAAGACCCCGTTGTTGTATAGAAGAGTTAGGTTCGTCCGCAGGGAGAAAGTCAGTATCAAGTTTTGTAACTTATTACGTAAGCAATCAAACAAAGCAAAGATTTTTAGCAAGGAAACAGGAATTCTAAGGTAAAGGTATCACCACAACAACAATTATGCAATTCTAACGCTATGAAACATAATGATCATGCTTTTATCACATAAAGGTGTCAACTTTCGTCAACTTAAGCAAGTAAATCAATCAACTTTCGTTCAATCAATAAACCTACTATCTAATCTCTTCTACTTCAACTAGGATAAATCTGCTTTCACTTCAAAACCCTAATTTGACTATTCTGATTCAAGGTTTCTGCTTTCGCTTCAACTATGAATGAGAAATTTCCTATCAACTTTCGTTTCAAGGATTAAGAGTAAGAGAATAGATTCATGCAATAAAAACAATCAAGACATGATCATAAACAAGCATGCACAACTATTGTTGGGTTCAACCCCAACCTTAGAGAGAGAAGACTACTCACAAATCATGATTGAAAACATAACAATTGAATTAAAAAGAAAGCTTACAACTTTAAATCCAAACGATAGTTCTTCCACAAAAACTCGTCTCCTTCTCTCGCCTCCTCTCAATCGACTCTCCTCCTCCTCCTCCTCCTCTAACTTGATTGATTGTGTAGATAAAAACAAAGGGTAGACAAGAGTATTTATAGAGAAACTAATCTATCTTAAATCTATCTTTAAGGAAATAAATCTATCTTAAATCTAACTATAAGGAAATAATATCTTCTAATAATAAAATATCCCTTCTATCTATCTAATAACATAAAAGGAAATAGGATAAAAGCTCATTAATAGCACCGACTCGCACACGCTGCTCCTCGCGGTACCCCGTTCAGCACTTCGAACAACCTTTGAATAAAACTTGCGTAGAGGATTCGTTACAACTCCGTTTGACTCGATTTTTTTTTCCTATGTTCTTGTAACGAATTTCTCTATCTCTTTCCAAGCTCAAACTTGATCTTCAATGACTTTTCTTGAGCGCTTAATCTTCATCTTCACTTCCTTCTTGAGTGCTATCTTTCACCGGCTTTGCTCCTTTCTTCAAAATATGCTTCAAATAGCTCCAAAAACCTACAAAACACCACCAAAGCTTATGTAGACTCCATATCTCAAGAAAATACAAAATCTTACACAAACGACTCAAAACAAAACACAAAACTAAAGAAAAAGACTAAAACACACTAAAAACACACCCCAAAAACATGACTAAGAAGGCGGACATCAAGACTCCCTTTTTTCATCGGAACATCACCAACACTCTCTTCTCATCTTGTTCTTCCATTGAACCCCATCGATCAACCCTATTGTTGTTGTCACCTCAAATGACTTTAACACCTCTTTGGTTTTCTGCTTTGGGATGACCAAATTAGATCTAGGGTCGTGTCCAATCTCACTCATGAGAACCCCTTGCGCGTAACCTTCGTGTTGTGCCTTTGCGATCGTCGATCCATAGACGTCCGCATCGTCCCCTTCGCTCTAGCTTCCGCCACCATCGACTCATTCAAGCGACAGATCGAGACTAATCCTGGTCCTTAGAGCGATCAGATGGTATAAATTTTTTGTGTAATTATATATAGAAAAATGTTAGATCATAATTTCAAATAAGATACTATACTAAAATATTCATTAATATTTCATAAACTTCTTATGCTAATTACTTATTAATATCCCATAAAATCAATAAGCTAAAATATCCCATAAGCTCGATATACTAAATAGTTCATATAGTCTAATAATCAAATGCATATATTGACTAATCTTCCATCTCTTCATTTCCATAGCCTTCAACATTATACTCCTTGTCCGACTCAAACTCTTCGTATCAACATATCCCTCATCTTCATATACAAAATCATCTTCTTTGGGATCTCTCACTTCTTGCATATGGTAAACACTCCTTCTTGGTTGCAATTCTTCATTTTCTCATGGTGTTCACTCCACATATCCCGTGTATGATTCAAACTAGGTGTGGGTTGCACAAAAACAAAGATGAAAATGAATATTAAAAGTTTATAACCAAGTTCGTGCTACTTCCACACTTATTGCTCAATAGTCAATGTTGGGCCCTAAAATATTGGGCTAAATTCTGAGGTGGGGCCACGAAGATATGAAGAGATCGGAAGGAATTAAAGATATTATTAACCATTAATGAGGCATTAAATTGCATGGAGAAAATCAAGGAGCATAAAAGAGCTGTCGGAACGCATTAACCGCATGGCGAAAATCACGGACACCTTAAATGCCTAAACGAGTCGACGACTTTAGCGAAAATCACGAAAGTGGTAACTGGTCAAACTAGCCGTTGGAAAGCATTAATAACATGGCGAGATTCTCGGGGTTGATCCTCATAAATGACCAGAAGATGGGCCTATTAAAGGGGAGGAAGAATATCAACGAAGGAGACTCACTCTCTAACAACTAAAAAACCGATCTACATACAACTGTGCTATTATTTTCTTCGATTATTCATTCTAGACCACAAGAGATATATTTCTTCTCATCTTCTCTCTGACATACCCTTTGACTGTACTTCAACATCTGAATGAAATCATAGTGAAGTTTATCCTCGTTATTTTATATTTTTGCCTATTTATTTCGATATCTATTGTTTTATCAATTAACGTGTCTACGACTTATCATTGGTATCTAGAATCATAAAGGAGTAAACTCGCAGTAGTGTAATTGCAACCTTATTTCATTATTCTGAATTCATATCTCTTTTTTTATTTGTTTACTAGTTCATCCGCTATTTCTCTTCGTGAATCCCTTATTATTTGCGAATTAACGTGTTTAAACTGTCTAAACTCACAACGACACGCTCATTGTTTGATTCCTTTAATTTAAATTTTAATTTCTTTTGCTATCCATATTCTTAAATGTTTCTTATATTCTTATTGAATGACGCTTTACTTGTGAGTTTAACGTGTTTAAACTGATTGTTAACTAGAGTTCTCTTATTATAACAAATAATGTGTTTAAGTGTTAATTCTTCCCAAAACAGTCAATATGCCATATATAGCAATATAGCATGCATGAGTCTCAGTACATAAAGTCATTTTCAGTATTTGAAAACGTGATAAATATTGGATATATAGTTTGAGGTGTCTTTTATTCAAAATGAAGAATTAGTACCTAAACCAATTGCTAAAATGGGGTGAAAATTATGATGATTGAAATAATGTTATGAAAAGTATACAAGCTCGTACAGTATAAATCTTATTATTCCTTCCTACTGTTGTTTTGGTAAATCTAACACGTTAATATGAAATTTATTAAAACGTGAAATTCTTTAGTCAATCATCAATGAAAACACGTTATAGATTTACAATAATTAATAAGAAAGTTCACAAGAAGTAAATCAAGAGATATGTTCTACTAAAAGCAATGAATTACACAAGGAAAGAATCGATATGTTAATACGTAAAAATAATTGAACAACGATGATAGCCGAATAAACTATGAATGGTTGATTTGATCCGAGCTTGAGGGAAATAATGGGATGTTGTTGAAGTAGCATTGTTCGTGCGATGTAGTGTGTCCCCCACGGACGAACTCGGGATTTAACATTAGGGTGGACTAATTGTCACTAATTTTTTTTGGGTGGGCTAAATTACCTTAATTTTACTTATTTAACACTAAATTTATCTTATTTTTATATTTTTATTATTAAATTTATCCTTTTTTTATTTTTTGTTTTATTAGGGCGGTCTGTGGTGTACCCAAACCAGCCCTTAGGTCCGTCCTTGGTGTCCCCTCTCGTTTACCCGATTTCCTCTTTTATATTCTTCTTCAGAATAACAATTGATTCTCTTCCCTCACCCGCTGGATATTTCGCCCACGTCTCAACTCCTTCAACGTCTTCCTCCATTTACTCCATCCCTGTCGATTCGGCCTTATGTCAGCCATTACCATTATTCGAAGCCTTCTTTTTACGATCCAACCCATTGCCGAAATTAGCCCAATTTCGAGGGCCCAACATTACCCCCAAACCCGCCCAAAACTTCCTCCAAAAGGTTTTTTGTGGGTTTGAAAATTGCCTAAAAAACCGTCGCTTGCAGCCATAACATCACTATGCCTCTCTCTAGTTATTGTGATCATCTTTTAGGGAAGTTCTTCACTCCACCCCTCAGTCTTCTCTAAGCCATGTACTTTCCTCTTCCCATTGTTTTGTGTTCTTAGGGGTTCTCTCTACTTTCTCTAATGAAAGATTGATCTTCATCTTCCCTTCCAATTTTCCATTGCTATGAATCGAAAGAGAGCCTTAATTTCACGAAAAATGGAATCTTGCCTGCTTCTCAGTATAGGGTTAGTAGCTTTGTAGACCATTCCACTTTTTTCCTTTTCCATCAATTTCCCTTCTTTTTCCACTGTTTACACCCCAAAAAGAGGTGAGTGGGATGAATCATTTTGCGAAGGCTGGGTGTGCCTTTAGGAATATCCTTTTAACATCAATCATCGTTTCCCCTTATCACCCCTAGTTGTCGAGTTCCTAGAAACCCTCGACAACTCTCCTAATTAGCTTCTTCATTAAGCGTGGAGGATTCTTGTCGCCGTCGACTTTCTGTGCTCTACGCATAATATTCCAATTTGCACCAAGGACTTGTTCCACGAGTACTGCTTGTCAAAAAGCGATGAAGGTCCCTTTACTCTTAAAACTCATAGGAGGACTTCTAACTTGATTTTAGATGTCTCAAAATACGATCATGGTTGCTGTGACAAGTTCTTTTTTATAAAACAATCTTCTCTTGATTGTGACTTTGATTTTCTTAGATCTCGTTGGAATCCTTCAGGTAACGTGTTACTCCCTTTGAATGCATGTTTTAATATGAAGATTTTAACTCGTTTGATCATCTTTTCTATTTGTCGTAGTGGATATCGGCTCATTGAAAGCAGCAGAAGCCTTTCCGAAACTCATTGAGCAAATCTGTTGGTGAAAGACCCTACCCTGAAATACTAAAACTTTACGTCAACTCCCTGGAAGATCTGAGATGACAAGTAAGCTATTCACTTGGTTACCCTTTACTTGATATCTCGTTCTAACGTTTCTTTTTGATGGAATGTAGGTTCAAGGAACACTAGATTAGCCACAACAATGGAACTTGGAACGAGTTGAAGCTCGTAAGAAGAGGAAAGTCAATCCTGCTCCCAATGTCATTAATATGTCTTTAGTTGCCCCCACCTTCCAAAGTCGTTGTTTACGCTGAGTCGAGGGACAACTACCCCTAGTCTTTCTGATCTCCCTGGTATGATGATGTCATTGGAACACCCGACTTCCAAGTGCCTCAAAGCCATCTATCATCTTCGTGATGCGGAACCTCGTGACAGTGTTGATCAATAATCTCTTGTCGACATCTTTGGTGAAGCTTTGGTAGCTCAATGGTAGGTAACCTTGACGTTATAGTTTTCTCTATCTCTCATCACATTTATTATTTCAAGCTTATAATGTTATTATGGTTGTTTTTATCATAGAGTCTTCAAGTCATACTTGGAGCTTCCGACATGGTCAAAGATGTTGTTGCCAAATTGGTTGTGTTGAGAATGGATTGCTCTCGAAGAAGAAGTTGAATGAGTCCTTGATTGTTAAGAGGGTTGAGTTGGAGAGAGAGGTTCAATAGCTTTTCAAGGCCTTTGATGACTTGAAGGACAAGCTCAAGGCTATTGAGGAGAGAGAAGCATCTTTGGTGAAGGAAGTAGAAGAAGTCGTCGACTATTGGTTATTTCGATCTCGTGTGGAAATGATGGAGGAATTTAGGGCTTACAAATATGTGTCATGGGATCTTGTACAAGAAAGAAAGGAATTTGACGCTATGTATCCCTCGGAGTCGGTCAGCAAGGCTTTGGGGGCACCTTCCACTGAATTGGCTCTTCCATTGATGCTATGATAGAGCTTTAAGTGTGTTACGTTCCAACCTCTTGGAACAAGTTTCCCATGATGATTCTAACTCGTAGGTGCCTTGTTTGACAACTTTAGTGATCATGTATAGACCTTACCAATTCGTGCTCAACTTCCTAGCATTTAGTTCTTGAGTATTTTGGAAAGTTTTCTTCAATACCTAATCCCCTACTTAGATTGCCTTAAATCGAACATGTTTATTATAACTTCGAGCTACCCGCAATCTGTATGTTGCTAGGAGAATGGCCGCTTTGTATTGCATTTCATTAATGGTGTTTATTAGGCCCCAAAGCCTATATGGGCCGGAGAGGTGAAGTGCCTTCGTATAGTCCAAAAGGTGGAAGCCTGAAGATGGAGGAGTTGGCGAGAATATTGAGGTGATCCAGTTTTTCCAAATAAAGATGAAGATATCTTTTCAGAAGATGAAAGGAAGATAAAAATATTGTGATCTTCGAGCAAATATAAAGATAGAAACTCTGAGATTCTGTTGAAGGATAAGAAAGAGATGTATATTTACCTTCCTTATTTCGAATTATCTTGTGAAGAAGATAAATAGAAGGACATATGTATATAAATGTAAGGCTTGCAACACAATTAGGGACATTGAATAAATTAGAAAAACCATGGTATTTCATTTATATGAAAATTAACAAAAAGATTCATTCGTGACATTCGATTGTGACCTTCTCGAAAAGGACGGTGAAACATATAAATTGTCTCTTGTCTAAAAAAATCTGGTTCCCACTGTGGGGCACAATCAAAAAAGTTGTGATCTGTCATCATAATCACTTTAGTCATATCTACAAAAGATCGTCATGAATGAAACTTGGAAGCAGTTGATACTCTGAGTACCACCAATCAGCCACTTTCACCCAGAGGCTCCAAGGTTTAGAGAAGAAGTTGTCTGAGCAAAGGGTGAGTGACGAAACATACCAGAAGTACGTTGACCACCTCACTAATGAGAATAACTATCTCCGGTCCCAACTGCAATCGTAGCATTCGTAAGGAATCAGTTGAAGGTAGTATGAAACATCAGTGGTCTAGTCACCAGACTTGATCTAGAAAAAGGAGTAGGCCCTTCCGCACCCTTAGTAAGTCGAGATGCCCGAATCGCCTTTGAGTAAGAAACGTCCATAGCCACCATCCTTGGGGGACCAACGATATCACACCAACAAGGAGGGATCACAGAGAGAAACACGACACCCTTCACCACACTTCGTTCCATCGGTACCCAACCCCTCTTACTCCCGATAGACCTCTAGACCAAAGATAATGATCACCATGAGAGAAGGAGGCACCGCGAGCTAGATGAAATTGTCCAAATGAATGTTCGCGAGCACATCAAGGCGTTCGCTGAACAAATCGCCAAAATCCTGGAGGTCCCTCACCTAATAGAGAAAGAAGCAGTAGACAACTATGATGAGCCACCTTTCGTCACCGCCATCGTTCAAGAAGAGATTCCTAAAAGTTTTTAATTCAGCACATTACCACCTATGATGGGATCGGCAATCCTGATGAACATATCACCATTTTCGAACAAAAGATAATGACTAGCGCCATCATACACCATTCTCGGGAAGTCTTAATGTGCAAGGGATTCGGAGCAACCATGACTAGACCGGCACTGACGTGGTTCGTGAACCTTCCCAGGAGTAGTATCTGCTCCTTCACCAATCTGATGGACTCGTTCCGGATTCAGTTTGCTAGTAGCCGCAAGTTTTGAGAAGTAATCCAATGATCTTTTCAAATTCGCTCAGAAGCGTGATGAAACAACTAGAGACTAACTAGAAAGGTTCAACAAGGAAAAGATCCTCATTCCACACTACGATATACCTATTCTCGTAGAAGTCTTCTGGCGAGGATTAACCCAAGGGAGTGATCTTTACAAAGAATTGACTAAACACACTTGTACCAACTTCGAGCATGTCCAGAATAAGGCCCTCGCCCAGATTTGCTTGGAAGATGACCAAGAGTAAGTAAAGCAAACGAGCATTTAGGATAAGGTCGAGAAACGGGTCATCCCAAACCTGTGCCGCAATCGGCGAAACCAAACTTATCCTTGTCCACGACCAGAGGCAATGCAAGTGAAGCCTTAAGCCACTCCCTCCCAAAGTCGATGAGTACAATCTTAGTCTGACGACGGTAGAACTAGTCAAGAATCTCGAGAAACTCGACCACAAGATAAGATAGCCTAAAAAGAGTGAGAGTCCAAATCCAAAAACACACACGTCTCGGTGGTATGACTTCCACAATGACCACGATCATTCATCCAGCGAGTGCATAGCTTTGAGAAAAGAGATAACTTACTTTCTATTGAAAGGGATGATAATGGAGGTGTCCCCAAACTCCAAAATCCGTCAAGGAATCTTAAAAGATAGGCCCACCGGAAAACCACAATCGTCAATACACGTGAAGGTAGTCAAGGTCATCTCCAGTAGTTCCAACATATGCGGCCTCACCTACTCCGCCGCTAAGTGCCATGCCAAAGAGAGCACCATTGAGCGATCGTCAATCCATCATCAGTAGGAAAAGTCCTCAGAGGGTTGCTCAATTACCTTCGGGACCTCATCATGATTACTTGGTTATTTCACTTTCCATAGGGAGCGTACTGGTACGAAGAGTGTTAATCGACATTGGAAGTTATACGAATTTGATGACGCTCGATGCTTCAACGAAAGTGATATCGAACAATCTGTCTCACCCATAGGGTTCATTGGGAAGTGAAACACACAATATGAGAGATAGTGCTTCCTAACTTTATGAAAGGAATCAACCTCCAAGTGAGAGTCTCCGTCATGGATTGCCCTTATTGTTATAAAGTGATCATGGGAAGACCACGAATCCATGATATGAAAGCCGTGTCATCCATGTATCATCAGAGAATCAAGTTCCCCATGACGTGGGGGATTCAAGAAATCAGAGGCTGGCTCGAGACTGCTACAAATCTACTTTGGAACTAGCTGCTAGCCAAAAATCAGCATAACAATTACAGATATGCGCGAAACCCACTATACGTAGAAGATTAGATGTCGAAGAAGTGGGGGAGTGGAACTAGAGGAAGCCAAGCCCAATCAGAAGGTCAGAATCAGATCTGATCTGGAACTTGAAACCAAGGCCGAGTTGCTTGCCTTCTTACTAAAGAACTATGATTGCTTTGCGTGGTCACACGAAGACATGACGGGGATAGACCCCGAAATCATCACCCATAATCTCAACGTCAATCCCACCTATCGTTTTGTTGGAAAACATTGTCCCTAAGGCATGCCCTATAGATTGTTTTTCTCTACCACACATAGACGTTATGGTGGATGCAACATCGGATCTCAAGCTTCTGAATTTCATGCATGCGTTCAGAGGCTAAATTAATCACTTGCCAGGGAACATACTGCTACAAAGTCATGTTGTCCCGTTTAAAAAATACAAGAGCAATTTACCAGTGGCTAGTTGTAACACCCCTATTTTGCAACGATGGGTATTACCGCCAGTGACCTCGAAATTTACCGTCCAAAGTCACCCAAGATTTTAAATAATTTAATTAAATGTAATTAAAGGAGGAAGTGATTAAAAGCGGAATTTTATTTATTGATAAGAACATTCGTTCATTACATTGATAGTTGTTTTACAAAAGATGTAGCAGCGGAAAGTAAAGCCCATTTAAAAAAGGTTGAAAAGACGTATTTAAAAATACAAGTATGTTTCTCCAAGACAACTCATATGATGATGATTTGCTTGGTTAAAATAGAAGAGTTGGTGCACTATCTTCGGAATGCTTTGCTCTTATGAAAATTCCTTCCTTCCCACAACGTCGTCTTGCCTTGACCTTCTATCCTTGCATAACTCTTCTCGAATCTTCTAGACTTTGTCTTCATAGCTTCAGTGTGAACTTCCTAGAGTCTGGCATTTGTCGCGAAGGGCGAGAAATACCAAGCAAAAATGCGGAAATAGTGGAATTAGTCTAAGGAGACTAAGTAAGTGAGAATGGAAATTCTCAAAGGTAATACGGAACGGGATCTCGTCCTAACTAGAGATAAGAGCGAACTTTTAATAAGAATTTCTTTAATTCTTCTAATGTTTTGATTGTCTCTTATATTCCTTTTATAAGAGAGCTCATCAACTAAATTATTATAATATTAATTTAGGTGGAGATTTTATAATATAATAATCCTTGATTATTATTTTAAATTGTAATATTTTAAAATAATTTATAAAAATAGTTATATTTATATAAAGTTTCATGCAAGATTTGAAAATCCAAGAATCCTGTTTTTAAACTTACTATTAATATTTACATACTTTGGTTAAATTAATATTTTTTCCCATGCTTTTTATTAAGTCCAAAGTTGTTAATAAAATTATTTTCAAAAGTATTAATAAAGTCTTAAATTTGACATGCAAGGTGGAAAAGTTCATTTTTATACATTGCATGCAAATACTAATCAATTTATTTAATTTGGAAAAATATTATTTTTATGTTTCTTTATTAAGACAAAGATTATTAAAATATTTTCCAAAATTATTATTAAAGTCTTTAAGTTGGCATACAAGGGTGAAAAAGATTATGTAACGTCTTTTTAATCCTCCTACAATTATATGTCTAGATTATTTAAATCCATTTTTATTCTTATTAAAAATAATTTATTCAAAATATCTCACAAATAATATTTCAAAGCTTATAATGGTATTAAAAGACATGCAAGTCTATTTTCCTTTTTTAATAGAATCTTATTTTAATAAATCTCCTTAGCTTACATTATTTCTTTTATAATAAAGGGAAATACGCCTAAGTTAATACTTTTCCAATATTTATCCAAATATGCTTAAAATATCATTCTTATGAATATTAAAGTTCTAGGAATTCATATACGCTTATTAAAATTATAATACTCCTAGATGGACATGCATATTAATTTAGTTACATAATTTCCTCTTTAATAACCCAGTTATAATATTTATTCAATTAATTTAAATAAATTTTATATATATATGTAGAAATTATTTCATAAAATGTTATTATTTAAAATTTGAGTCGGGAAATTATACCGAGTGAAAACGAGAGCGGAATGGGCACGGATTTCGAGATGGGGGAGTTGGGCCTCTCCTTTTTCTTTTCTCCTTTAATAAAATTCTGATGGGTAAAAATAGACACAAATGGGCCTAATTTTTAAGCCCAAAATAGTCCAAAAATACCCAAAAGAATAGGCCCAACTCTCTTTCTTCCTCCTCCTATTTTCTTTTCACATACAATTGAACAAGGAACCAAGGAGAAAGGACGGAGGGACGATGTTGCACAGCCAGGCCGACGGCCCTGGGCGGCTACGGCGGACGACGGGTGGCGCGCTCGCGGGTTGAAGGCGGTTCAGCCCGGTGCTTGATGGTGGTCGGAGGCCAATGGAGTGGAGAAAAAGGGTTTTGTGGATTTTTAACCCAAAGTTCAGATTTGGAAAAAAAAATCAAATTGGGACCTTTAGGCTTGAACTAGAACGAAATTGATTGAAGATGAGAAGGAGAGGATTGTGTGAATTTATCCTTGCTCTCACCCCTTTTTTATAGTGGCAATAGATCCTTCCATGGATCCACACCTCCATGGATGGACCTCTCATGGAAGAGGTGATCCATGGGGGTTGGCCAAAGTTGTGTTTCTTTCATCCAAGGTAGAAGATGAGTATTAATGAGGAGGAGAGGTGGGAAGAGCAAGCTTGAATGGCCATGGTGGGAGGTGAAGCAATTTGATTCAACGTACGTCAAATCAATCAGACAAGTCTCATTTTTTTAAGAGGAAGAAGGAAAAACAAGGGAATAAAACAATTAGAAAACCTTAATGGTTAGATGAGTTATGATGGCATAGGGGAAAAGGAGTGTGTGTGTTTGTGAGAAAATGCAAGAGTGGGTTCGAGTCCCACCTCTCGCATTTTTATTTTTAGCCCCTTCTCCTTATTTGAGCTTACCTTGTATTATGATATTAGTTAAAAATTTGAAAATTATATGAACTATATATGTTTGAATTTTTATTTTCCATTTTGATAAGCTTTTTTTATTGTTTATTAAGAAAATTATAAAAATATTTAAACTCTCTTTTTAAGAGAAAAAGTATTTAAATAAATACCCGACTTGTTTAATATATTTAATTAAATTCGCAATTGCCATTGTAGTAACTTTTATAATTGAAATGATAAAGATTACTAAATTCCATATTTTAAAAAAAAATTATTGTAATAAATACACGTTTTATTAATTTAGAATTTAGCGGATATTAGAATAGTACCCCCTTAAAATTAGTTTCGTCCCCGAAACTAGGAAAGACTTAGGGCGGTACAAGGTTAACACGAAAAGTATCTACTAACACTCACAATTGTGAGGAAACAACAACGGGTCTAGCACCCCCTTAAAGAACATTTCGTTCTTTAGTTAAGATGACTGTACAAGTAGAAGAATTACTATTGTACCTTTTTCTTAAGGAATCGTTACACTAGTATTCCTTGGAAAGTCTCCCACATTTGAACTTATGTGGTTTAACGAAATCAA
Organism: Fallopia convolvulus; assembly: GCA_964016875.1. Classification (NCBI taxonomy): domain Eukaryota; kingdom Viridiplantae; phylum Streptophyta; class Magnoliopsida; order Caryophyllales; family Polygonaceae; genus Fallopia; species Fallopia convolvulus. The sequence goes on along the minus strand of OZ024718.1, from coordinate 59,876,053 downwards.
CGGAAAGGAATGGAAATCCAATTGGTCTTGCTAGCGAGGTAGAAAGTTGGTCAAGCGGTCTTATCCATTAGTTGGGGTCATACCTACGGAAGTTCTGGTTTGACCTTCCCAAACGTAAAAGGTTGGATTGCTTATAGAATAATCATCCTAATTGGAATGAGCACTTAAGTGCTTGTAGGACGCGAGTAAGAAAAATGACTAATCCATTCTATACTTCTAGAATAGAGTCATTGCGGAAGGATTCTTTTAAGATGGATATTCGATAAAGATGGAATCGAAGTTTGAATTTTTGAAAACCATGCCTTGGAAGAAGGATCTCGAATTACGGTTTCTAAAGAGGTTACTATTGGGATAGGCGATGGTTATATCACAAGAGGAAGTAATCATCTTTACAATGTCGCGTCCGAATATGATTTACTGTCGAGAAGTGGTTCGAGCGTCCTTCTATATTATACGTTTTAATTCTTATAAGAAAGTAGTTTTCTTAAACAAGGTTGAATCCGAAGAACTAAGTGGTTTCATTTCGCCAATGTGATCAGTATCGGGGAAACTACCTCCAACATAATCTTGTAATATATGCCTTCACAGGAACAAGACCTAAAATTCTACCTCAACCATGTGATCAAGATGGGAGATAGAACTTCATCCTTATTCACCACTATGAACCATATACTTAAAAATGTTTATTTATTTAAACTTATGATATTAACTGCCATTGTTTGACAACGCAACACAATTGAAAATATTTCTCACAGAGGTAGGAGTAATTAACATACAAAAAAATGGAGTGACTTCCATAATCTATTAATCAAAACTTAGCATTGGAACAATACTTTCATAAAGGAAAGTGCCGATGAATATCTTCAAGACGGCTATGATAGCATATCAGAGTTCAAAGTATAACACTTTGCCAAAGAAGGTAGTTGATAAAAATATTGGAATTATTCAACTATGCTTTGATTATAACCGAGGTTGAAATTCTAATGGCAACCCTACAACATATGTCACAAGCACTCTCGTTTGGACATATTTAGATTATACGAGAAAGGATAAGATATTCTATTCGCTCATTGCGTCTATCGTTGAACTTCTTCATGGCTTGGTGGTTGGACTTATCCACTTATGACAGCGGCAAACTTTTGGTCTTTGTGGGAGACTTCATATCGTGCGTATTGCAATAATTGATTAAACATAGTGGCCTTCTTCTCGGCACACTTAGTCCTTTAACCTCTAGGGTATAAGAGATCATTAAGTCTCTCATCTCTCATAGCATAAGAGAGGAACGATCCATCATATTAGTCTTAAACCTTTCCCAATTCAACATGGGATGTTTTGCTTGAGTATACTCTCTTTCCATTTGCTAGATCTTTCTCCGAGTTGTAGAGCGGAAAAATGCACCCTTTTTGCTTCGGTGCAATTAATACTTCTCCAATCTTTCCACCTAGGAGAACTAGTAGTGGTTATGGTCAACTTTCCAGTTCCTTCATATACATCAATTTCATTAACATGAATGTCTTAGTGTTCTTGCACAACTAGCCCCATCTACTTGCGTTTGAACATGGCATCCTTTACCACTCTATTTGTAGTTTGTTTAGTTCCAAAAGTGCTTTCTTCTTTTGACGGAATGAAAATTATCGCTTCATGATTTATTTAAATTGTCAAACTTCTCATTCCTTATCTCGTCACATCATCCAATAATATCGGCGTACTAGGGTCCATCACCCGACAATTTCCTTGCTCTTTGTTTGGTAACTTTTTGAACCATCATTCGTGCCCGAACTTGAATACTATTCAGGGGAATTCTATTGTCGGTTCCTTAAAGTTTGACCATTTGGAATAAGAATCGATAAATTGTTCCCAAATAATTGTCATTCATTCATGGATAGAGTAGGCACTTGGATTATTGAAGAAAAAGTTAATGCTTTATTGAAATACCATCAAACAGTTGGTTCCATAACATAGCTCATTTAAGGAAAGAAAAGACGGTTATAGAAAGGTGCAACGAACTAGGCAACCTAATAACGGAATCAACAATTGGAAATAATAACATCGGAGATGGCCTAGGTAATCACTTCAAATGCGACGAATCGGGACACGTGCCCACAAACTGTCTTAAATAATGAAGCAACCTTATGGCCTATTAGGCCTACTGAGGCAACTTAGAGAACTTACAATCCTTGTCCAACAATCTTGGTCCTAACAACTTCCTTTCTAACTTCACCTCTACATCTTTTATCGCGTCGACTTATCAAAATGGTGGAGAAGAAATCTTCATGATGTGACTTTTACATTCACGATAGCCTTATTATGGTTGGTTTATTCGATTGATAGTCATTAGATATCATGCCAAGATTCCATATGTTGACTGAGCAAGTCACTTCTACTTGTAGGCATTTGCAGATGAATATAATAGTCATTGGTCAGAATTCTCGACCACTCCTTTATCACCAGACCATTGTTTGTCCCCTCACATACCTCTCGATAATCTGTTTCGAGATCGGACTAGATGGAGACATGTTAGACCCTTAGTTGACTAAGCCTTCCTTGGTGTCCTTTTTGGAAATTTCTATCTTCCCATGAGTCACTGGCTCAGTAAGTTTGGCTCTTATGGAAACGTAAGCATTACCTTTAGTTGGCATGCCTTCTTCTAATTCCCAATGAACTTATTTTCCGTTACAACCATTTTCTGCAGATGGCTAACTATCGCGATTCATATAAAATATCCGTAATTCCATATTTGAAGAAGGATATAGTTGTTTTTGTTTAACTCACAAGTATAGGCAAGAAACGACACACAAGTTTAGATAAGAGGGGAAACCTTTTTATTAGATCTCTTATGGAAACAGATTACAAAGGCTTTATATAGTAAGCCATAATACTAAGGACGGAAAGAAATACTACCAACTCAACTATTCAAGAACAAAATGGATAGTCAAGTGAAGTGGACTACTTAGAGTTTCATACTTCTTAATGATAACAGCCGAATTTTAGGCCTAGGGTGTGCTTGGGAAACAAAAGTTGTCCAAAATCCTTCGTCGGGGCCTGCTCGATGTGTCGACGGGTTGCAGTTATATAGCCACGGTTGACGGCAAGACTATTATGGAGTTAAGCGTTTTCGTTTTGGTAGGACCTCTTTTTTTTCCGACCACACTTCCTTACGCTGGAGGAGATAGTCGTAATTTGGCTGACGAACCCTCGTTGGGTTTGGACTACTACTTGTAGATGGGTTTCTTATTTTATCAATTGCTTGGTGATGGGATGACTCCCCTTGAGTCCAGTTAGCCCATTCACCCATTTGATACACCATTGGAGTTGGACTTGATTGGTCACGAAGTGAATCATCAACTCCTTTCTCGAGGTATTCCTCTTCGGGGTTCTCCACCTCGAGATTCACCTTGGGTGCATTTTCATGCATTTCCTCTCGTAGTACTAGCTCGGGGTTATCCTCGGGGTTTCCATATGGAAAAAGCGGCCATTGAGAAAAAGTCTCATCAAGCCCTTGAGCAGCTTTTCTAGCTTCGTCCCTGATTCGAGTTAGACTTCTAGTGAGTACCATTTCTGTAGAGAAGAGAGAGGCGTTTATATAAAATGTCCTTTGATTCTATGCGACGAAGATATTGGAAGGAAGTTTTGAAATTTGAAAACAGAATTTTCATTTAAAACACATGTACATCCTTATAGAATTATAACGGTTTTAAAGTCTCTATTAAAAGCTCATTTATATGACTTTACATTAAAAGACGAACTTTTAAAGTAGAAAAATCTATTTCATGTATGACATGAAGTACTTCTAAACCTTGGAAGGAGAGGTTAAAGATTTTTAATTATAGCTTCTATCTCGGGTTTCGGAGAATTCCTATTATCATTTAAAGAAAATTCTTTGAATCTTAATTCTTTGATTATACAAAAATTTGTGAACTTATTTTTTTTAAATAAAGTTTATAGATAAGAATTTGGTATGATAACTCTTCAGTAGAACTTGGTTTTTAAAACTTTCGAATATGACTTTGTAAATAGAATGATTATGGCTATAAGAACTTGTCGTCTTAGGATTTCTACTTATTAGTTACTCTTATATGAGTTTTGACTTAAACTTTCACTGGAAGTTGATAACTTTAGAAATTTCATCTAAAGTACTTGGAGGAAATTTTTATTCTTGAAATAGATCAAGTAAAACTTGAAACTTGGGAAAAGAATTCTAACTTACACATTTTTCCTAAAAGATTTTTAAAGTTCTTAAGAAGAATGTCTAACTCGCGAACTTTATTTTAAAGACTTATTTCTTAAAGTTGAAAGAGAAAAAAAAAATTTAAGAAGAAAGTTTTTGTTTTGGACAAAAATTTGACGATCAAACTCTTGCCCTAGATTAGGGCACGATCGAGTCGAAAACAAGGCGATACTCAGGAAATAATTGGATTAGAGAAATCTGAATACAAAAGCTCTCTTTTTGATAATTCCGATGTAGTCCATTTTTGTGAACAATAGAATAGTCTGGTTTTTCTACCATTCCCCCTATATTCTCGTTTGAGCTAACCGTTGTCTCCCTCTTTTCCCACGATCTCTGGGATATCAAGATGTATTTTCAACCGCCTAGCCACTACCCATATTTATCGGAAGAGATAACCGCCACAAACAATCATCCTCTGGATGTGCATCTTTTTCTCATGACAGCAGCTTTCTTCCTTCATCTCGATGACCGTTGACTTCTTCTCGCTCCTAAAGACTTCTGTTTTCACGTTCTCCCGTGGTTTCTCGCTTGCTCTTGGGCTTATACCATTAAACGGGCCGATTAGGTTTTGGGCCTAACAATACCCCCAAATCTTGATCCAAATCTTTTAAGCGAGATTTTGATCAGATTTACCGCGTGAGCTACAGATGACGTGTGACACGTGGTTTGGTCCCATCCGTCCGATCGTCCTCGGGGAAACGAGAGGTCATGTCAACTAGGATTTAAATGATCAGACGCAAATCTCTTGAAGATACGTGTTAATCCACCTTTGCCTCTCCTCTCTTCTTTTCGTCTTCCTATTGCCCCTCTTTTTCTTTGCCCTATTTTCACCTTACGCATTTTCCATGGCCAAAGTTGGAGTTAAAGACATGGGTTTTGAGTCTTCCCACTCCCTTGAATCTCACGATTATCGTCCCTGCTCCATGTCTCCCGAAGAGGTGAAGAAAATAGTTTAGACCCATGGCTTCCCAACCGGCACCAATTTATATAACCCCACGCATGAAGCCGTGGATTGGGTCAAAGAGGGATGGGTTTGCTTTCTCGAGTATCCCTTTACTCTGGGGCCTTATTCCCTTTTTCCTCCCTGATCTTGAACTTCCTGATGACTCTTAGGGATTCTCCGACGCAACTGATGTTTTTTGTATGGAAGATCCTATACTAGATAAGCGAAGTATGCTTAGAGGAGAGGATTGAATTTTCAGTGTCGGACCTCCTATGCGCTTATCGAGTATGTTCCCTCAGGGTCGGTCTTTTCACCCTTCATGCGAGGGATGCCAAGAACCCCCTGATTCTTGTGAATGACAAGGATTGCGCTACCCATTTCTTCTTCGTGGAGAAGTCTACGCTGGGTGCGGCGTATCAAGTGGTGTTCTTTGATTCATGGACTTCCAAGAGTAAGTATTTATAACCCTAATTCATGTGCCCTTCTACCAATATCCATCCCTCTCGTTGACTTTTCCGCTTGGATGGTTTTGCGCATGCAGTTCCACCGAACTTGGATACCCATGTTCTGGAATCGGAGGCATGCATGAGGCTTTTTGCTCTTCCAGAGGCGAGGAGGACGTACCGGAAGTCGTAGAACAATTGCTCGAAGGTGAATCTAGTAACAAGACGGTGACTATTTTTGAGGACCATTCGGACGGGGAAGATGATGGAAAGTCGGGAGATTTAGAGAAGACAATCGAAGACAACGTTCCCGTGTTTGTGAAGGTTACTGAACTACTGCGAAGCCCTTGAAGAATCTTGCTAGTATGTGCCTTTCTCCAGTAATTGAATATTCAGCAACTTGGAATACCCGATTTAACTTTTATCTTTCTCATAAGCTTCCTCTTCTTTGGGGAGAAACTTCTCTGCTGCAGCCATGATGCAACCTAAGTTGCGATAGAGCGACAAGAAACCCCCTTTAGATCCTAAGGTGAAGATTGAAGTTGTAGCTAAAGTAACCCCTGTCAAGCGACCGTCGCCGTGTGCCACAGAAGTCATCGATCTTGACGACAAAGTTCCCTCGGATTTGTGGCAGAAACTCCGCGGTGCTCATGGTTCTAAGAAACCTCACTTGGACGTTCCCGCCTCCACTCTAGTTAGGGATGTCGGCTTGTCAGTTTGGATGGTTTGTATTCTCTTTCGCCTAGTTGTTCTTTTTCTTTTTTTTGTATCCTGTCGCGGATGATATCCCTTCTCTCTTCTTTTTTATGTATAGGCCTTGCAAGGAGTTCTATGGGTAGCGGATGCTAACGACAAGGAAGACCAGAGTCTGAAGGAGCATCAGGCAAGGTGGAATGCTGAGAAGGCTGCCCTGGAGAGAGAAGTGGCTCTTGTGGTCGAACGTCAAAAGATGGACGCGGGCAAACTTGCGAAACTCACGGAAGCGGTCAAGCGTCATTCTTCTCAGGCCGCTTTGGATCGATCTAAAATCGATGAGCTCGAGGTCGTGAACAAAAGGATTCTCAAGGAAGCTAGCGAGATCGGTGCCTACTTCTCGATGATGTCGAGGGTAGAGACGATCAAGCAATTTGCGGCCGGTTAGCACTCTGGTTGGGATCTAGACGCTGAGATCACGACCTTCCACGACTGCTATCCCCCTGATAAGCCGACTCCTGGCGATGAACTCTTTGCCTCTCTGGGTCTCCTGGAAGAGGAGAAAGATCATGACACTAAGGGGGATGGTGGCGATCGTGGAACGAGCACTGATGTTGCATGCAGTCTTGGCAAGGGGTCAGACGGTCTTTCGGCGAGCGAGGTGGAACAGTTGAAGGATGTCTCCGACAAGGATGAAGATTAGAGCCGCGTGCACTTGTAATTTCTTTTAATGTTTGTGATGCTTTTTTTAACAAGTTTCTTTTGGTGTGTACGGGCCACTTGAAGGCCGAAAACAATGCTTGCCCATAACACGGACAAATCTCCCTTCCAAAACGGGGATCTAGGTTATTTTTTGTGCGTGCGTGTGATATCCTGTATTTCATATAGCATAACTAGGACTAGATAATACATTTTATATATAGATTTATGTCTTTTTAGTGCTTGTAATGACAAATGAAGAGAAGACCGAAGACTTGAAGAAATTGGAAGATTTGAAGACGAAGTTTGAAGAATCAAGTGAAGGCCGCAGATTAGAGCAGTCCGCGGTGGAGCCAAGAAGCAGGTCCGCGATCGCGGTGGCTCAAGGTCGTGGTCGCGGGTCAACGTTGACTCGGGTTGGAATTTCTACAGCTCTGCGATCGCAGCCACCACTCACCGCGATCGCGGTTTTCCACGACAACGAACATCGATGCGGCGATTGATTTATTATCTATCTATTTATTATATTAGTTTCATTTTATTTAGTATTTCGTGTTTTGAGAGACTACTTAAACCTAGTTTTTCAGCCTTTGTTTTGTTATATCTCTTAGACCTAGTTTTCATTATTCCAGACTTTTGTATTTTCTCTCTTATGGAGAACTAAACTCCTAGATTCTATTCAAGTTGAAGCTTTCAGATTCAAGTTTATTGTGAGATTCTTCAATTCAGGTTTATTTCTACAGGTTATTTCAATTCTCTTGTGCTTAATTTATATTGATTGTATTGATTCCTTTAGGCCTAGCTAACTTGTTGGAGTTTAATACTCTCTATTGCTAGATCTAGGTTTTCTCGTAGCAAAACCTAATCTTTATAGCAACTCAATGTTTTAGGAATCATTGGACTAAAACCATTGAGAAAGAGATTTGATTGCATGCTTATTGTTTGACTCGTTGGAACTCAATTTGCATGTATCCTGTTTATCCTTGCTCTCATTGCTAGTATCCTTATGATTTATGATCGTTTTATGAATTGTTTGGATATTAAGTTAGCATGTCTCATTGCCATGTTTTATATATGATCAGGATAGGAATAACCAAAGGAACTAACTTGTTTGAATCAATGATCAATAACTTGATGAAGAAAGTGGATGCTTGAATAGGATTGTTTTCCTCAATTGATAAAAACCCAACCTTTTCCTTGTTTGATTTATTGCTTTGCTTTGTTTAATTTTCCTTAGTTTTAGTTTACAATTCCAAAATTCCCTCTTTATTATCTTTGTGAGTTGATAATAATATTACTTAGGATACAAGTGTCTCTTGGGTTCGACCCCGACTTACCAGCTATACTAGTTGTGTAACTAGGGATTTATTTTTGATTTGGCACGACGACTTTCAACCAGTCAAATTTTAGCGTCGTTGTCGGGGATCGAACCCGGGTCACCCGCGTGACAGGCGGGTTTGAGTTCCCTGCGCTAAATCAAGGTGTCAAGTTTGAGTTGAAGTCTAGGTTGATCCATCTTTTGCCTCAATTCCATGGGCATGGTGGAGAAGATCCCAACAAGCATCTTGTTGAATTTGAACAGGTCTTCTCAAGTATGAAGCCTGCTGATGTAACTGAAGACCAGATCAAGCTGAGGGCGTTTCCCTTCTCTATGAAGGATTCAGCCAATGAGTGGCTCTACTATCTTTCTCCAGGCTCCATTAATACCTAAACTAAGATGAAAGCAGCATTCTTGGAGAAATATTTTCCTGCCACCAAACAAAACAGTTTGAAGAAGAGCCTGAGCAATATTGAACAACAGGCTGGAGAGATCTTGTATGATTATCATGAGCGGTTCAAGAGACTGTGTGCTAGTTGTCCATATCATGGGTATTCTGATCAAGACCTGGTATTGTATTTCTTTGGTGGATTATTGGACGATGAGCGGAGAATGGTGAATGCAGCTTGTGGTGGAAGCCTAATGAACAAGACACCAGTAGATGCCCTTGAGCTCTTTTTTGAGCTATCTGAGAACTCAAGGCAATTCAACGAAAGAACTGGCGCTAAAGGAGTCAATGATATGGACTCCTCTTCTGCTATAAGATCTGAGATGGCGGAGTTGAAGGATATGATGAAGAGGTTCATGCTGCAAGGAACCCCTCAACAACTGAAGGCATGTGAAATTTATGCTGACACACTTCACCCTACTGATGCCTGCCCACAACTCCAGGAACCTCAGGCTGAGGTTAATGTGGTAGGAGGCTATGGACCTCCTAGACCTCGTTTTGATCCTTATTCTAATACATACAACCCGGACTGGGCACATCATCCAAATATGAGATATGAGAATCAAAATCAGCCTCAATATAATCAACAAGGAGGAAATCAGCAACCCAGGCAACCTTATGTCCCTAGACCTCCAGTTCAGAGCCAAAACAACTCATCCAACGCTGAAGAGATGATTGCAAGGCTAGCTATCACAATAGAACAGATGGGATAGAACACTCAAGCTAGTATCAAGAATATAGAGACTTAGATCAGTCAATTGGCTAATGTAGTAAGCAAATTGGAGGCCAGAGATTCTGGAAAATTACCGGCACAACCCATCAATCCAAGGGAGAATGTGATTGCTATCACATTAAGAAGTGGAAAAGAGCTGAACAAAGGCGTGGAGGTGAATGAAGATCCACAAACTGAGAATTTCGATTTTCTAGAGAACGACTCCGCGGCCGCGGTGAAAACCTGCCGCGACCGCAGAACCTCAACTGAGAGCTCCGGAATCCCGATCGAAGATATTGCGCCCGTGGTGACCAATTGCCGCGATCGCGGAGGCGATGAAGTTTCGGATCGCGAGAAATCCGATGTTCCGCGATCGTGGGAATCTGACCGCGCCCGCGGATCTGTAGCTGAAGCCGAGGATTCTTATGTTCGACCTCAGTTTCCTCCCATGAATTCACAAAAGCCTATTCCACTATTCCCTGAGGCTCTCAAGGATACAAAGAAGCCAGACCATGACAAAGATATCTTTGAGACGTTCTCCAAGTGTGAGGTAAACATCCCTTTGCTTAATCTGATTAAAAGTGTTCCTAGATTTGCTAAATTTCTAAAAGAGATGTGCACTATCAAAAGGAACCAAAAATTAAAAGGGAAACATAAATTTAAGGTTAGTGAACATGTCTCTGCTGTATTTCAAAGGCGTATGCCTAAGAATTGTAGTGATCCAAGCATGTTCAGCATTCCCTGTATAATAGGAGACACTAAAATTGATAAAGCCATGCTTGATTTAGGTGCTTCTATTAATGTCATGCCTTATTCTGTTTACACTTCACTAGGCTTAGGACCTTTGCATGAAACTGGTATTGTTGTTCAATTAGCTGATAGGTCCACAGTCTACCCGAAAGGGATTGTTGAGGAGGTTCTTGTTATGGTGGATAATTTGATATTTCCTGTTGATTTCTTTGTGCTTGATATGGATCATGATGTGCATGCTGCTCCAATTCTGTTAGGTCGACCTTTGATGAAAACTGCTAGAACAAAAATTGATATGTGTAAAGGTGTCCTAACCATGGAATTTGATGGGGAAATATTTGAATATAGCATGGATAATGCTATGAAATACCCTCAAGATGATCAATCTCTATGCTCCATTGATGTAATTGATCCTATTGTACAAGAGTATTTGATACTACTTGTGTAGATGAGTTACAATCTGTTCTAGAGAATGACATTGATCTTGCATGCTTGGATTATGAGTTGCCTGAAAGATATCATGAAATCCTTGCTGATTTGAATGCGTGCTGTGAATCTCCTGCTGATGCTTTGGCCATTGGGCCCATACCACTAACTCTCCCTAGCGAGAAGTTGTTACCTTCTGTAGTGTAGGCACTTGAAGTTGAGCTTAAACAGCTCCCTGAACATTTGAAATATGCTTTCCTTGGAGATGGTGACACTTTACCTGTCATTATTTCTAACAAATTCTCCAAGGAACAAGAAGAGAGATTGGTGCAGGTACTTAAGGAGCACAAGACAACACTAGGTTGGACCATTGTTGACATTAAAGGGATTAGTCCCTCTAGATGTATGCATAGGATCCTCCTAGAAGATGGTGCCAAGCCATCCAGACAGACACAGAGAAGGCTCAACCCAGCTATGATGGAGGTAGTCAAGAAGGAGGTGTTGAAGCTCCTACAGGCATGTATGATTTATCCCATCTTTGATAGTCAGTGGGTTAGTCCAACCCATGTTGTGCCTAAGAAGGGTGGTATTACAGTAGTTGAGAATGTGCATGGGGAATTAGTCCCCACTAGAGTCCAGACTGGTTGGATTATGTAACGCACCCGGTACGTTCCAACGGTGTATGGTAAGCATCTTTTCTGAGTACATTGAAAACTTTATTGAGGTTTTTATGGATGACTTTACAGTACATGGAGATGACTTTGATGCCTGCTTAAACCGTCTCTCCTTAGTCCTTCAAAGATGTGTAGAAACCAATTTGGTTCTAAACTTTGAGAAGTGTCACTTTATGGTTGAGCAAGGCATTGTCTTAGGTCACATAGTGTCATCCAGGGGTATTGAGGTCGATAAGGCAGAGATTGATATCATTCAGTCCTTGCCTTATCCTACTAATGTGCGTGAAGTGCGTTCTTTTCTAGGCCATGCAGGTTTCTATCGCAGGTTTATTAAAGACTTTTCCAAGATCTCAGTCCCATTGTGTGAATTGCTGAAGAAGGATGTGCCTTATGAGTTCAATGAGTCATGTAAAAAGGCGTTTGATGAGCTGAAAGCACGCCTTACAAGTGCACCAATAATTCAAGCCCCAGATTGGTCTCAACCTTTTGAGATCATGTGTGATGCAAGTGACTACGCTGTTGGGGCTGTTTTAGGTCAAAAAGAAGCTAGAGCATCCCATGTTATACGTTATGCTTCCATGACCTTGAATGATGCCCAAAGAAACTACTCCACTACTGAGAAGGAAATGCTTGTTGTAGTGTTTGCTTTGGAAAAGTTTAGACAGTATCTGTTGGGGACAAAGGTGATAGTATATTCAGACCATGCAGCACTTCGTTATTTAATGACGAAAAAGGAGGCTAAGCCAAGACTGATTAGATGGATTCTCCTGCTGAGTGAGTTTGATATAGAGATCAAAGACAAAAAGGGAGTTGAGAATCTGGTGGTTGATCATCTAAGTAGACTTGTGCATGAAGAAAATACGCCAGGAAGCCAAGATCAGATTCAAGGCCATTTTCTCGACGATACATTGTTCGAGGTTCGAAAGCTCGAATCCGCGATCGTGGTGAAGGACGTCCGCGCCCGCGGCACTGCTTCTGAGACGGGCGAAATTGCTTTGAATTTTTCGCGATCGCGGGAATCCGACCGCGCCCGCGGAGCTGACTTCGACAATGATATCAATCCTCGATTTGAAAATTTTATTTTTGGGGTCCATTCATTCCTGCCATGGTATGCAAATATTGTTAACTACCTCGTCTCGGGGGAGTTCCCACCTAATTTTACCAAGGCCCAAAAGGACAAGGTTCGTCATGAATCCCGATTCTATGTTTGGGATGATCCGTATTAATGGAAGCACTGCACAAATCAGGTAATCCGACGTTGTGTCCCGGATTCTGAGGCACAATCTATCCTTTCTTTTTGTCATTCCTATGCATGTGGGGGTCATTTTGGGACTAACAAAACTGCTAGGAAAATTTTAGAAGCTGGATTTTATTGGCCTCATATTTTTAGGGATGCTTTTGCTTTCTGTAAATCATGTGATCGTTGTCAGAGGGTGGGTAATATTTCTAAGAGACATGAGATGCCTCAATCACGTATGATGTTCTGTGAAATTTTTGATGTTTGGGGTGTTGATTTCATTGGACCCTTCCCCTCTTCTTATGGGAATCTGTATATTTTACTTGCGGTGGACTATGTTTCCAAGTGGGTGGAAGCAAAGGCCACCAGAACTGATGATTCTAAAGAAGTTGCAGGTTTTCTTAAGGACAACATTTTCTCTAGGTTTGGGATTCCAAAGGCGTTGATAAGTGACAGGGGTACTAATTTTGTAACAAAACTGTGAGTGCTTTATTGAAAAAGTATCATGTCACTCAGAAGATCTCTATAGCTTATCACCCCCAGACCAATGGACAAGCTGAAGTGTCCAACAGGGAGATAAAAACAATCTTGGAGAAGACGGTGGCACCCAACAGGAAAGATTGGAGCCTAAGGCTCAATGATGCTTTATGGGCCTACCGTACTGCTTATAAGACCCCCATCGGGATGTCTCCCTTCAGATTGGTTTATGGAAAAGGTTGTCACTTGCCAGTTGAGCTTGAGCACAAAGCTTATTGGGCGGTCCAAAAATGCAACTTCAATATAAAAGAGAATGGAGAGTTCAGAAAATTACAATTGCAAGAGTTGGAAGAGTTGAGATTGGATGCGTATGACAATGCTGTGAATTACAAGAATAAAACAAAAGGATGGCATGACAAGAACATCCTAAGGAAGGAATTCAAAGCTGGAGACAAGGTCCTTCTTTTTCAGTCTCGTCTCACACTCTTCCCAAGAAAACTCCGTTCTACATGGGTTGGACCGTATACTGTTGCTCGAGTTTTTCCACATGGGGCTGTGGAATTATTTGATGGGGACACCCAAAAGGTATTTAAGGTTAATGGTCAAAGATTAAAGAAGTACCATGAGGGGGTCAGCCAAGAAGTATTAGAAGAGGTGGGTCTTTCTGACCCAAACCCCAATGCTGAATAAAATGGCAAAAATGTCGGGCCAACGACATTAAACAGAGGCGCTGCTCGGGAGGCAACCCGAGGTAAGTTTTCTTTATCTTTTTCTTGTCTTTACATTAAGTTTTAGTTTTAGTTTTTCTTTCAATCTTGTCGGACTAACATGCAGGTACTAGGTTCGAAAGAACAAAAATTTTGGGAAATTTTATTTCTCAAAATAAACAGTAAACGACGAACAGTACTCAGAAATCAGCTCCACGATCGCGGAGGTTACCCACCGCGATCGCCGTACTGTACATGCCGCAAGATATAAATTAAAAAAAAAGAAGGAATTGAGGGATTTGGCCTTCACCAACCGGCCGACCCTACCTACTTTTCTGCCTCTACTTCTTCTTCTACCTCCCTCTTTCTTCCTTCCACCATTGTTACAACTTCAAAACCTCCATAGCCTTTCAAACCCAATTTTTCTAACTCCACAAAACACAAATCCAAACCCGTTTTCCTCATCCTTTTTCCATTCTAAACACGAATTTATCATCCAAATCCCCAAATTCTCATCCAAAAGAGCACAAAATCAAATCTAATCTCCAAACAAAATTTTCCCAAAACTCTATCAAAACCCCTCCAAATCCACTTGTTCTTTTTGAATTCGGTGATTGAATACGCTGCGAGTCGCCGCGAGCCACGTCGAAAGCCCCACGAGCCACCGCGAGTGCCGCCGAGAAAAATCAGAGATCCACGGTTATTGTATGTCCGCGAACGCGGTGACCGTCCTCCGCGCCCGCGGAACTGTAGACAGCTTGTGAGTCTGATTTCATCCTTTCTTTGGTTTATTCATTACTATGGCCTATCCAGTTCGGTTGAGTAGAGCGGAGAAGGAATTATGGAATGAAATTGATAGGAAGATTAAGTTGTCTACTAAATTTTTTCATGCACCGGCGTTGTACTCTTTGGGATTATATCAGTCGGTTCATCAGTTATTACAACAGGGTGGTTTAGGAGGATTGATTCCTTTGCATGCTTATACATACAAGCCTCTAGTATTGGAATTTTTGGTGACTTACAGAGAGTTTGATGATGGTAGGATTGGCTTTAGACTGTTGGGGGAGATTATTCACTAACTAGAAATCAGTTGGCTGAGTGTTTTGGGGTGACGGGTCAGCCTACAACTGGTTGGGCGGATGTTGATGATAACCCGGGGGTGATGCATTTTTGGACTGAGGTGACTCACACTCAGTATATCCTTGGGCCTAGGTTATAGAACTACAATATTGTTCACCCGGTGTTGAGATTATGTCATAAGGTGATTTCTAACACCTTTTTGGGTAATGGGGAGGTCAATAAGATGTCGGCTCGGGATGTGTCTATGATGTGGTGTCTAATGAGGGACCAACCTGTGGTTCTTGATTGGGTAGAGTTGTTTATTCGTGCTGTGAGGAAGGCCCGATCTATGCCCGAGAAGATTGCTTTTGGGGGCTTGATTACTTTGATTGCCCTACGTTTTTTGAGCTTAGAGGCTATACAGGGCCGTTACAGGGCAACAGTAGGTGGTGGGATTTGTTTTGATCTATCTCAGCTAAAGAAGTCCAAGTTTTTATCTGAGTCCCAGAATGGGAGTTGGATCTGGCACTGTGGTAGACAGCATGAGCCGTATTTACATCAGCCTAGGGAGTTTGGAGCTGAGGAGACAGCTCATCATTTCTATCTGGAGTCTGATATGATGGTGGTAGAGGAAGAGGAGGAAGAGTTTGAGCATCACGATGAGCATCCTCAAGGGCAGCATGAAGCTAGTCCTTTTGGTGATGGAGGAGCTCTAGAGTGGTATGATGAGATGCACTCTGCCATGGAGAACCTGAGTATGAGAGTTGATTATATGGCTGACCAGCAAAGCTACTTTATCACACAGCAGGCGGCCATGAGGAGTACATTAGAGGATGTGGGGAGGAATGTCAGGGACATGTCCTTGACCATGGATTAGATGAGGGAGCGAATGGAGGCGTTTTATCAGCATTATTGGCCTCAGTACCCTCAGTATTTTCCACCGTCAGGTCCACCGCAGTGAGTCTTCTGTTCCCTTCCTTGACTTTTTCTGATTTGTCTTTTATTTCATTGAGGGCAATGAAAGATTTAAGTATGGGGGAGGGAGTACTCACTGTTGTATATATGTACAGTTTCATTTCAGTTTATGCATTTCAGTTTAAAAATAACTAAAAATAATTTATATAAAAAACATTAAATCTTGTGCTGAGTTCAAAACCCGAAATGGCGGCTCAGGCAAAAATCAGGGGCCCGGACCGGCATTAGGCTGGGGTAATAAGAGGCTAAAAAGAGTGAAAGTGAGCTTGGTGAGCACATCTATAGAAAAATGAAATGAGCGGTTAGGTGAAAACCCGAAAGGGCGCCTAAGCAGAATGAGTGAAAAAAAAGAGTGCTTAGGATCATTTCTGTTGGGGCTTGGGGATTCTTGTTTATGGGTTTTTGCTTTGATTTTGATATGTTTTGAGTGTTAAATTGTGCTAGGATTCTCATTGTATGCACTTTCATTCTTTTACATGGGTTCGGGTTGTGAGATTAATTTCCGAGTGTTGTTTAGTTTTAGGTTATTTTCTCCCAATACTTCCTGTAGACCTTTGTTACATTGTCATTCTTAATTTTATTTTGAGCTTACTCGAGGACGAGCAAGATCTAAGTATGGGGGAATTTGATAAGCTGTATTTCATATAGCATAACTAGGACTAGATAATACATTTTATATATAGATTTAGGTCTTTTTAGTGCTTGTGATGACAAATGAAGAGAAGACCGAAGACTTGAAGAAATTGGAAGATTTGAAGACGAAGTTTGAAGAATCAAGTGAAGGCCGTGGATTAGAGCTGTCTGTGGTGGAGCCAAGAAGCAGGTCCGCGGTCGCGGTGGCTCAAGGTCGCAGTCGCGGGTCAACATTGACTCCGGTTGGAATTTCTACAGCTCCATGATCGCGGCCACCACTCACCGCGATCGCGGTTTTCCACGACAGCGAACATTGAGGCGGCGATTGATTTATTATCAATCAATTTATTATATTAGTTTCCTTTTATTTATTATTTCGTGTTTTGAGAGACTACTTAAACCTAGTTTTTCAACCTTTGTTTTGTTATATCTCTTAGACCTAGTTTTCATTATTCCATACTTTTGTATTTTCTCTCTTATGGAGAACTAAACGCCTAGATTCTATTCAAGTTGAAGCTTTCAAATTCTAGTTTATTGTGAGATTCTTCAATTCAGGTTTATTTCTACAGGTTATTTCAATTCTCTTGTGCTTAATTTATATTGATTGTATTGATTCCTTCAAGCCTAGCTAACTTGTTGGAGTTTAATACTCTCTATTGCTAGATCTAGGTTTTCTCGTAGCAAAACCTAATCTTTATAGCAACTCAATGTTTTAGGAGTCGTTGGACTAAAACCATTGAGAAAGAGATTTGATTGCATGCTTATTGTTTGACTCGTTGGAACTCAATTTGCATGTATCTTATTTATCCTTGCTCTCATTGCTAGTATCCCTATGATTTATGATCGTTTTATGAATTTTTTGGATATTAAGTTATCATGTCTCGTTGCCATGTTTTCTATATGATCAGGATAGGAATAACCAAAGGAAATAACTTGTTTGAATCAATGGTCAATAACTTGATGAAGAAAGTGGATGCTTGAATAGGATTGTTTTCCTCAATTGATAAAAACCCAACATTTTCCTTGTTTGATTTATTGCTTTGCTTTGTTTAATTTTCCCTAGTTTTAGTTTACAATTCCAAAATTCCCCCTTTATTACCTTTGTGAGTTGATAATAATATTACTTACGATACAAGTGTCTCTTGGGTTCGACCTCGACTTACCAGCTATACTAGTTTAGTAACTAGGGATTTATTTTTCATTTGGCACGACGACTTTCAACCAGTCAGCGTGCGTTATATTTCCTGCGTATTTTGCTTGGTTGTGTCCTTCCTTTTGTGTGCAGATGTTCCGGGACGATTGGATGCGTTTGATCGAAGGCTTTAAGACGAGGAGTCCTGCAGAAGTCATTCGTCGCTGGTGGTAGTTGCGCTTACCAAAGGATGTTTCCGGGCGAGTGACGAATGTCGCGTCGAAACATGCGCTCGGGATGTTCTGTATATTGAAGACGTCTTAAGTCTAGGATTTATTACCTCTACTGTTTGGGCTTTTGCTCAATTGTTTTATTTAAATGATGTACCCTATATGATAACGATATGAATAAAATATGCTTTACTTACTATTCCTACTTATGCAAGAAAAGAAGTAAGAACGAGCAAGTAGTAATATAAGCAAACGCCATTCATTAGATAAAACACCACAACATGAGAATCACACAACAAGTAGTTTTCACATAGTCAAGTTGACCATAAGCAAGCCATGAAGGAAAAGTACTGGAATAAAGGTAAACAAACAACTAAGGATAGATGACTTCGAAAGTCTTGCGTATCACGCGCGGGGGTAGTCTGCTAGGAGTACCTAAGAAGTCTGCGTTCTGAGTGGGGAAGACTTCTTTTAGAAGTGATACTTCTTTAGGTTTATCGCATTCCAACTCTGCGGGATAGCATCGCCATCTTTGGATTCAAGCTGGTATGCACCTTGACCGACGACCCTGGTTATCTTGTATGGCCATTTCCATGCTGGGGCTAGCTTGCCCGATTTGGTTTCATGGGTGTTTTGAAAGAATTTTCGTAATACCCAGTCACCAACTCGGAAAACCTGAATCCTGACGTTCTGGTTGTAATTCCGGACGACTTGTTGCTGGTGTCTAGCTAGACGTAATCGTGCTTGGTCGCGAATCTCGTCCGAAGTATCTAAGTCGACCAATAATTCCAGACGATTCCGTTCTTCAGTCAAGAAACTAGCGCGAGCTGTAGGGATAAGAATCTCGGCGGGAATGACCACTTCACACCCGTGAGTCAATGAGAAAGGAGATTGACCGGTTGCTACTTTAGGCGTCGTTCGATCGGCCCAAAGGACGTAGGGTAGCTCATCGGCCCAATTTCCCTTGGCCTTTGTGAGGCGCTTCTTCAGGTTATTTATGATCACCTTGTTGCTAGCTTCGGCTTGCCCGTTAGACTAGGGGTAGCGAGGTGTCGAAGTGACTAGATTGTTGTTCCAGCCACTACAGAAGTCTCTGGTTCTCTGACTTATGAACTGAGACCCATTGTCGCATACAATCTCTAAAGGCACTTCGAAACGACAAAGGATGTTCCTAATGATGAAGGAAATCACCTGTTTATCCTTGATCTCTCGATAAGCCTCGACTTCAATCCACTAGGAGAAGTAATCGGTCATGGCGAGGAAAAATGCTCTTTGTCCGGACGAAGGGGGTAGCTTCCCGACTATATCCATTCCCCAACGCATGAATGACCATGGCGTGAGTGTGGGATAGAGTGGTTCGGGAGGTTGGCGAGCCGTTGGTGCGTGTCTCTGGCAGGCGTCGCATTTACGACAGAAGTCTACAACATCTTTTCTCATGGTAGGCCAATACCACCCCTGACGGAGGGCTTTGTTGGATAGACTTTTCCTCTTGTATGGTTCCCACAATCTCCCTCATGAAGTTCCTCAAGAAGTTTCTGAACACCTCCCTTGGTTAGGCAACGCTGGAGTGTACCCACTGCTAATCGGTGGAAAAGCATCCCATTCTCGACTGTGAATCGCGTAGCTTTCATCTTTAGCAACATAGCCTCAGTTTTATCTTCCGAAAGCCTCCCCTCGACTAGCCAATCAAGGTACGGCTAGGTCCAGGGTTCTTCACTAACTATTGAGGGGACGAGTGAATTTTCTTCATGGCTCGGGTCATCCAGAGATAGATCTAGGTTAGGGTCATTCTGAAAACTTCTGGCTTCAATGTCATCACTGCTCATGAAGACGTCGTCGCAGAGCATGGACCTAAGCTATGAGACTTCTCAATGCCATCGGCACGGGTTCTACCAATGGCGGGGATCATTATGTGGATCATTGGGTTTACGGGATATTCATTGGGGTCGATGGCCGAAGCTAGGCGAGCGAGGGAATCTGCTTGAGCATTCTGCTCTCTCTCGGGATCTGTGTGAAGGATATCTTCTCAAACTGAGGGATTAGACCTTTCACCACGTCTAGATAAGCCATCATCCTTTCATCCCTAGCTTCATACAACCCCATAATTTGGTTGATTATCAACAATGAATCACAGTTGACCTAAATCTGTTGTATAGCCAAGTCTCTAGCGAGAGTCAAACCAAAGATCAAAGCCTCATACTCAACTTTATTATTCGTGGCTTCGAAAGTGCATCTTACAGATTCTGCCACCCTATCCCCCTGTGTTGATTTTAGGACTACTCCTATCCTTGTTCCCCCAGCGTTAGAGACGCCATTTGTATGAAGCGCCCATTTGACTGGAGACTTAGCTTCTAGCGTCATTAATTCTGCTGGCTCTGTTCTTTGTTCCGTTGTAGGACTGAAATCAACCACAAAGTCAGCTAGTGCTTGGGATTTCAATGCGGTTCTAGGCTCATATTGGATGTCGAACCCACTCAGATGAATCGCCCACTTGGCCATTCTCCCCGTAAATTTGGGTTTGTGCATGACCGTCTTCAAAGGGTGCGTGGTTCTTACCACAATCGTGTGTGCCTCAAAGTACGGGCAGAGTTTATTGGAGCACATGACCAATGCTAACACCAGTTTTTCCAAGGAAGAATAACGAGTTTCAGCTGGCAGGAGAGTTCTACTTACGTAGTATACGGGTTGATGTTGCCCATCCTGTTCGTGGACCAGCACTCAACTGATGGCTTGCTTGGTAACAGCCATGTACAAGGGTAATGCTTCTCCTTCTTCTGGCTTTGCTAAGATCAGAGGATCAAAGAAGTACCTCTTCAATTCTTGGAAAGCTTCCTCATGTATGGAGGTCCATGGAAGCACCTGTTCCTTCTAAGCACTTCGTAAAATAGACGGCATCGATCCGCTGACTTGGAGATGAATCTATTCAAAGCAACAATCTACCCAGTAAGCCTTTGAACATCTTTCACGCACCTTGGAGATTTCAGCGATACTATGGCGCGAACCTGTTCCGTGCTTGCTTCTATCCCTCTCTGGGTGACCAGATACCCTAGGAATTTCCCAGACTTCACGCCGAAGGTACACTTCTGCGGATTCAGCTTCATGTTATATTGCCTCAAGATCTCGAAAGCCTTTTCCAGGTGATGTCGGTGATCTGCAGCTTTCTTCGATTTGACGAGCATATCGTCTATATATACCTCCATACTCTTCCCAATTTGGCTTTGGAACATTTTATTCACTAGCCTTTGGTACGTGGCCCCGGCGTTTCGTAACCCAAAGGGCGTTACCTTGTAACAATAGGTTCCTTTGCTAGTTATGAAGGATGTCTTCTCTTGGTCGCTTTCTTCCATCCGGATCTGGTTGTAACCACTGAAGGCGTCCATGAAGGTCAACAATTCATGGCTCGTCGTGGCATCTACCAGGGAGTCTATGTGAGGCAGTGGAAATGAATCCTTGGGACAAGCCTTGTTCAAATCCGTGAAATCTACACACATCCTCCATTTTCCGTTTTTCTTGGGTACAACGACTACATTAGCTAGCCATTCTGGATACTTGACTTCCTTAATCTTCCCAGTCTCCATCAGCTTTCTTACTTCTCCATCCACTATCTTGTTTCTTTCGGCGGCGAATTTCCTTCGTTTCTGTTTTACTGGTGGGTGACTGGGGTCCACGTTCAGCTTGTGTGTGATGATCTCCGGATCGATTCCCAACATGTCTTCGTGGGACCATGCAAAGCATTCTGCTTTTTACTTAAGAAATCTACCAGCTCATTTCTCATGGGTAACTCTAAATCTCTTCCAATTTTACGGACCGATTAAGATCTGATTGGTCTAGGACCACCTCTTCTACCTGTTCATCTTTCTTCTCCTTTTCTTTTGGAATGGTAGAATTAGTGGTTTCCTTTAATTGCTATGAGAACTTCTGATTGGCGGTCGATTTTAACGCCGACTTGTAACACTCTCTAGACGTTCTTTGGTCTCCTCGGATCTCTTGAACCCCCCACGGCGTTGGGAACTTTATCCTCTGGTGGTATGTGGAGGGAACAACCCTCATGTCGTGGAGCCACGACCTCCCCATTATTACATTATAACAAGAAGGGCAATCCATGACAGAGTATCTAACTTGGATATTCACGCCCTTTGCGTATGTGGGAAGGATGATGTCTCCTATTGTGTGCTTCACTTCTCCGCTGAATCCCACGAACGCGATCGGGTTCTTCTCTACGTCTTTCTCGCTCAAACCGATTTCTTTTAGTGCTCCTAGTGTCATGAGGTTAGTCAAACTTCCGGTATCAATGAGAACCCACTTCACCAAGACATTCCCTATTGAGAGAGAAATCACGAGACCATCATGGTGAGGTTCTTCAAGACCGTTGACGTAATCCTCGTCGAAGTGTATCGCGAGATTAATGATGTCTTTCTTCATCTGCACGGGGCGGTGGAAAGCATTTTCTTTTGCGTTCCTCTTGGCTGCTGAGTACGTGAGGCCGCATACGCTTGATCCTCCGGTGATCACGTTCACAATCTTGGCGGGTACTGGAGACGCTGGCCTTCCCGCGTGTGAGGCTTCTATTACGTCTGGGGGAACATGTGCGTTTGGCGCTACTTCAGTTATCCTTCCTCGAGATACGAGGTAGGCAATTTCTCTTCTCAGTGCAACACATTCTTTGGTTATATGACCGTAATCGTCATGGAAATCGCACCATTTGCTCATATCCTTGTTCGGGTAAGGCTTTTCATTTCACTTCGGCCACCTAACGCCCCGTATCTTCAGAGCTATATTCTTCACGAGTTCCTCAGGGGATATACCCAGGTTGAACTCGTCATACTTCGGTGGTAATGGTTTGGCAGGTTTAGCCTTGGGGACGTTTACCTTCACCGCATTAGGGTGAGGGCGTCGGTATGGTTGATCGCGGTGTTCCTGACGGTGATCCGGTGCCGCTTTCTTTTCCACCCTTTCCTAGACGCTCACGGCCTTCCTCATCTTCAGATCTTCTTCAAGTCTGATTTGAGCTAGAGCCTTAGTTTGAACATCTTCAAAACTGCGACAAGGCTGCCTAGTGACTTCTTGTAGAGATCTCCATCTTAGTTA
Organism: Fallopia convolvulus; assembly: GCA_964016875.1. NCBI lineage: Eukaryota > Viridiplantae > Streptophyta > Magnoliopsida > Caryophyllales > Polygonaceae > Fallopia > Fallopia convolvulus. The sequence goes on along the minus strand of OZ024718.1, from coordinate 59,853,181 downwards.
ACCCCCTGACGGAATGCTTCCATAGTCGTCGGTCGGTGACAGTCCGGGATGGAGATCTTCTCTCGGTTGAACCTGTCTAAGTACTCTCGGGTGGATTCTTCTGGTTTTTGGATAACCGATACAAATCGCTAGACTACTTATCGAATCTTCAACTGCTAGCGAATTGGACCCGGAAGGAATCCATTAATTCAGCAAAGGAACAAATACTTCCTCCGAAAGATTGATGAACCATTTTAATGTTGACCCTGCGAGAGCCGCTCCGAAACCCTTGCACAAGAGTGATATGGGACTGCACTGGTCATCATCTTCTGCTTGAATATAGCTACGTGCTCGTCGGGGTGTCCCATGCCATCATAGGCACTCATGCTAGGTACTGGGAACTTCTTCAGTATCTTGACTTGGGCGATATGAGGAGCGAAGGGTGACTCGTCATAACCGTCAACCGCTTGCTTCTCTATGGGTCGCGGGACCCCATGTATCTTCGCCAATTGCTCGGTAAACATCTTGAATTGGTTTCGGACAATGTTTTCTAGGTCTTTGGGACGACGACGGTCCCAATCCTCATCATCGTCCATGATATCGTCTTCAAAGCGTCGAGGGCTAACCTCTTGCGCCGATCGAAGGCGGATGGGTGCTCTCGCCCCTTTGCCGGTAGGGTTTCCTTGCGCAGGGGTAAAGGCGGATGGGTGCTCCGTGCCGTATTGTCTCTCGCACCGATCAGTATGGTTTGTAGAGGAACCCTCATCCCCACTGTTTTGGGCTCGATCCGTCGTTCGGGCGCGCGGGCCGACAGAGGAAACGGATCGGAGTTGAGAGCGCAAACCTTCATTATCGGCGGTTAACTGCTCGATGCTAGTTGGTCTGTTAGTTCCTTCTCAAGAGCTTAAAGCCTTTGGCGAACTCAGATAACTCGAGGCGGAGCGCTACCGATGTGTCCTGGTGTTCGCCTCCGTCATCCCCGACGTTTAGCTCTTGATTATCCTCATTAGGGTTGCTCATGGTGACATTTTGAACTTCTTCTGATATGGAAAGACGAATCCTCTTCGATCGTAGGGCCCCATGGTGGGCGCCAAATTGTTTTGGACAAAAATTTGACAATCAAACTCTTTCCCTAGATTGGGGCACGATCGAGTCGAAAACAAGGCGATACTCAGGAAATAATTGGATTAGAGAAATCTGAATACAAAAGCTCTCTTTTTGATAATTCAATTGTAGTCCATTTTTGTGTACAATAGAATAGTCTGGTTTTTCTACCCTTCCCCCTATATTCTCATTTGAGCTAACCGTTATCTCCCTCTTTTCCCACGATCTCTAGGCTATCAAGATGTATTTTCAACCGCCTAGCCACTACCCGTGTTTATCGGAAGAGATAACCTCCATGAACAATCATCCTCTGGATGCACATCTTTTTCTCGTGACCACAACTTTCTTCCTTCATCTCGATGACCGCTGACTTCTTCTTGCTCCTAAAGACTTCTGTTTTCACGTTCTCCCTTGGTTTCTCGCTTGCTCTTGGGCTTATAACATTAAATGGGCCGATTAGGTTTTGGGCCTAACAGTTTTCGGTTTGAAAACAAAGATTTTCGGTTTTGAAAATTTTCAGTTTAGAAAATTTTCGGTTTTGAATACAAAACGTTCGACTCTGATACCATAATTGTAACACCCCCTATTTTGCAACGATGGGTATTACCACCAGTGACCTCGTACTTTACCGTCCAAAGTCACCCAAGGCTTTAAATAATTTAATTAAACGTAATTAAAGGAGGAAATGTTTAAAAGCGGAATTTTATTTATTGATAAGAACATTCGTTCATTACATTGATACTTGTTTTACAAAAGATGTAGCAGCGGAAAGTAAAGCCCATTTAAAAAAGGTTGAAAAGATGTATTTAAAAATAAAAGTATGTTTCTCCAAGACAACTCATATGATGATGATTTGCTTGGTTAAAATAGAAGAGTTGGTGCACTATCTTCGGAATGCTTTGCTCTTATGAAAATTCCTTCCTTCCCACAACGTCGTCATGCCTTGACCTTCTATCCTTGCATAACGCTTCTCGAATCTTCTAGACTTTGTCTTCATAGTTTCGGTGTGAACTTCCTAGAGTCTGGCATTTGTCACGAAGGGCGAGAAATACAAGGCAAAAATGCGGAAATAGTGGAATTAGTCTAAGGAGACTACGCAAGTGAGAATGGAAATTCTCAAGGGTAATATGGTAATTTATAACTTATCGAGGGAGATTAACGGGAAGTGTTTGAGATGTAGAAATTTTATGTGGAGCTTTAAGGACAGAATTCAGTAACTCATAGGATGAGATCACTCCTAAATCGAAATGAAGAACTACGAGATTGTAGACTTCTTAGAGTAGAAGGTATGTCGGGAACGTTATTAATACATACAAGTTTTGAAAACCTTCCGCACCCTTGTCGGACCTCAACCAACCTCATCTTATTCAGTGCTCCAGATAGGGGAGGTGGCCCGAAGGCACTTAAGTACCCGCCCACCTTAGACAAGCCCAAATAAGCATTCAGATTGGAAAGACGATTGTTCAAGAACCGGGAGTCGGGTGGTTGTCCACGTTGTACTATTCCGACCCGGTTTTGGTTTCTTTTAATTGTGCTTAGGCACTTATCTTGTATCGTGATGAAAACTTTCACTTACGTTAACTTATTTTAAGAGTGTGAGGGGCCATGAATAGGCTTGGGTCCCCTTAAGGGAACGAAGTTCCGGCACCTAGTTAGGGTGCGCACCTCCCTCCTCCGAACAGGAGCAGATAGTGGATCATGATCCTTAAAGTCGCGGAATTTACGCATGATGCCATACGACTTATTAGGTTATATAGAGGTGTCGGGTTAATCCCGCATCCCTTACTATTTCATCCAAACCGATCTCGAAAAGAGATCTTAAACAAGCAAGGTCACAAACAAGACTAGCATAATAGTCCTATTGAATATTAAATAGCGTAACAACGATAACAATTGGGTCATTATTTCTGACAATCGATATTCCTAGATTCGTTTATTATTAGCAAACAAGTTGTTACCAACATTGAGAAATTTCACGAAACGAATTAACAAGGCTTCAAGGAGAAATTCCACTTGCCTTCTCTTTCACGAGCGTTTACGAACGAATGAACGGAAATTGACGACTTAAACGGAACGGGATCTCGTCCAAACTAGAGATAAGAGCGAACTTTTAATAAGAATTTCTTTAATTCTTCTAAAGTTTTGATCGTCTCTTATATTCTTTTTATAAGAGAGCTCATAAACTAAATTATTATAATATTAATTTAGGTGGAAGTTTTATATTATAATAATCCTTGATTATTATTTTACATTGTAATATTTTAAATTACTTTAAAAAATAGTTATATTTATATAAAGTTTCATGCAAGATTTGAAAATCCAAGAATTCTCTTTTTAAACTTACTATTAATATTTACATTCTTTGGTTAAATTAATATAGTTTCCCATGCTTTTTATTAAGTCCAAAGTTGTTAATAACATCATTTTCCAAAGTATTAATAAAGTCTTAAATTTGACATGCAAGGTGGAAAAGTTCATTAAAGGTCATTTTATACATTGCATGCAAATACTTTAATCAATTTATTTAACTTGGAAAAATATTATTTTTATGTTTCTTTATTAAGACAAAGATTATTAAAATATTTTCCAAAATTATTATTAAAGTCTTTAAGTTGGCATGCAAGGGTGAAAAAGATTATGTAACGTCTTTTTAATCCTTCTACAATTATATGTCTAGATTATTTAAATCCATTTTTATTCTTATTCAAACTACTTTATTCAAAATATCTCACAAATATTATTTCAAAGCTTATAATGGTATTAAAAGACATGCAAGTCTATTTTTCTTTTTTAATAGAATCTTATTTTAATAAATCTCCTTAGCTTACATTATTTCATTTATAATAAAGGGAAATATGTCTAAGTTAATACTTTTCCAATATTTATCCAAACATGCTTAAAATATCATTCTTATGAATATTAAAGTTCTAGGAATTCATATATGCTTATTAAAATTATATTACTCCTAGATGGGCATGGAAATTAATTTAGTTACATAATTTCCTCTTTAATAACCCACTTATAATATTTATTCAATTAATTTAAATAAATTTTATATATATGTATAAATTATTTCATAAAATGTTATTATTTAAAATTTGAGTCGGAAAATTATACCGAGCGAAAACGAGAGCGGAATGGGCACGGATTTCAAGATGGGCGAGTTGGGCCTCTCCTTTTTCCTTTCCCCTTTAATAAAATTTTGATTGGTAAAAATAGAAACAAATGGGCCTAATTTTTTAGCCCAAAATAGTCCAAAAATACCCAAAAGAATAGGCCCAACTCTCTTTCTTCCTCCTCCTATTTTCTTTTCACGTACAACTGAACAAGGAACCAGGGAGAAAGGATGGACGAACGATGGCGCACAGCCAGGCCGGCGGCAGGCGGCCCTGGGAGGCTCCAGCAGACGACGGGTGGCGCGCACGGGTTGAAGGCGGTCCGGCCTGGTGCTTGATGGTGGTCGGAGGCCAATGGAGTGGAGAAAAAGAGTTTTGTGAATTTTTAACCCAAAATTCAGATTTGGAAAAAAATCAAATTGGGACCTTTAGGCTTGAACTAGAACGAAATTGATTGAAGATGAGAAGGAGAGGATTGTGTGAATTTATCCTTGCTCTCACCCCCTTTTTATAGTGGCAATAGATCCTTCCTTGGATCCACACCTCCATGGATGGACCTCTCATGGAAGAGGTGATCCATGGGGGTTGGCCAAAGTTGTGTTTCTTTCATTCAAGGTGGAAGATGAGTATTGGTGAGGAGGAGAGGTGGGAAGAGCAAGCTTGAATGGCTATGGTGGGAGGTGAAGCAATTTGATTCAACGTACGTTAACTCAATCAGACAAGTCTGATTTCTTTTAAGAGGAAGAAGGAAAAACAAGGGAATAAAACAATTAGAAAAGCTTAATGGTTGGATGAGTTACCATGATATAGCGGAAAAGGAGTGGTGTGTGTTTGTGGGAAAATGCAAAAGGTCATGGGTTCGAGTCCCACCTCTTGCATTTTTATTTTTAGCCCCTTCTCCTTATTTTAGCTTACCTTGTATTATGATATTAATTAAAATTTCGAAAATTATATGAACTATATATGTTTGAATTTTTATTTGCCATTTTGATAAGCTTTTTTTTAATTATTGTTTATTAAGAAAATTATAAAAATATTTAAACTCTCTTTTTAAGAGAAAAAATATTTAAATAAATACCCGACTTGTTTAATATATTTAATTAAATACACGTTTTATTAATTTAGAATTTAGCGGATATTACACTAGTAAACCGAATGTTCCAAAAGAAAGTATTGATAATATGCTCGTCAATTCTAAGAAAGAACGAAATCACATCCAACACTAAGAGTCATTCAAGATTCTTTGAAAGTACAACATGAAATTGAACACATCCATGTGCACGTTCGACATCAATTCTGGAAAAAATTTAGGGCTCCTAGTTACCCAAAGGGGGATAGAGGCTAGCCCCGAGCAAGTTCGAGCCATAGCCTTCATCAAATCCCCGAGGTGCTTGAAAGGTGTATAGAAGCTGCTAGGGAAGAACGCTCATTCAAGCATTCAAGTATGTGCCTAGAGAGTAGAACGCTCAAGAGACGTCCTCGCAAATCTAGCTTCCACGGTAGATCCGAGCGAATTTCAGTTGATTCCTATGGTTCGCATAATGACACCTTCCATCCCTAGAATTTCGTTACTCCTCGAAAGGCAGCGTGATTAACCAAGAAAATCAGTCAGAGACCCGCAGATAAGGTTTGGCCATAGAGCACGATCTACCAACATCTCCTTGCTCGAGGATTTCCTCAAATGATCGGGACGACCTATGTAATGAAAACAGATCTGCGGAGTTAGTGGGAAAATGTGGCAACAAACATATTTAGACTAGCTAGAACGAGGAATCTTGCTCGCCAACAAGTTAGAGGCAAAAACCTTGAAAGTTCAGGCCATAAGATTCTATATCGAGAAGGGGAAACTCTTTCATAAGTCCGCTATAGGGGCCCTCCAATGGTGTGTCTTCAAGGAGGAAGCTCGTGAGGTTCTCAAAGAAGTTCACGAGAATCCATCCCAGGTTACCAAAACTCCATCCCTGATTCAATGTTATAAAGATATGTGAGTACCGAAACTCCATCCCTGATTCTACGCTAAGTTCACAATCAGTCTCTTTGAGACAACAAGCACACATGACCACGACAATACCACAAATATCGAGACCTAAGTCCATACTAGCGCACCTTAACAATAATAATAATTACGATAACAAATGGTCATTATTTATGTAAAATAAATAACAACCTAGTCCACTTTTATTTTCATACAAGCATTCCCAACAACCAAAACATCACGATTCAAATCATTTTCATGCATCAAAACATAAGCAAAAATGAACCAAACCACTTTGCCTTCTATTTGTAAACGGATGAATGGACGATCCTATGGACGAATGAACTCTCAATCCTTTACGAATTCCTGATTCACAAAAACGCACAATTTATTTTGTATCACTCAACAACAATGATCTACATCGACGGAATTGAATAAGTTTATAATCCTTAATAAACTTATAGATTATATTAATAATATCCTCTTTATTAATATGATTGGAACTATAATATGAAAGGTTATAAGATTTCATAAGTCTTTATAAAATCTCACTAGTCATGAATCATATTTTAAACACAATTATCATATATACTTATAAGTCTTTATAAAATAGAATAAGAATAGTTCTTCTTAATAAAAGACCAACATTTATAATTCACTCATATTAAAATTAGCACACACCATTTTTTAAATATCAACCTAAGATTAATATTTTTATTTCAACCGTAGATCAAAAATAAAAATTCCCTTATTATTGTTGTTATCATACTTATCATAATTACTCACCATAAAAAAAAACATATTTCACTTTCAAAATTTTCATAAAAATATTTTAACCTCTTTAAAATTTTATTTAGACTATTTAAATAATTTTTACCCATTAAAACACATTTTTAAAACTCAAAAAAACATTACTAAACCCGAGGAAGGAGCAGCCCAACCGGGCTAGGTCGGGCCTGGTTGTACTTATAGCAGCAGCACAAGACTGAAATAGTACCGAAACAGGTGACGAACTTCAACGTCTTCGTTCTTCCTCATTAGGAATCGGTTCAGGGCGTGTGAGGTGGCATTGGAACCGTAAGAGACAGATATTTCCAATGATAAACATAAATATTTTGGTTGTGTGTGGAAGGAGAACGATCCCAAAAACTGAGCATGTGCTTTGTTTTCGTATGCGAACGAGGGGCTATTTTTTATCGGAATTTTAAGGCTCCAAACGGAGTTTTTATGAGATGATATATGAAGGAGAATGGTAGATGACACTTATAACTACCATTTAGGTTTTTATTGAGCTCAAATCGAGCAAAAACGGCTCCTCAAATTCAATTTGAGTCAATAACCCGAAAACGAGCGTTTTCGCTCGAATTCAATCGGTTTGAGCCTTGTAATGGCTCAATTAATTTCGATTGGTTGCACAATCAATCCCCCCTTATCCACTAAAGTCCTAAGGATGAGATTTTCGACGACTATTACACGTTAATGTGAGCTCTTAAAGCCAAAACAAACACTTTAGCCATTTCTAGGTCACCAGACATGAACACAAAAACTTGCGTCCCAAATCTGTATTGTTTGCAATAATTGATTGAGGGATTTAATAGATCATGTCATGGGCTTTCCAAAAAAAAATCAGATTGAAAATATGTAGAGAAACGAAGAAGTTATGGCCATTTGACAATTAGGCTTAAGGTTGAAGACAACCCAACTCGGGTTTAATCTATTTCTGACTATTTGCATAAGCAACCATCTAGTTTTGCAAAAGTGATGAAAATAATTCTCCCACCTTAACTTTTGTACATCAAATAAATCAAATTAATATCTTATGAACTTTATACAATTTTACTTGATGAACAGTTTAATTAAAATATTTATACAATTTTTAGAAGATATAATTATAACACTTATAGTTTAGCCATATTACTTATAAATATTGTCTTATAACTTTTACTAAGAAATAAGACTCACATCATTCATGGTTATATTTTATCATATTATAACATCATAAAATCATAATTCTTATGGTTCATATTTACCACTTTATAATATAAGAAAATAATTCTTGTAACCGTGTAATATGTTCTTAAGCCTTATAAAATGACTTTTTAACATTTTAAATGTTATAAGCTAATAACCTTATAAAATAAAATATGCAAATATTTTATTTATCATTAGATAAATTTGCGTTATAAAATAATTATTCAAATATTTTATAACATAAAAGGAAAATTATATTTTTACCTTTATAAAAATAAGGGATACTACAACCTCGAAAACCAAAGAGTGGATTGTTTCCTCAGATCCTAAGGGCTTTGGAGACGTCACAACAAAAATCGAAGAGTGACTTGTTTCCTCCGATCCCAAGGGGTTTGGAGACGTCGCTGAGAAAATCGAAGAGTGTGTTTCCTCTAAGCCAAAGGGGTTCGAAGAAGTTACCACAAAAACCAAATAGTGACTCGTTTCCTTTGAGATCGAGGGGTTCATAGACGTCACTAGGAAAACCGAAGAGCAACTCGTTTCCTCCGAGCTCGAGGGGTTTGAAGACGCCGCCGCAAAAACCGAAGAGCAAATTGTTTTATCTGAGCCCAAGGGGTTTGGAAACGTCATCACACAATCCAAAATCACAATCTTTCCTACCAACTTCTAGGCTTAACTTAACAACCGATTATATGCTTGCAAATCTGGTATCTTTTGTCAAGTCCTAGACGGTTGAGGACGCGCCTGGGACTTGAAGGGGTGTAACCAATCCCGGTATTTACTCATCACTGTTTAACCCGACACAAGTTAATGTAGGTGTAGAACTTACCTGTTTGCGTGACAACACATGTCACTTTCCCATTCACCAACATGATTCATCCAAATTTCTAATTGACGTAATCCTAAAATGTGTCACCAACCACTTATCAAAAAGACCTCTTACTAGTTGTTCTTCAATGTGATATTTGCCAATATGATATTGAACCAAGCCCTAGCATATTCAAATGACGACGTGTGGAGAGCCGACATTACACTTGTCATTAAACCTATGACACATGGCGACAGGAGGTGACACATTTCATCTCTTTTCAAAACCTTGCTCGTGACCTATATATGAGTGAATGATGAAGTTAAGGATCTTTAACCTAAGTCTCAAATTGGGAGCTGAGTTAGAGTTTATGTGTGATTTCGGATTAAATACAAGAGATTACTACAAAATTGTGGTTAAACACATCTATTTCTTGGGTTTAATAATTCTCTGCATAATGAGATCATTGTTTTGCTCAACAGTGAAATTTTCCATGACTAATCTTGGCCGGCTATCTTATTTTCTAGTTATCTTTGCATGCAAAAAAATTCGGGGTTGTTCTTGAATTAGGAGAAATATGCCCAAGAATATCTTGTGTGTGCTTCTACGGACAAATGCAATCCCAGAACCAAGATCAGTGCAAATTTGGACCCTCTTGTTTCTAATCCCATATTGTACCACAATCTAGCTAGAGCGTTACAATATCTTACTTTCATCGGCCTGATATTTTCTATGTAGTTCAACACGTCTCCTTATGTGTGACCCTCTTGTTTCTAATCCCATATTGTACCACAATCTAGCTACCTTGAAATGCATAATCCTGTATGTTCATGGCATTCCTAACTTGGGCATCGCTATCACTCTATCTTCTTCTCATGCTTTGGTCGCATACATTGACACTAACTAGGCAGGGTGTCTGGATACTCGCAAATCTGCGTCAAGATATTGTGTGTTCTTAAATGGCACACTTGTTTCTTGATCGGCCAAGCGTCAAACTATCATCTCTTGCTCTGGTGTTGAAGTCAAATATCGCGATGTTGCTTATGTAGTCGTATGTGCTTGGCTTTGAAATCTCTTTCTTGAACTTCATTGTCCTCTTTCTAAGGCATCTTTGCTCCATGCGAACAATTAATGTATGTACTACCTACTTGGCCACCAATCCAGTTCAACATCAATGAACCAAGCACATCAAGTTAGACAACCATTTTGTGCGCGAGAAGGTCGTTCTAGGCTATATTCGGAAGATGTGTGTTCCCTTGCACATCAATTGTCCAATAATAATCGTTTAATCACAATTTTTATTTTTCATCCAATAATTACATATTAAATTTTAAACATCCTTAATATAAACATTTGATGTTTTATGAATATTGACATGTAACTAGTTTATTTTTATGGTGCAAAAAGTATGGAAAAGAAATGTAGTTGTTTAGAAAAATAAGTCTTAGATGACTATATATGAATATTGGCATGTAAGACTGTAAGAGCATGCCCAACAAATTCCCCATAATCTTCTCTATAATAGAGAACCAAATGTTATATTCTTTAAAATAACTTTACTTCAACTCTAACAATTTCCCTATTATAGAGAATCCCATATTTATTATGTATATAAATGTTCATCAAAATATTATAAAATATAATATAACCAATTGAAAGTTGTCATGATAACATATGTAATTAATACATTCCCTAAATATATTTGGAGAGTTACCTAAATGTAAGGAAGATGCCTCCCTTTATCTCATCCTTATCTATTCTGTGGAATGTGATGGAGAAACTGTTGGAGCAAAAACTTGTACTAAATTCTCCAAATACACACTTTCCAATAATATGAGGAAGTTGTTGGAGATGCTCTAACAAATGAACTCCTATATATCATTTTTATGGTTCTTAGAGTATGAAAATTAAGATGAAGTTTTTAAAATTATAATTACATATAAAACTTAGATGACTAAATATGAAGCTTTGTGATGAACCTCTAATATAACAAAGTTTGTGAACTTGAGTACAATAACACAAGCAAATAAAAATACATTAATTACCATTATATACTCCGTGTCATTTTATCTTTTTTAATTATAGTCATCCATGACCATGTCCCTAATCTAATAGCTTAGATTTGTCTCCATTTTTCCGCATAATAATGAACTTGAGTTGATATATTTCAATCTAAGCAATAGTTTGGAAAAAATAATTTCAACCTTAGTTTATTAACATGTGACATGTACAAACACTAAAGCCATCTTAAACTATTAATAATCTACCTTTAATTTTTCAATAGTCATTTAATTTGTTTTGTTGTCATTGTCACTACTATTTGATTTAGGCTGAATGACCGAAAACCACCCGTATAATAGGACATATTACGCTAAACCACCCGCTATATTGGAAATTGCCAAAAACCACCCGAATTACAGTCTCCGTCAAAAAATGCCCACCCACACCCAATTTCCCGTTAAATGAAAGTGAACGCGCGCGTGCCTGCGTGTTTATGTGGAAGCTTTTAAAACAATTTCCCTTTTTTCTTAAAATTGCTTAAAACCCAAATACTACCCCACCACCCTCAAACCCCAAATTGAAGTCTCTCTCTCGTGTAAAGCGAAGACATTGGCGATCGAAGACAGTTGCCAAACTCGATGCCCTAGATCAACGACGACAGTGGTCGAAGAGAGTGGCGAGCGAAATCTAATCAACGACGACATCTAATTGAAGAAGACAGTGGTCGAAATTGATGCCCTAGATCCACTGTTGAAGGAAGGTGAGTACTGAGAACTAAATTGCTTCGATTTGGTGTTTCTTTTTCATGGGTTTTTGTGTGATTGTATAAAGGGTGATGTACTCTTCTTTTATGGACAAACATGGATACTTTAATGGCCTACTGTTGTTTGTTTCCTTTATTTAATGCTTGAGAGGAACTAAAATTGGTTTTTTAAAGGTAGAAAGATTCTCTAATATGACAGACGTCAGACATGTGAACTGCATAATATGGCATCTTTAGTACCCATGCCTTAGGTAGTTGTTTGTCTCTATTGCATATGTACAATACAGATTTAAGTTACATGCATTTATTGATTTATCTTGGCAGATATGAATATAGACGTGAGATATATGTATGGGGGTCAGTTTTATAAGCCCAAGGTAGGTGATTTATGTTATAAGAGAGGAAAGGTCCACTATGATAGAGATGTTGATCCAGATATGCTATCAAAAGTTGTTATGGAAGCTGTAATAAGGGATGAAGTTGGATTGCAGAATATAGAGGAGTTGTGGTTCTCACAACCAAGACTAACCATACAAAATGGCTTGACATGTATTAATGGAGATAGTGATGTACTGAAAATGGTGGATTGTGTTGGGTCTGATAGAGTGGTCCATGTGTATGTAGCTCAGAGTAATGAGGCTAGCCCATTTACATTAAGACCCCAAGGCCCAAATTCTCAGCCCATTTCTCAGTCAAGATCCCAAGGCCCAACTTCTCAACCTATACCTCAATCCATATCAACTAGGGATTTACCACCTACCAGGTCCTTACCACATAAGTCAGCTTCACATAGCCACCAAACTCATGCAGCCGAATTCCTAGATCCAACAAATGCTCACACAGAAGAAGATGAAGAAGATTCAAATGGTTCAACTAGTGAGGATGATGATGACATATTAGGGTTAGAGTCTTCAGCCTTAGAGGAAGATTTCCAGTTCAGAGAAAGTGAAGATGAAGATGATGATTTGTTTGAGACAAATATTGATCAAGATGTTGGTGAGTTTAGAGATTGGGGAGCTAATCTAGAAGCAGATAATGAAGGAGAAGCTTATGTGGATGATGAGAACCCATTAGATGATTCTGATGAATTAAGGAGTGTTAGTGGGTCTGATGGTGAGAGACAAGTCAGGTATCCTGAATTTAACCCTCTTGTAGACTTTAAAAAGAAAATAAGTCTTAAAGTTGGCATGGTATTTGGCTTTAATGACATATTTAGAAAGGCTTTAAGGCAGTTTTCCATAGAAAATGGTGGTGATTATTATTATCTGCACAATGACAAGTCCAAAGTTTCTGCTTATTGTAAACTGAAATGTGATTGTTTAATGAAACACTCTAGAAAAAAGTGTGTTTGCAAGAAGGTGAAGTGTGGATTTAAGGCTTGTGCTAGAAAAATGGGGTCTGATGGGACTTTTCAATTAAAGACCTTGGTTGGAAAACATGATTGTGGTTGGCAACATGAGAATAATAAGTTGACATCAGTGTGGCTAGCAGAAAAATACTTAGAGTTTTATAGAGATGATCCACAGTGGAAGCTAGAAGGGTTTATGAATGTTGTGAAAAGGGACCATTGTATTAACATCACTTATACCAGGCATGGAAGGCTAGGAAGAGGGCTATGTTGATGACACAAGGTGATGCTAGAGTACAATATGGTAGGGTTTGGGATTATGCAACCACCCTTAGGAAATGGAATCCAGGAACCTCAAGTTATGTGAAGGTGTGCCTAGATAACCATGAGAAGCCCCTATTTCAAAGATTGTATGTTTGTTTTGAGGCTTGCAAGCAAGGGTTCTTGATGGGTTGTAGACCAATAATAGGGCTCGATGGTTGTCATCTAAAGGGTGCTTACACTGGTCAAGTCTTAGTTGCAGTTGGTAAGGATGGACATGAGAATATATATCCCATTGCTTATGCTGTTGTTGAGGCAGAGAGAAAGGAAACATGGGGTTGGTTTTTGGATATTTTGGTTCGAGATATTGGGCAGAGCAACCCTACCTTCATGTCTGATAGACAAAAGGTCTAGTTTCTATCCTATTCTTGTATAAAATCTCCATTTCATAATCATTTACTATTTTGAACTAACCATTTACTATTTTTGATTCAGGGCCTAATTGAGGCATTAAGTGATGTTGTCCCAATGGTTGAAACAAGAGTATGTGTAAGGCATATGTACAACAATTTCAAAGCAAAATGGCCATGTAAGAATTTGAAGGACATTGTTTGGGCAGCTGCTAGAGCATTCAACACACCAGATTTTAGGTTTGCAATGGATGAGTTAAAAAAGCTAGATGAGGGAGCTCACAAATACTTGATTGATGCAAACCCAAGTACATGGTCCAGACATGGCTTTAAGCATCACACCAAGACTGACATGCTCCTTAACAATTTGTGTGAGAGCTTTAACTCCTTGATTCTGCCTGCCAGAGAGCTGCCTATATTGTCCATGTGTGAATGGATAAGAAGGAAACTGATGAAGAGGTTTTTGGCTAAGAGAGAAGGCATGAAGAAGTATGAGGGTAGGTTTACACCACACACTCAGAAGAGAATAGAGCTTGCCAAGCAAGAATGTTTGAGAAGTTGTACACCATTTTATGGGGGTGGAGACAGATTTGAGGTTGATCATTATGGAAGGACTTATGTGGTAGACCTAAGTCAGAAAAGTTGTGGTTGTAATAAGTGGGATCTTACAGGTATCCCTTGCCCTCATGCAATGTGTTGTATACTGAAGGAAAGGAGAGACATAGAGAAATATGTGCATCCTTATTTTAGCAAAGAGACTTACTTGAAGGCGTACAACAGCATCATTAATCCAATGCCTGGAGAAGCTGACTGGGAGATTACTAATCAACATGCACCAGATCCACCAAAGTTTATTGTACAACCTGGGAGGCCTAGGAAGGCTAGAAGAAGAGAGGTTGGAGAAGAGATACCAAGTCAGAAAAAAAAAGAATAAGAATAGTTGGACAAACAAAGTGCTCTAATTGTGGGCAGACAGGTCACTACAAAAACAAGTGCAACAATCCACCTAAGCCAACTCAACCACCAAAGCCACATAACACTGGAGGAAGGCCTAGAAATCCAAAAACTGTTTATGTGGGCTCTCAAAAAAGGAAGTATACGAGAAAGGTAGTCCATTCCCTATTCTGTTTTTTTGTTTTAAATTTAGTATTAGCTCATAAGTACTCTTCTAATGCAGAAATACTCTCATGGTGGATCCCAAACACAAGGTCCTTCACTTGTCCATCCAACTCAATCATCTCAAACTGCCACTAGTTTGGTAAAGAGCTTGTCTTTTCTTCAAATTTAGTAAACAAATAGTTGTTAATTACTTGATCACATCGACTCACATGTACCTTGTCTTGCATGATTCCTCTCAACATGTCAATCAAGCTCCAGGTTCTTCACTTGTCCATCCAACTCCATCATCTCAACCTGAGTTATGTGCAGAAAAATGATTTTGCAACTAAACTTGTCTTTTGATATGAATTTGAGTAAACTTTGAACTTCATTAGTCATGGTGAAATAACAGTGTATTTTCATATGTAGTCTCAAAGTGGTCAATTTGTTGAGAACTTGGGCAATGGATCCCAAACTTCGATTACTCTGGATTCTAGTACTTCAGTGCAGGTATTAGAATATTGTAGTAACAAATTGAGTTCACCACAGATTGTGTGTTTCTGTGAATGTGTTTCTGTGAATGTAGTAACAAATTGTGTAATTTCTTGCAGGCTCCACACAGTCAATCAAGCTCATATCTTCCTCATCAAGTCAGAAGAAAAGTAATTGCAAGTAAGGGCCAGCTAGCTCATGTGTTAAGGCATTCACCTAGGAAGCACAAGGGCATTGATCACTCTAGATTCTAGGGATATGTCATGGAACTTCAGAAACAATATCTTTTTGTGTCCAAAGTTGTAGTGTCCAAAGTTGAGTGATTTTGCGTATATGCTCAAACTTTGAAGATCTCTACCCTATTTGATGGAATGATTAGGGTTTATGTACTTATGTTGTTGTCTAACTAGGAGCACTTGGATGCTCAAACTATGTGTGATGTATGTTTGGATTCTCATTTTATGTTTTAGACTTGCTGCTTGCATTGTCCTATAAAAGGGTGTAAGGTTTTCAATTGCCATTTCTTGGAGTTTTAGTGGATGAAGTTCACAGCACTACCTTTATTAGATGGCATAACTGAGTTCACCATAACTTACATTTCAAGCCATATCAATCAAAATCAAAAGAAACATAACCATATCATTCATAAATAAAAAGAGTATGTTTGGTACATAACCATATCATTCATAGATAGCATAACTCAGTTCATACATAGCAATTTTGCTAAATTGCCAACTTAACTATTACAACATTCAAACAAGTGAATATGAACATAAGAACAAGTGAACAACCACATAAGTAACATGCCTTTGATCATAGCTCTTAAATTTCATGGAAGCTTCCTTTTCAGCTAACAAACTGTCTAATAAGGAGCTCTTGTATGCAAGCTCTTGCCTTAGATTCTGCATTTCAAATTGACACACTCTAGTTGAATCAATTAATTCCTTGGTCTCTCCTTGCAGTCTTTGCTTCTCATTTACCAGTTTGTTGATCACATAGATAGCTCTAGCAGTATATTCTTCATCTCTCCATGCAAAGTAATTGCATTTGTTTTGCGATCCATATTGGCGACAACCATAAAACCTTCTACCATAGTTCCTCTCCGTATGTGCAGTCGATTCCTTTGCTTGGAGACCACAATAACAAGTTCTATGTTGTGCATTTGTTGAGGTAACACTTGAGCTTGACATTGGTAACCTGAAACCATCATTTTACTCATACATTATAATGTCACCATGGATAACATGTATCCATGATTTTGCTCATTCATTTTCAGCATTTTCATTCTAAGAGCCTACACCATGCTTTTACACATGTAATTTCAACATTTCATTCAAAATAGGGGAAAATGCAATTCAAAATCTGGAAAATCGACCTAAACCTAATACCGATTTGAAATTGCAGTCGAAATGGATATCCCTAATATTATCATGTGTTCAAAATTAGGATATCCGTTTCAACCCACATAGCAAAGTCGAATGCAATTCAACCTAAGCGAATGCAAGAATGGGAAATCGAATTCAAATTGGGATTGACACGAGGGAGTCACTATCAAAATCTGGTAAATCGACCTAAACCTAATCGAACGCAATTCAAACCCTAATCAATGCGATGGAGTGGGGATTGACAACTTACATTGGTTGATAAACTTTGAAGATCTTGTTCTTCTTGTTCTTGTTCTTCAATGGAGCTTTCTTCAATGGCGTAGTGTTCTTCAATGGAGTGGGAGAGTCAGGACTCAGGAGTGTCGACTTTTGCGGGTTCTCAGCTTTTATTTAAGGAAAAAAAAGGGAAATAGTTTTGAAAGCTTCCTTTGAAACGCAAGAGCACGCGCGCGTTCACGTTCATTTAATGGGAAATTGGGTGTGGGTGGGCATTTTTTGACGGAGACTGTAATTCGGGTGGTTTTCGGCAATTTCCAATATAGCGGGTGGTTTAGCGTAATATGCCCTATTATACGGGTGGTTTTCGGTCATTCAGCCTTTGATTTATTTGTGAAGCATCAGGGCACATCCCCAAATGGTTGGAAACTTGGAATGGCTCCGTCGACAAAGTGCTTCTCGAAGCCAGAAATTTCAATGATTTATTGGGCCGAACCCCTAACGATATGAAATGAAAAACCAGTATGAATTTTGGCCCAATGATATAAAATCACAATTTCATCTGGTTTATATTATTGAGCCAATTTCATGTATTTGTTTGAACTCCCATCGAAATGAATTCAGCTCAGCGATTTCATGGATGAAAAGTTTCAACGAAAAGCCATATAATTTATCACTGCTATATATGAAATGTAATCAAGTAACAGATTTAATGGCAACAAAAGTTCTTCAACAACAAAACATGACACAAATTCTTCGGCATACTCTTCAATTGGCACTCTGACAACCGATATGAAGATCATTCCGCTGAATGATCTAGGCTGGCCACTTGTTAGGAAACAGATATCCTTGTCTTTTTCTTGTATTCGGGGAAAAAAATAATAAAGAACCAGAAAATGCATGGTTTGTTTTATAGTTGATAAGTGGAAATTCCTTGGTTCCTTTAATCCTTTCCACAAAAAGTTTTAGAGAAATACACAGTTCAAATATCTAAAAGCAACAAATATCTTCAAGAGTTTGGAATAAGAGATTAATAAAAAGATGTCTTCAAAGTTGAAGCTGAGACTGCACTTCCAAGATAGTCTTGGCAGAAGAGTTGAGCTGTTGAGTCTCCTCCTCGGTCAAATGCACATTAGCCACACCCATGATTCCACCCCTACCCAACTGGGCTGGTAAGCTCAAGAACACATCTCCACCTTCGATCCCGTTGATACCGCTGGCAAGGACCGAGACCGGGTGGATCCTCCTCTGGTCCCGCAGTAAGGATCGGGCTAGATTGGCGACCGAGTAGCCTATAGCCCAAGACGTGTAGCCCTTGAGCTTTATCACCTCATATGCGCCATTGATCACCTCTTTGTGTATGTTTGCTAGCGTTTCCTTCTCGATCGGGATTTGACGCTTCTCCAAGAAGTTCAAGATCGACACTCCGCCAACGCTAATGCTCGACCATAGCGCCACCGAGCTGTCTCCGTGCTCTCCCACTATGTACGCCTGCTTGGTATGGACATGTTAATTTTCTAGTCAAATTTAAAAATTAATGTTATCTAATTAATGTTGTAAACAAATCTAATGACGGGTTACATGAATGGGACAGCCGCAGTTTGGTAATTAAAAACAAAGGAGATTGTATATAATACTACGATGAAGTCCTAATATGACGGCGACATTTGCATTAAACTAAGGTTGAATAGATTATAAGAAATGTAATAGGAACACTAATTTATATAATATATGCCCATCCGTGCTACTCAGTATTTGTGGTTGCCGATACAAAGGGGAGATTAAACTATACAACGATTTGGACCTTTCTCACCCTCTTGCTTGCTGGTTCTTATCGAGAATAGTTGGTAGGAAAGTGGTTGGGCTACATAAATAGTGTTTTACGAAGGGATAAGGGATTGCAAGGAAACGATAATTGTAAAAGTTTATAAACCATATAGAAAAGGAAGCAATATATTATTGAAAATACCATTTCCTTTTATTCAATAAATTCTACTGTATTAAGGAAACTATAAAAAAAAAATAGAGAAAATTCAAAAAGATGAAGAATTTTAAACAGAGCCAAAAGTGGCAAAATGAACAGTAGCAGAACAGCTTTACTAATTGACTGCATAAATAAACTCTAGGGTTTACCTGAACATCCTGAGCATTGACATCGAGATGATCTGCAATGAGGAATCTGAAGCGGGACGAATCCAGATTGGTGCCCGACCCGATAACCCGGTTGGAAGGAAACCCGGAGAGCTTCCACGCTACATAAGTCAACACGTCAACCGGATTGGAAACGATAAGCAGAATGGCATCCGGCGAGTACTTGACCAACGGAGGGATGATCTTCTTGAACAGAGCCACGTTCCTCTGCACCAGATTCAGCCTCGTCTCGCCCAGGATCTGCCGCGCTCCTGCGGTCACCACGCACAGATCCGATCCCACGGTCACCGCGTAGTCCACGTCGGCCACGATCTTCGTCCGCGGGAGGAACGCGGCTGCGTGCTGCAGATCCAGCATCTCTCCCCGGAGCTTGTCCGGGAGGGCGTCAACTAGCGCCAGTTCATCCGCCAAATCCTGATACGCAATATTAATTAACTCATTTTTCGGAAAGTAATAATCGAATTTATTTAACCTAAATTGGGATGTGAGGGGTTCACCTGAGTGAGAATGGTCTGGGCGATGGCCATGCCGACGTTGCCGGTGCCGATGATTGAGATCTTGGTGTGGCGCTTGGTGGGGGACGGAGGAGCGGCGAACTTGATCGGAGTGAAGAACGACTCAGCGATGTCGAGCCCACCGGGGCCCAATGACGAGGTGGACACGCTGTTGTGCATTTTCGGATGTTGATTTGGATTCCGAAGGCTTTCTTGTTTGTATTGAACGGTTATGATTATGATAGGGCAAGAGAGGGAAGGACTAGTATTTATAGGGGTCTTGATTCGTGATTTTTAATTGGTCTTGATGTGTAAATGTGTCGCTGTATTGGTGCTAAAGTGCAATTAATTGTTTCCATTCAGGGTTTCTGAATGGTCAAATGTAAAACTGTGTGCGCTTTGTGATTCTTGAAGGGTACGGAAGGGAACTAACTAGGAAAGTAGGAAGCAAGCTGCTTTCGGTCTTATTGTTTGGTTCAAACAAAATGAGGTCTCAAAGAGGTATATGGTAAACATTGAAAGTTCCCACGTCTGTTGTTCAAAAGTTGAAGGATGGGTGTTTCCACAGTGCATTACAACTCTACGAGGTAGAAAAGTATAATCTTCTAGATTGCTACTACATCAAAACATTTTATTAATATTTTTTTTTTTGTTAAGGAAAGCAATTTAATGTACCAGACAAATCTGGTAGATTAAGAGGCACAAACAATTGGCAGCTGAACAAACTGGTAAAAGAGAACAAATACATAAGTTCCTAACAAGCAAGAGAAATACCTAACGAAAGAATAAAAGCCAAATAAGCAAGGGCGCAGAGAGCTTTAACACTACATAAAGTGGTACTGCCGGTACGTAGGGAAAACAGGTCATCTCCATCTTGGGAATGCACAAAGGACAACCAAGACATTGCCCCCGCCTAAATGAGGGATTCTCGGGTGTCGTAGCTCAACCACGACCTTGACCAGACACAACTCGAATTCAACTCGAATCAGCTTCATCTCGTTGAAAGGAATATTAGGATCAGCTTAAAAGAGAAGAGATTCATTGCAAAAGATGAGTCGGGAGTTTTTCAGGGATTGAGAGTTTTTCATGTCTTGGGAATTTTTTCTCTACCGCTTTCTAGAGATGAAGAATTTTATTTTATTTTTCCATTGTTTTGATTTTTAATATTTAGACATTGTGATGATGTCCAAAATGGTAAAGTAAGAAGTGGGCCCGGGGTACAAGGAACAAACAGACCCGATGGGATTCCCAAGGATGATTCTGGGTCCCACACCCATACCCCTCATTTATTTAAACAAAAAGTTCCTACCCCCGCGAGGTTCTCCGAGGTTCCGAAACCTCAGAACGAGACCTAGACCTCGTAACCGACTCTACTGACACGCCCGCCCACCAGAGCCACTCAGCTAACGCCGCTCCCCTAAGCCAATCACCAACCGTCTCGCCTCTAGACCAATCAGAGGCCCTGATCTCTGGCGTCCCACATCAGACCATGATCAAAACTTGACTCCCCAATCCTCTATAAATAAGGGGATTCCTCACATGGAAAAGGGGTCGAAAAACATCTTGAACTCAAGAACTATCTTGCTCGTTGAAGATCGACGTGATCGAAACATCGTCAAAAGACCTCGCTATCGACAAGTGAAGTTCACAAAAAGACTTCAAGTCATAGAGTTTCTGCTCACATCAAAGACCTCGCTACACGACCTCACAATCCGTCTACACCATGCTCTCTGATCAACCTCGCACCACATCAACCAAGTGATACTTATGTGATAGAATCATTTAGCCATTAGGAGATCTCGAATATTGTTAGATCGAGATCTCGAACACTCGTAGGAGGTCTAGGGTGTAATTCTCGACTATTTGTAGGCCTCGTTGGCTTGTAACCTCATTGTCAAGAAATAATAAATAAAAAGCGAAGTGTTTGCACAATCAAATATTATAATCCCGTTTCTTGTCTTTTAGCGAACGGTTTATTTCGAGTTTCATCACTGGCGCCGTCTGTGGGAACCTCTTCATCCTAAGCAGTTCCTCGATTCGTGCAAACCTTGGCTTTGATCCCCTCAAAATGGCCTGCCCAAACAATTTCTTCCCTCAACACCCCGACAACATGCCCGAAACTGCGCAGTGGACGGCCGCGGGGCCTCCGAGCTGCCCGTTCGTGGTCCCTCCGGGATGGACATACGTTGCCGCGCAAAACCCATTCCCATTCCAAGGCTACGAGCAGGGTGGTGCACCCCCGAACCCATACCCCTACCCGGCTTATGGGCAATACTAGCAGGGCTTCGCCCCTTCGTACGTCCCCGTTCCCCCCAGGGTGAACCTCACTCCGAATACGTACCTGCATACGTCCATGGGCATGTGCCGGAGTGTGAGTCCTCCACCAACGGCTCGTCAACGGAGAGGCCTCCCCGAGATCCCATGCAGATCTCGCGGTCCCGATCGCGACGTTCGAGGCTGCAGGACCCAGAGTTGTCCGAAACGGCGAGGAGCGCGGTGCCCTACCCAAGGTCGCGATCACACAAGTCGCGACCACCGCCCCAACCCCAGGTGGAGGCCAGGAGCACCTCTCCGTTCATAGACGAGATCCGGAACGCGCCTATGCCCAAGGGCTTCCTAAGGCCACAAATGGGGCTTTATGATGGCTCGGCGGACCCGGAGGAGCATGTGAAGCACTTCGCGGTCCAGATGAACGTAAACGCCTACAACGACGCCATATTCTGCCGAGTCTTCGCGACCACCCTGGAAAAGGCCGCGATGACATGGTTCTCCAGCGTTAAGATCGGGTTTGTGGCCTCGTTCGCCCAATTGTATGAGTCATTCGTCACACATTTCAGCGGCTCTAGGAAGCGCAAGAAAAACATGCGGGATCTCTGCGGAATTGAACAGGGGGAGGGCGAGTCTCTGGGCGCCTTCTTCACGAGATTCACGACCGCGGTGGCTGAAATTGCGCATGTCGACGAGTCGTCGGTGCGCGACACCCTCATGGGCAACCTAAGCATCGGGACTTTCAAGAATTTCATTTTCTTGAAGAATCCGGCAACGTACGACAGCTTGTGCGCCCAGATCACGGCCCAGGTATACGCCGAGGACGCCGCCAACCAGAGCTCGCGACCGAGGACCGACAAAGAAATCGTCGTTGAGGCTAAGGGGAAGGCAAAAGTGGCCGCGAGGGATGCGTATATGACGCAGGCCCATAACCCCGCCAACAACAACAACAATAATAACAACAACAACAGAAACAACAATAATAACCGGAACAACAACAACAACGACAACAGAAATAACAACCGCGGAGGCGGCGGCGGAGGTTGGAACTGTTTTGGCGGGAAACCACGAGGTTATAGAGGCAAGGGCGGTCATGCGTATAACCCAAATGAAAAGGTCCGCGCCAACCCCGCGTCGGGTGCCAACACCGTGCCACGAGGCCCGAGTCAGGCTCAGGCCAACAATAACAACAACGTCGAGCAATAGGCCCCCGCGAAGCAGGCCCGGTCTGGGCAAGCGACGGCGTCCAATGGATATATCCATACCATCTCGGGCGGACCATCACCGGTTGGGTCAAGCCACGCAGAAAGGAAGAGGTACGCGAGGGAAAGCCATCATGAGCCCTCAGTATTTAGCGTCGCCCAAACCTCGTGGTCTTATGTAGGCTTGTCCTTCTCGTCCGAAGATGCCGAGGGGCTCCACATGCCCCACTCCGACCCCTTGGTGGTACACGCTCAAATGGGCTCAAAAATGGTGAAGCGAGTACTGGTAGACACGGGATCCTCCGTGGACATCATGTACTACGGTGCATTCGAGCAGTTGGGCATCTTCGAGACATCCTTGAAGCCCTACGCTGGGAAGCTCACCTCCTTCTCGAGAGACGAGGTCGACGTGGCAGGTCTCATAGACCTCTAGATGACGCTGGGTACCGGCTCCACAAGGAGGACCGAGATGGTGGAGTTCACGGTGGTACGCCTGCCTTCGGTGTGGAATGCAATCATTGGGAGGGTTTCCCTGATGAAGTTCCAAGCGGTAGTTTCCATCTATCACCTGAAGATGAAGTTCCCCGTGGACCATGGGGTTGGAGAGGTGAAAGGCAATCAGGAAGAAGGTCGCATTTGCTACGCGACCTCTGCAAAACAAAAATGCCCGGTGTTCATGATGGAGTCCCTCGGCGAGGCTGACCTCGAAGTCCGAGACTTCACGATCCCCACCCCTGAGCTAGAGAGAACGGTGATTTCCCCCTTCGAGAGCGAGTCCGAGAAGATCTACCTAGGAGAATGTCTCTCAGGGGAGATAGTGACGTCGTTGGAGGCCTTGCTTGCTGGGTCCCGCGATGTGTTCGCCTGGACCGCAAGGGACCTGCGAGGCGTCCCGCGGATCGTGGCCTAGCACTCTTTAAACGTCGATGTCACCACTCGCCCCGTGTTGCAGCGACGAAGAAAAATGAGTGAAGAAAGGGCAAACGCCGCAAATGACGAGGTAGAAAAGTTGATGGCCGCGGGGTTCATTCGCGAGGTTCAGTACCCCCGATGGTTGTCCAACGTCGTTCTGGTCAAGAAAGCCAGCGGGAAGTGGAGGATGTGCGTCGAATTCAAGGATCTCAACAAAGCTTGTCCCAAATACAGTTACCCCTTGCCCTTGATCGACGAGCTCGTTGACTCAACCGCAGGTCACGGAGTATTAAGCTTCCTCGACGCGTACTCAGGATACAACCAAGTCCTGATGAACCCGCGGGAAGAGGAGGAAACATCCTTCATCACCCAGCGAGACACCTATTGTTACAAGGTCATGCCGTTTGGTCTAAAGAACGCGGGGGCCACCTTTCAACGCCTCGTCGACCACGTCTTTAAGAATCATCTAGGAAGGAACGTGTCGGCTTACATCGACGATATTGTTGTCCGGAGCAAGACCCCTGAAGAGCATCTGGTCGACCTCGCTGAGGTCTTCGCCACTCTCAGGCACAACCGTCTCAGCCTGAATCCAAAGAAGTGCGTCTTCGATGTGTCGTCGGGAAAATTCTTAGGCTTCATGATCAGCGAGCGCGGGATCGACGTCAACCCCGCCAAGGTCGAGTCGATCCTCTCAATGAGGTCACCGCGATCTCGCACTGAGGTGCAGCGGCTCAACGGTGTCGTCAACTATTTAGGCAGATTTTGCTCCCACTTGGCGGAGAGGTCTCTTCCCTTTTTTGCGGCTCTCAAAAAGAACGACAAGTTCGTGTGGGATGAGGGGCTTGAGCTCGCTTTCTATGAGTTAAAGGCCTTCCTGTCGAAGCTCCCCACATTGTCGCCCCCAATGGCGGGCGAGGACTTGCAACTGTATGTGGCAGTCAACCCCGAGACGGTCAGCGCGGTGCTAACCAGAAAGGCCACACACCCAGTCTACTTCGTGAGTCGCGTGCTCCAACCCGCGGAGCAGCGATACTCCCCGGCGGAGAAGATGGCGTTGGCAATCGTGACCGCCGCAAGGCGTCTACGACCTTACTTCCACGTGCACCCCATTCAGGTCCTCTCTGACCTCCCACTTCGATAAATCCTCCACCAGCCCGCCCTCTCCGGACGAACGACGAAGTGGGCAGTCGAGCTCTCCGAGTTCGACATCAGCTACCTCCCGAGGACCGCCATGAAAGGGCAAACCCTCGCTGACTTCATGGTGGAGGTCACCTTCCCTGAGACAAACGCAAGCTCGGAGGAGTGGAAGGTATTCGTTGACGGCTCACGATGTGATGCAGGTGGTCGGGCTGGCGTATTCCTCGTTGGGCCCTTGATCGAGACGGAGTATTCCCTTAACTTCGCCTTCGAGGCCACCAATAACGAGGCCGAGTATGAGGCCATGATCGCCGGGATTGAGATGGCACTCCTCAGCGGGGCTCGGAAAATCAAGGTCTACACCGACTCCGAGCTCGTTGCGCGCCAGCTCAACGGGCAGTACGACACCAGAACGGGGTTCCTGCCCGCGTACCGAGAGAAGGTCAAATCCTTGGTGTCGTGCCTGGAAACCTTCGCGGTTGAGTCCATCCCGCGAACCTCGAACACAAAAGCAGATGCTCTTGCGAGCTTAGGATCCGCCCTACCCTTGGAAGTAGGGAATCGCGTGATGGTAGAAAGAAAACTCTCGCGGAGTGTGAACAGCGAGGTTCTATTTGTAACTACGGGGGATTGGAGGAGCCCGATAACGCGGTATTGCGTCGTAGGCGGCTACCTTTACCGTCGAGGCTATGCTGAGCCCAACCTACTGTGCTGTCGACCGAGGCTACGGATCACATCCTCTATGAGGCCCATGAGGGGGTCTGTGGCGGCCACCCAGGGTGGCGAACCCTGTCACATAAGATCGCTCACTTGGGGTACTTTTGGCCCACTCTTCGGCAGGACGCGAGGGCCTATGTCCAGCGATGTGACGGGTGTCAAAAGCACAGTAACCTCCAGCACGCCCCGACCTCGCAGCTTCGCTCCATACACGCGCCATGCCCCTTCGCGATGTGGGGGATGGACATCCTCGGCCCCTTCCCCAAGGCTGCTGGCCAGGTGCGGTATATCCTGGTCATTGTCGACTATTTCATGAAGTGGGTTGAGGCGCAAGCAATGACAAAAATCACGGTGGAAAAACCTCGTCTGCCACTTTGGCGTCCCCATGACCATCATGACCGACCATGGCCCCCTATTCCATTGCGAAGAAACCCGGACTTTCTACTCAGACCTGGGCATAACCCTCAAGTTTTCCTCCGTGGCCCATCCTCAGTCCAACGGCCAGGTGGAGAACGTCAATGCTCGCATCCGGTCCGATCTGAAGAAACGGTTGGGCATGGCCCAAGGTCGTTGGGCAGAGGTTCTCCCGCTCGTCCTATGGACATATCGCACCACCGCTCGCCGTGCAACCGGAGAAATGCCTTTTGCTCTAACCTACGGGGCGGAAGCGCTAGTCCTAGTAGAGACCCTGGTCCCTTCGGCAAGAGTGTTTGATTTCAATGAAAAAGAGAACGAGGCCAATCTCAGGGTCGAGTTGCTCTTCCGTGACGAGCTACGCGAGGTAGCCGACCTGCGCTCCAGGGAATACAAGCGCCGCATGGCTGTATACCACGACAAGAAGGTAAGACCTCGATTCCTAGTCACAGGTAACCTCGTCTAGAGGCATACCGAAGGTGGCAAACTGGATCCCAACTGGGAGGGGCCATACCTCCTCGGCGAGGAGGTCGCGCCCGGAGCTTTCAAGCTCAAAGACAACGAGGGGCGTACCCTGAGCAAAACATGGAACATCGATCGACTCAAAAAGTATTTTGTGTAAACTCTCTAAACTCCGTTACTTCCCGCAAGTTTTATGAATAAAGGGTTGTGGAATTGTCAAAATCTCTCTCGAAAACAAAAATCTCGGTATGTTCGGTCCACCCCTCGCTTCCCTCTTGGGGTTGGAGAATCTCGTTTGGAAAGATAGTCCACCCCTCGCTTCCCGCTTGGGGTTGGAGAATCTCGTTTGGTCCACCCCTCGCTTCCCGCTTGGGGTCGGAGAATCTCGTTTGGTCCACCCCTCGCTTCCCGCTTGGGGTCGGAGAATCTCGTTTGGTCCACCCCTCGCTTCCCGCTTGGGGTCGGAGAATCTCGTTTGGTCCACCCCTCGTTTCCCGCTTGGGGTTGGAGAATCTCGTTTGGTCCACCCCTCGCTTCCCGCTTGGGGTCGGAGAATCTCATTTGGTCCACCCCTCGCTTCCCGCTTGGGTTTGGAGAATCTCGTTTGGTCCACCCCTCGCTTCCCGCTTGGGGTTGGAGAATCTCGTTTGGAAAGATAGTCCACCCCTCGCTTCCCGCTTGGGGTTGGAGAATCTCGTTTGGTCCACCCCTCGCGTCCCACTTGTGGTTGGAGAATCTCGTTAAAACCACTCCTCGCTTCCCGTTTGGGGTTGGAGAATCTCGTTTGGTCCACCCCTCGCTTCCCGCTTGGGGTTGGAGAATCTCGTTTGGAAAGATAGTCCACCCCTCGCTTCCCGCTTGGGGTTAGAGAATCTCGTTTGGTCCACCCCTCGCTTCCCGCTTGGGGTTGGAGAATATCGTTTGGAAAGATAGTCCACCCCTCGCTTCCCACTTGGGGTTGGAGAATCTTGTTTGGTCCACCCCTCGCTTCCCGCTTGGGGTTGGAGAATCTCATTTGGAAAGATAGTTCACCCCTCGCTTCCCGCTTGGGGTTGGAGAATCTCGTTTGGAAAGATAGTCCACCCCTCGCTTCCTGCTTGGGGTTGGAGAATCTCGTTTGGTCCACCCCTCGCTTCCCGCTTGGGGTTGGATAATCTCGTTTAAGTCCACCCCTCGCTTCCCGCTTGGGTTTGGGGAAACTCGAGTAAAACATGCGAGGTTTAAGCGAGGCCTGTGACCTCGGCATAATTATTGTGCGAGGTCCGAGCAAGGCTCGGGACCTCGGCGGATTCTTATGAAGATCTGAGCGAAGCTCATAATCTCGATGCAGAATTAAACACCCGATGTGGCCCAAGTGCCACAATAGTTGTGACACTCGAACCATGAGGTTGGATGGATACGGATAGACATATACAAGTAAATTAAAGCGAGAAGCACAAACAATCATAAGGTAAGAAAAGTGGCATAAAATGAGGGCCACAAGGGCCAAGATGTTTAGATTACAGACCTCGCAGGGCCACCAACAAAAAAATTATTACAAAACCAGCAGCATCCTTCAGATCTTCGAGGCTTCAGCAGCGGGGTCGGCGATTTTGGTGAGAGCTTCTAGGGCATCGGCGTCGGGGCCTTTGGGAGTCTCTAGGGCGGGAGCAAGGGTGGTAGACGGCTGGGACCTTGTCACATCTTCCGCAGGCTGAGGGCCCGTAACTGCGGCCTCCGGGCCTCCCTGAACGAGGTCCGCCGCGGGAGGTGCCTCGCTCGCCACGGTCCCATCCTCGTTGAGGAAGAACTCACATTCTCCCTCGGGCTCCTCCCTGGTTTCCTCCCCCATAGTCTCCTCATAATTGGGGTTGAAGAAGACAATGCGAGGATCGATGTGCCCGTACTTGGCCACCGCCTGCTTGACGGCTATGCGGACGGCCTGGTGGAACATCTTCCTCACGCTCTCCACCATCTCCGCTTTGTACTCCTCCGAGTCCACATACTTGGGACCCGCGGCCTCCACCTCCTCGTTGAGCTCGACAACACGTCGTCGGAGGCTGGTAATCTCATCCTCGGCCTTCGAAAGCTCCGCCTCCTTCTCCTTGAAGAAATTGTGCTCAGCGGAGAGCTTACCCCGAAGCTCCTCATTCTCGCCCTGTAAAGCCTCGGCCACTTCTCTCGCCTTGCTCTCCCGCTCCTTTGCCCAGGCCTCTCCCTCCTTCTCCCTCCCCGCCGCCTTAGCCTCATCCCTTGCCGCAACCTCCGCGGCTTCAACCCGCTTCTTGGCCGCAACAAGCTCCCTTGCTTGCTTCGTGCACTTCTCTGTGCGAGCTTTAAGCGCCACCTCCATCTTCTCCATCCTCGTATGAGCGAGGTTGATGCGGGTACGGTTGTAATTATCAAAGAAGGTATGCTGCAAGTTCACAAAGATGTTTTTAAAAAAAAAGAAATAAGAAAGAAGGCACGAAACCCAAAACAGAAGCGAAGTTCATAAAAGTGAAACTTACCATGGCCGAGTATCGGGCAGCCTCGTCGTCAAGGGCCGCCTCGGTGAGGTTGATGGCCCACGCGACCTCCTCCTTCCACTCCTCCCAACCCCACTTCACTGGGGCACCCCTAACCGGTCCGGGGCAATGAAACTTGGCGGGCGAAGGACCAGCGGCGTCGAGAGCTCGTCCCTCAAAGTTAAAGGAGGGAATGATCTCCTTCCCCAACGAACCTCGCTGGTCGTCCGCCCGGTGTTTCTTCTTCTCCCCCCGAGGGGACTCCGTGCCTTTCTTCTTATGACCGGCTCCGTCGCCGGACCCTCGAGAGGCTTGGGAAGACGTCTTCGCGACGTCCCCCTTGGGCGGAACCCCCCCAGCAGTCTTCTCCCCGGACGTCTTCGGTGGCGGGGGTATAGATTTCGGCTGCGAGGTGGGTGGCCTCGCCGGCGGGGTCGGCTCCTTGGTGATGGTCCCCTTTTGACCTCGGGGGACCGGAGCCGTAGAACTGGAAGTCACAGGTTTCTTTCCCTGTGACTTCGAGGTAAGAGCGCCAAAAAGATCCACTGCCAAAGAAAAGCACGGAAGTATGTTAGATAAAAAGCAAAAACCAAATCATGCTCGCAAGATTCTTAACCCCGTGGCCTGAAAACGGAACGTTAAGCTAGTCGGGCTAGCGAGATTTTCAAACCTCGCTATCCAATAGGGAAAATAGAAAAGACAGAAAAATTAAGTACCATCTTTACCCTCGCGGGGCGGAAGGGCGAGGCTCAGGCCGGCCCGCTCAAGTCGGTCCTGTGCTAGATACTTCTGGTACGGGGCCTGACGCATCGGAGCATATCGAGCTTTGAGTGCTTTAAGCTCGTCAACCGTATGCGGACCCACGGACCGGACAAAGTTGCCCGGCGCCGGGGGAAAATTGAGATACCTCCCGGTGAGGTCTCGAACCAGAAACCAATTCTTCTTCCACGGCCCGACGTTCGAGGGGGTCGTGGTAAGTTTGATGTTCGGCAGACTAAGGTTTATAAGGCAAGACTTTTGCTCCCTCCTCGCTAGGAACAGAGTCGACATGTTGTCGACATTCGGCCCGTCCCCAAGCTCGCGGCTGCGAACCGTGTAAGCACACAGCAGCCTCCAAGCGTTGGGAAACAACTGTGTAGGGCAGATTCGCATGGCCCACAGAAAGTCAACAATGTGTTGGGCCAAGGGTAACCTGAAGCCCGCTTGGAGGCTGAATAGGTGCACAACCACGCACCTTTCGTAAGACGCCAAGGAGCTACCCCCCTCTTCGGGAAGTGCTAGCTCGACTCCCTCGGGCCAAGCGAAGTTCTTGGCAATATCCGCAAGGTCCTTAAGCTCTAGCTCGGTAGGCACTCCATCAGACAGAAAAGCCTCGCGCGAATCCCAGGCCATGGGGATACGTTCCTCGAGGACAGGTGGGACGCAGGACATGGCATCAGTAATGTACGCCGCATCAAAGGTCGCGGGCTCGTAGCAGTCAGACGACGTCGCCACAACCTCGGCAGCAACCTCATCAGGGGTGGAAGACGAGGCCATTTCAACGTGCGTCGTCGGGAAAAGCGCGAGTTGATAGAAACGGCGGAGTCGCTAGAAGAGGGGTCGCTGAAAACCAACGAGGGAGACCTCGGGTTCTGAGAGTCGCTAGGCTCGACACTCCCTACGGACTCGGAAACCTCCTCGTAAAATCTCTCTTGAGCCTTGAATGCGAAGCCAGGTGGGGGGCTCATGGATGTTTTCCTAGGCATGAAAGAGCGACGTCCAGGCCGCAAAAGGCTAGCACCTGGAAGAGAAAGAAGTATTGAGACGTCGGACAAAACAATCAAAGAAAGAAAGCGCGAGGTCGTAAAGGGGGGAGGCCATGTGGCACCCTAGGGCTACCCTGACAAGATAGGACGGTGATGGAGAAGTTGAAGCGCCAAAAAGAGGAGAGAGAAGGTGAAATGGAGGCTAGCGGTGGAAAGCAGCGGCGGAGACCCTAACGTCCCATCAATCAACCATCATGACGTTTGGGTTTCCGAGGATCTCAAAATTCAAAACCGCCAAAAGAAAGCACAGAGACCCAGCCGTCGGTTGGAGAACGAAGGGTTCAAGAGCATGGCGGTCGCCACCCTCACTCCACCGTCCCGCCACCATGACGCTGGCGCGGAACACCGAGAAACAACCATTGCCCTCTAGGGCACAAAGCCAAGCGAAAAAGAACAAAGAAAAATGGCGAGGGAGACGCGCAGAAACTCACGCCGACCTCACCACCGTTGTTTCGCCGCCATGATGCCGGCGCGAAACACCAGGCGATACACCGTCGCCCCTCCAAAACACAGAACAAAAAGAGAAAAATCGAAAGCGAAGAACACCCAAAGACGAGAAGAAGAGGGTCGAGAACTTACTTGCTCAGAATCAGCGTAGAAAGAGCGGTGGCGCAACTGGAAAGTGGCGGAGGTTTGTCGGAAACCGTCTGAAGAACCGCTAGCGGGAAACCAAAAAGACGAAGAGAGAGAGGGCGAAAATGTTGGAAGAGAAGATGAAGGGGAAGTGTGTAAGATACGTCCTTATAAAGAGCAAGCTTGGGCCTCCCCCGCTCCCGAAAGACTTATTGGGCCCGTCCCGCCTGAACGGCCCATTAAGCAAGACATGAAAAGCGGGCCCAGAAAACTTCACCCATGCGAGCGAGAAAAAATCCTAAGTACGGAGCTTCGCAAGGAGAAAACCTCGCAAAGTGCCTTCCCAACCTCGATGACCTCACACCTCGCAAAGTGCTCTCCCGACCTCTAAAAACCTCGTAACCCGCGACCCAAGGAGCTCATGCCCTGCGGCCCTCGGGGCGAGATCCCCAGGCCATGGGGTTGTGATGATGTCCAAAATGGTAAAGTAAGAAGTGGGCCCGGGGTACAAGGAACAAACAGACCCGATGGGATTCCCAAGGATGATTCTGGGTCCCACACCCATACCCCTCATTTATTTAAACAAAAAGTTCCTACCCTCGCGAGGTCCTCCAAGGTTCCGAAACCTCAGAACGAGACCTAGACCTCATAACCGACTCTCCTGACACGCCCACCCACCAGAGCCACTCAGCTAACGCCGCTCCCCTAAGCCAATCACCAACCGCCTCGCCTCTAGACCAATCAGAGGCCCTGATCTCGGGCGTCCCACATCGGACCATGATCAAAACTTGACTCCCCAATCCTCTATAAATAAGGGGATTCCTCACATGGAAAAGGGGTCGAAAAACATCTTGAACTCAAGAACTATCTTGCTCGTTGAAGATCGACGTGATCAAAACATCGTCAAAAGACCTCGCTATCGACAAGTGAAGTTCACAAAAAGACTTCAAGTCACAGAGTTTCTGCTCACATCAAAGACCTCGCTACACGACCTCACAACCCGTCTACACCACGCTCTCTGATCAACCTCGCACTAGATCAACCAAGTGATACTTAGGTGATAGAATCATTTAGCCATTAGGAGATCTCGAACATTGTTAGATCGAGATCTCGAACACTCGTAGGAGGTCTAGGGTGTAAGTCTCGACTATTTGTAGGCCTCGTTGGCTTGTAACCTCGTTGTCAAGAAATAATAAATAAAAAGCGAAGTGTTTGCACAATCGAATATTATAATCCCGTTTCTTGTCTTTTAGCGAACGATTTATTTCGAGTTTCATCACACTGATTTTTATTATTTTTTTCGTTGTTTTAAACGTTAAAGGACAAAGACATTTTTCATTGTGCTCGATTTGGGCCAGGTTGATCATACTTGGGCCTTGAAATGAGCCTAAGAAATGAAATTTTTTAGAGGGAATTGGCCCATATATCCAAAAATAAGCGTCTATTTACACTTTAGTAGGGTAGAACGTTTTTATTGTCCGCGTTAGCCTCAGACTTCCTACAACAACCCTCGTCTGATTTCTCTCCTCCGACTTTTCATGTGAGCAAAACGTCGACATTCCGATCCGGTGAAGCGGGTTGTAGTTCGTTGTGTTTATCAAACGTGTGTAGCTATCTTCTATATATCCCTCCGTCTCCCCTTTTATTCTTTTATTGCAGTTCTATTAGGGGCAGCGCGGACGACGGTCTATCCAAATTTCTACTTTTTTCGTCAATCGATTCAATGAACTCTTCTTCCTCCGAAGTGACCTAGTCAGCGAGACCCATGACTTTCACCGTCATTCTCCTCCTCCACCCCACTTTGTTGTTGTTGGAGCTAGGGCTTCTCCATCTCTGATGACGCCATCTCTGGTCACGAATCTCCAGCAAGCTTTTATGGCTCGCGCCAATGACGGAGAAGAAGCTCAATCTGAGGTAAAGGAGGAGGAATCAGCTTCTCCAGCCATTGATTCCGAGGTAACGGACCCGGAGAAGAGGCCGGTGATTCTTTGATGCTGGATAAATTTAACCAGGTACGCAAGAAAGCACAACAACAAGGTCGATGACGATGCTAGCGCAGAAGAGTATACTTGCTTAATATGTATTTATGTCCAATTCCCTCGATTGTGTTTGTTTTTTTGGTTATCTAGGGCCAGGGTACCTACTCTGAAATGATGCTTCCTTTGAACTGCTTAAATTTCAGTCTTGAGACACTCATGTTTTTTTCAAGCTATCTTTGTGCTTAGAAGTATGCACTCTACTCCAGCTCTCTTTGAGACTATTCAATTCGTGTGATGCGAATTTGTGTAATATAATAGTGAAAGTTTGTAGGTTCTATTTCGTTGTAACAACATTTGGTATCTCTCTGCAAGTTGATGTGCTCGAGTAGTCAAACTCATGTAATGGGATCTTTTTGTTGTGAATAGTGGAAATTTCTTTAAATTATCTAGCTTAATGCTATCCTTGTCATTTGAAATTTGTATCGGTTTTGTTCCTACTGTCTTTGGGGCCAAGTCTTCATTGCTAATCCTCTTTTTGTAATTTTGGCTCCTCAAAAGGGATCACATTATTTGATTCATCTTTTGTCATTGATCAAAGTTGTTGACAGTGTTGACAACAAGTTGTTGACAATAAGTTGTTGACAAAAAAACAAGGAATTTGATGACAATTTTAAGGGAGAAGAATAAAACATCATTTCCTGATGTGATGAAAGTCAACATCTCTTACAATTTTAAGGGAGAAGAATCTTGTCAGGTTTGTCATCTGATTTTCGTTCTTGTGCTTACTTCTTACCAAGTTTCTTCTCTATTATTATAGGTTGTTTGTTTGATATGAATTGAGAAGTCATAAGAAATTGCTCAAATTGTGCAAGGTCTTTGTCAAAATGAGTGAATACATGATTGTTGACAATTCTTGAGAGTTGTTGACTTTGACAATAATTATTTACTAGGGATTGTTTTCTACTCTTACCATGGATGTTGTTTCCTCTTTACATTTCGGGTACATCTATAAGAGATGTGGTCCATGTATCAGTTATGAGTTTTTATCTTTTAATAGTTTTATCAATCTATGTTTTTCTACATTAACAAATCTTTGAACCTTCAATCGTTGTAGATGGTGATGGAAACCCTATTTTCCAAGACAAGTTTACCTTCAGTCTCGTCGAAGGTTTAAAGGGGATGGTCGTTTCTGTTTACTACAACAACACATCACGTCCACATGATTTCATAGAATACATCAACTGATGTAGAGAAGAATCTGCAAGCTGAAAGTCCATGGATATTGTAACACAAGAATTATTTTCAACAACTGTGGAATTATTGTCAACAAGGTATAGTATACTTTGTTAGGTTATGCTTTAACTGTATCCATCATAATCCATTGTTGATTACTTGATCTTATTTGGAGATGGATAGTTTTTTGATAAAACTGAATATAAATGCAGTAACATATCAATGTTCAGAAATTGAAATTAAAAGCACATCTTGTATGTTCATGGTTGGGTAATGGATAACTTGTGTGGCTTAGTTGTTCATGGTTGGGTAATGGACAACTTAGTTTCTTGGAGATGATCCATTTCTGCAGCAATTTCTACCTCTTAAACCAAACTCAAACGATATCATTGAACTTTCCAAGGATGGTGTTCTCTTATGGTATCCAAACAGATAATTGATATTCTTCATTGCTTGCTTGTTTCTTAGAAAACTAATATTAAATGGTTGTGTTGATGACTTCTATTGTCTTTTGGTAATGTTGCAGTAAGCTGATCAATGTTGATGTTCCTGGTACAATAGATGGAAGGGCTATTAACACTAAAAGGGTGCTTAACCCTTGGGAAAGGAATGAGAATCATATCATACGCTTTGTCTTAACTCAGCTAATGTTATCTGGTGCAGGGTGAGGTTGTTACCCTGCTAAAGTTCTAGCGTAGCAAGAGGTCTATTGCTTAGGGGTGTGCTGGTAGCAAATTGGGTGGCCTTAGAGTCCTTAACTCTTACTAGATCAATGAGGTAACTTTCCCAAAACACCCAACTTTCTATCTTTTGGCTTTCAACAAAAGGCATTAGAATCAATATGGTTATGTTATATTATGTTATCTTGAACAATTTGATTTCTATTACTACAATACTCTACCTACAAGTATTTTGAAGTGATTATGATTGATCTTCCACACAATATGGTCAACCCAAGGATCAATTTTATCTGCAATCCAGTTCACAAGCACATGGAGCTTAGGGGTCTCACTTCTGTTGGAAAGAAGTACAATCGTAATCAAAAGCATTCAAGATCTTTTTAATATATAGTCTTTGTTGGTGACACCATGTGGGGTATGTGAAATGACTTAACTAGCAGTTGTTGTTTTTTAGCTCCAATGTGGCATTTAATTAGACATCGTGTTCTCTTTTTTGTCAACAATTTTTTTGTCAACAAGACATTTTTTTGTCAACAAGGCATTTGTTGACAATTTTTTTGGTCAACAAGACATTTGTTGACAATGTTGTTTGTCAACAAGATCCGTGTTGACAATTTTTTGTCAAAAAAATTTGTTGACAATAATTGTAGACGTTGACGAGTGTTGACATTTGTTTTACCAACAAAGATCCTTTAAAATTGTTAACAAGATCCTTTTGTTGATCATTTTTTTGTCAATAAAGATCCTTTTGTTGGCATTCTTTTGTCAATACGATTTTTTTTGTCAACAAAATTTTTTGATGACAAAAAAAATTGTCAACTAGATCAATTTTTTTGTCAACAAATTTATTTTGATGACAGTCATCGACCGAGTCAACTCACAATAGGTAGAAGGCGGGGGAAGTGACGGTTACCCATGCAATTAAAACATATAACTCAACTTGAGGCCAATTAGCCCCCTATTTAAGGATTATTTATTAAAATCACCCAAAATTTTATTCCTCCTTTTTTTTTCTTCTTTTTTGGAAAACACAAACTAGAGATGGTATTTAGTGAGGGCTTTTTAGGCACGATTGTTTACTTTTATAAGGATGCTCCCAATAATGAGCCCCATAATCTCTATAAGCCCATCAAATACTATTATTTTTTCTTCTACCACATCATCTATAATCTTTCATTCCTTTTTCACAATCAGGCTCACGTCGCCGCCTAGTCCAAGTGCCCTCTGTCGCTCTCACAAACAACTTAGGAGTGCTTGTCACATTACGCTGCTCATGAGTCACGCCCATCTAGATCTGTCACTGGTCCTATCAACCCACATCGACGGTTTTGAAAAATGCAAACGACAATAGGTAATATAAAAATGCAATGGATGAGGGAAATTACAAGTTAGGGTTAAATTAAGTGGATTGAGCCATTCAACCCATTTCCTCAAATTGTCTATAAAATTGACGAGTTGACTCATACTCAAACCATAAATTCCCGAACCCGTAAATTTTGATATATGGGTCAAGTAACATAACGATTCATTATTACTTAATAATCTTTGGTTGACCCGCAACTTGTTAGTTCGAGTATGGGTTGGGCTAGGTTGACTTATTGATCCACCCTACCCATAAATTAATGCAACTATCCACAGAATTTGAGAGGTCGTTGCGCAACGACGTTTTCTTACCCCTTCGGCTAGGGGAAAACAAGCTACTTTTTGGTGTTTGTGGTGACATCTCATAACCCCTTAGAATTGGAGGAAAGGAGTCGCTCTTTTGTTTTCACGAAAATGTCTTTGGACCCCTTACACTCGAAGGAAGTAAGACCATTACCGGGACACTAGGGCGGCATCCCCGAGACTCGAACTGGAAGAAATAAACCTATGGAGTCTTCCGGTATTGCGATAGTATCTTTGAGACTCGAACTCGAAGGAAGTAATCTCGATACAATGAACAAGGGCAGTGTAATATACACTATTTTTATAGAAGGATATTAATTTAATTATTATACTTAAATAATATTAAAGAGTTACACTTTGTTTAATTCTGCTATAAATAAATAAAAGTTGCAAAAAGGAAATTTTATTTCATGTGGATAAATTTGATGGGTTAAATTGAATCTTAGCGGATATTTTTAATAAATTTTAAAGTGTAATAAGTTAGATTCTTGGGTATTTTTTAAGGGAAAAAATAAACGAAGATTTAAAAGAGTGGCAAAAAGGAAGAGATGCATGAATTCAAGACTCGAACCCGTGACCTCTCGTACATGAAGATAAGACACCTAAAACCATTCCGCCAACTTGGATTCGAATTCTAATATATAAATCAGTTCATTATATTGTGTTCTTCCCATGCCCTTGTCTTCCTTCTCACCTCATCTGTTTTGTTTGGATTTCGACTCAACTTGAGCCAGCGTCCCGAGGGTTGCGCCACCTTCATCATTCCGGTGTCACCTCACTATCATCACCTCTAGCTAGCAGCCTTACCGGTTCTAGGCCATCCTTGTCATAAGCCGCCTAAGTGCCACCTCACCTTGTTTTGTTTCCGACGAAGTTGTTGTCGCACCCGCCTTTAGCTGCGCGTTGGCCTTCTCTGGCGTGACTTGTGGCAAGGAGGAGATGAGAGACCCTGTGAGGCTACAAAAGGGAGTAAACAACTTGAATTCGGGGGTGGTTGCTCAAATTTGAACCCGAAGTTATGCCTTTGTTTTGACTTAGAAAACCCCGATCTTCAAAAATCAATTGTGTATTCGTTTCTTAACCTAAATTCATGATTGTAATTGATAAATTTCGAGCACGAAGTGCTCTATAAAAGCCCTCAATCAATTTGGAAGAAACCGTTCAATATTCGGGCAAAAATCCATCAAACCCGGACCTTGATTAAGTCCATCTAATTAGTTGACAAAGGCTTTTCAAAAAGATTGTGTGTTTAAATAAGTTCTCAACAAACTGTTCATATTTCGTAAAGGAATCACAAGTTGTGGTGTCCTATCTATTGTATAACCATGCCTCATTTTCATTCTAATGGGACTACTAACTGTTGGATCATCGACTAGTTGCTATTCAGATTTCGATGTCAATATCTTTAGTTACGACCATAAGAACCAATCAATTTCTCCACTTTCTTAGTCTTTCATTAGACTAACCTGACCGTCTTTTTCCCTTGCATGGTCGGTTGATGTTCAACGTATATATACTAAATGTTATTGGAAGTAGAATTGAAGAGTTGATCAAGAGGATTGAAGTTTGAAAAGTTGAAGAAAGGTTTCCAAATTTTGTCCTTGAACAAAGATCATGAGCTAGCCACACCAAAGTTTAAAACATGAAAGAAGAGGTTAAGAACGATGGAATCTATATTAGCAAAGACTTTGTTTGGATAGAAACCGGTTCTATCCGTTTGTTATAGAAGCTAAGGTCTTTATAAGCTCCTTTGTATTTCATTCCGTTGTAACGTTTTTGAAACATTGTAAAGCTAAGGTTTTTAGAAGATTATGTGTTGTATAATTGTGTTATATTCTCTTTGTCAGTAACATAATTAATGTTATGGATTCATAATAAAAAAAATTAATGTTATAAGTTATGTTATATATTTTTAGGGTTTTTTTGGCAAAAACCACCGTTTAAAATATGTTTTTTTTAAGAAACTACCTTTTAAATTTTTTTAAGTAAAAACACCGTTTATAATACAAACACCCAAATTCAACCACATTAAATAATTTTTCGGTGGAATTTATCCGAATTGGACCGATATGCCCTTACACAAAATAATTAAATTATTTCTAAAAAATAATAAGGTGGTTTAGTAAGAAGTTCAAAATTTTATAGAAGTTATTTTTAAAAGATATTGGAAAAGTTTTAGTTTAATATCTTTATTAACTTAAGATTTATTACATTCTTATCTATTTAGAAAGAATACTTTCTATAATTATATTTCTACTACATAAACAACAAAATTTTAATAAAAAATTTCAACCATCCTTATTTTAATGAAAGAATATAAATTACTTGCATAAAATTTCTTTTCTATTGTTAGATTTTATTGAAATTTTGACCATCCTTATGTTCATGAAAAAAATATAAATTCTTGCATAATCGATGTTCTATTCGTAAAATAATTAAAACACTTTATTTTTTTTGATTAGTTAATAATGAAATAAAATTTTATGTAAATAAAAATATCTAACTATAACAATTTATGTATAGCTTTTAAAAAAAACATTTATTAAATTGTGAACTTTTTACTAAACCGCCTTATATTTTTTTAAAATAATTTAATTATTTGGTATAAGGGCATATCGGTCTAGGTAAGATAAATTCTACCGAAAAATAACTTAAGGTGGTTGAATTTGGGTGTTTATATTATAAAAGGTGTTTTTAATTTTTTAAAAAAGTTAAAGAACAAATTTAGCCCAAAAGCATTTTGGACCGCCCTATTTATGTGTTTGTTAAGCTCCCTTAATAAATTATCTTTTTGTTAAGAATATAAGACTTAAATGCATTTTTTTATTTTCTCCCCCCCCCCACTCGTGCTCTCTCTCGTGCTCCAAAAACTGCTCTCTATCGTGCTTGAGAAAACCGATTGATCAATATCGAAACTGTTCCAGTAATTCGATTTCAAGTCGAAATTTGTTGTGCAATCATTCTCTGAAGTAGATTTGAAGACCGTTTTCAAAATTTTGTTGTTTGTGGCAATTGTTTTTCGTGATGCGATCATCCACAAGCGTTTGTTTCAGGTTAGGGTTTTCGTTTGTGCGATCATTGAAATTTGTTCGATCTTCTTCGATTTTGTGTTTGGATTTTGGTTTATGTTTGCTTTTTCGGTTTGTTTTTAGTGTTTTTGTTTTCTGAGTCAAAGATGAGTTGCATGTGATTATAGTAGATGACATGATTTGTTTCGTTTGATGGCATTGTTTTTGTTCTTGTGGACTTTGTGTTTCAATTAATCTTTTTGTTTTGCATTGTTTATTTTTTGGATGTTGTGATGTCAAATTCCCCATTTTGAGTTTCTGTTGAATAGTGATGACGGATTGTAACTATGATTAGAGCATCACCTTTTCCGATTTTTTGTGATGATAGTAACATATTGATGCATTATGTTGTTTATTTTGTTGTGCATGTTGTGACTATACTTGTTTTTTATAGTTATTTGTGATGATAAATGTTTGTGATGATATTTATTTGCGATGATAATAACTTTTTTGTGATGATAGTAATTTTCATGTGATGATAGTAACATTTTTATGTAATATGTTGTTTGTTTCGTTTTGCATGTTGTGATGATAGTATTTTGTGATTATAGTAACTTTTTTGTTTAGGCATGTTGGTTTGTCTAAGTTTGTGATGTGATATTGTGATGATATTGTGATGTGATATTGATGACAGTATACTTGTTGTATTTGGCTAAGTTGAAATAAGGGATGACAATGGCTTTTTCTAATGTTTATCAGTTATGATGATAGTTGTTACTATTGATGATAATATATTCATTCTAATTGTTTTAGTGATATTAGTGATGACATTTTTTTTGCTGACAGTTTTAAATATGGATGACAAAGTTTTTACTAGAGAGTTGAGACATGTGATATTTGCTTGTGATGACACATTTTAATCAAGTTTTTTGTTTTTCAAGATAAGCAATGGAGACTAAGGAATTGCAATATATGGTACCTGAATCAAAACGATAGAAAGCAAATCAGTTTCATACCTAAAATTTTTTCCACCTCATTAAGTGTCATCTTACATCTGAGGAGTTTAGTAGGTTATGTGAGAGGTGATTTGGTGCAGTTTTGCAGTTAGGTGATACTATACCACTTTGTTACAAACTTATGCATTATGCCATAATGTGTGAGTTAAAAACTTCATATAAGCATGGGATGTGGTTTAGAATAGGGGGTAATGTGTGTCGTTTTTCTTTGATGGACTTCGCTGCTATCACTGGGTTGAATTGTGTCAATTTAGGTGATGTTGATATCCCTAAAGTTGATCCCATTGATGTCGTATGTGTGAATAAGTGTGATTTGGATCATTTACGGTTTGTTTTTATAAAAGAAAAAGATCGATCCAAGAAGTTTAGAATTGCAAACCTGTTGATCTTTGAGGCTGTTTTGCTTCCTAAAAGGGATAAGGTTCATATAGATCCAACTCATATTGCTCTTGCAACTGATTTGGAGAAATTTTACGCTTATCCTTGGGGTAGATTGTCTTATGACACTTTGCTCGATAGCTTGTTGCATGTGAATCTTACCCCATGTGATCTGGAGATGATGAAAAAGCCAAACTATATATCTGGCTTCAATGTATTTGGATATCCTTTTGGATTTATGGTAATGTGTTGTTATAATTTTTTATTTATTTTTTGTTGTTAATTGCATCTGCAATGTTTTTTACTGTCTCTTTTTTGTGGTGTTATAGTTGTGGCTTGTGGAGACTTTTCCAGCTTTTTGAGGTATTCGTCATCTTGCTATTAGAGGAGTTGAAAAACAAGTTCCTTATATGGTGCGTTGGCATAGTACTTCTACTCAACTTGTTAAATGGGAAGCAATTTGTGTTGTTGGGAATAAGAAACTGGTATGGTTTTTGTTTTTGTTTAAATTTTGATGACAATTGTAACTTGTAGAGTCTATTTGATGACAATTTATTTTGTTTTAATTTGATGATATGAATGTGTGTATC
This sequence comes from Fallopia convolvulus, assembly GCA_964016875.1. NCBI lineage: Eukaryota > Viridiplantae > Streptophyta > Magnoliopsida > Caryophyllales > Polygonaceae > Fallopia > Fallopia convolvulus. The sequence goes on along the minus strand of OZ024718.1, from coordinate 59,811,084 downwards.
CCTCATGCTCAAAATATGCTGCATTCATCACATCTTGATGAGGTTGTTGACCATGTGTACAATGATCTTGTGAAATGGGTTATAATGAAGCAAAAAGCGATTGAAGGTGAATATGGATGATGAATTTGCTGATTTTATTGTTGCTCCACGACCTGCAGTTATTGAAAAAGGCAATGTTGGTGGTAAGAGGGAGATTGGATGTACAGATGTGATTTCTACTGGTAGTCATGCAAAGGCTAAAGTGATAGGGAAAAAGGAATCTCAAGAGAAACCGAAAGAGCACTCTAAAATTGTGAAGACAGAAGGTAGGAGATTATAACTTACTAGAGCTGCTAAAACTAAGGTTGATGATAGTACGCATAAGATTCCAAGGATTGCAAAGGATCAAAGGAGCCCGAAGGATTTGAAGGGTTCAAAGGATTTGGGCGTGAATGGTCAAAAGATTTCTGTCAACAAATTTGAAGGAAGATTTTACCGAAATTGTTGATAAGGATTGTCCATAGAGGAAGGACGTGGATAATAATGAAACTGATTTGGAAGTTGCTAGGATTTTGTCAATGGCCAAGCAGAAGGCGAAATTTGATGAAGTTGATGAGGATCCAGTTTCTTCTAAGGAGAAGGAGAAGGCAGAAGAGTTCAATAAAAAAGGAAGAGCCATATTGGGGTAAGTCTTTGAGGGAAGTATGGGTTCCTTGCACGATGATATGGTTAGAATGATTAAAAGTGTTCAGAGTCAAGTGCAGTGTGTTGAGATGCAAGTTTTAAAAGTTAACGGTAGGGTTGATGGAATAGAAAAGAAACTGAAATCTAAAGATTAAGATTCTGTTTCCGATGATAACAGTGATGAGATTGGTGTGAGAAGTTTGGAACTAGTAAGAGAAAGTGATTGTAAAGGCATTGAGTCTTTTAGGTTGTCCACTGATGATGACATTTCTGTTAAAGATGGAGACCAAGGTGCCAATTTACAAATGATAAAGTATGTTCCCCAAACCATAATTACAAGTCAAATTTGTAAAAATGGTTTGGTTAAAACTGTGAAAGATGGTATAGAGCAAGACAACAGAATTTTTGAAGGTGAAGTAGGTGTAGAAAGGCAAGCTGGTGATGACACAGAAGTTAATGATGATGAACCATTTAAGAATCAAGTAGGTGGTGATGACACAAAAGTTAATCATGATGAATCAGTTAAGGATCAAGTCGGAGAGCCCCTCCATCTGACATTCCCAGGGCGCTTGGCTTGCCCTCTCGTATAGTGTCGGCCGGCCGGTGGGTCCCCAAGGCCGGGTTCCAGGGAACCTCTCCTCTGAGCGGTCATGGTTGATGGATCCGAGACGAAGTCGTTGCAGAAGTACATCGTCCTCATGACACCAAAAGTCGGTCAACGGCATGGGTCTCTGGCTCTGGCATTTGTGGAGGTGAGACAACCTCCACTCTCGGGATCAAGGGTGGTGGGGGTGCTCGTAGAGGTGAGACAACCTCCACTCTCAGGATCAAGGGAGGTGGTGGAGCTACTGGGTCGATGACTTCTACATCGGAGTCATCCTCCTTGGAATCCTCGAACTCTTCGAACTGTTGGTTATCCTGGTGCCAAGCATCCCATTTAGCCTGGGCATCGCACTCTAGTTCGAAGTCGTTTCCTTCCCCTTCTCCTTCCTCAAAGTTGAGTTCGGGAATTATCGTTTCCCCTTCCGGTTGGTACTTAGGTACCATCTCCTCATCTCCATTATCTGGTAATCCTCAAGCTCATACACGGGGGCCATTTCTTCATCGCCGGATAGGTAATCCTCCGGCTCGTATACCGGGGACGGGTGTGGTGCAATAGGTGTTGGGTACTCCTGTGGTGCCTCGTTGAGCTCGAGATCCTCCTTGGGATCTTCTTTCGGATCCTCTTCGGGATCTTCTTCAGAATCCTCTTCTGGATCCTCCTCCACAACATCCATAGGCAACGCCTCTTCGGGCTCGTAGAAGGGGTCGTCTTGTGCGTTTTCATAAGGGAAAAACGGATTCGGGGCTTCTATGGCTTGAAGGGCCTCTTCGATTTGGTTCCTAAGGCGTGCGTTATTATAGAAAATCCTTAGATTCTATAAGGTGAAGACATATCGAAGGAAGTTAAGGCATTATTTATAAGGATTACATATAAAACGTTTATTTTAAGACTTTTCATTTTCTTGGTCCTATTAAGGAGTCTAGAATTTTCTTTTTGAACATGTTACTTAGAAAAGAGTTTTCTATTTTACTAACAAGTTTTCTAATGTAAGAGTTAAGTTTACAAGAAAGTTCTAACGAAAATGTTTTGAGTTTAAAAGTTTGAAATACTTATGCTACTTAGGCTTTAAAAAGGTAGAAAGGAAGTTTATATCGATAGTAGTTCTATAACTAAATACTTAGTATTAAAGTTTTCAATTAAGAGAAAGATTCTTAGCTAAGAAGTTTAAGTTAGAAAGTTGACACTTTTTTAAGTTTCTATTAAAGGATATAGAAGAAAACTTTCTATAAATGGAAGTTTCGGGTTTTTAAAAGTTTTCGATTTTTGAAAATTTTCGGTTTAAAAGTTTTCGGTTTTGAAAAAACGTTCGGCTCTGATACCATAATTGTAACACTTCTATTTTAAAACATTGGGTATTACCGCCAGTGACATCGGATTTTACCGTCCAAAGTCACCCAAGGCTTTTAGAATGATATTGAACTCATAAAATGCGGAAAAATTAACATAATTTATAAAATCGAAGGGTGCTCTTGAAAGAGACTTTGTTCATACAAACCATCGTTACAATATCTTAACAACAAAGAAGTTTGATAACGGAAATAATAAAACTTGTTCTTGCACATAAAATGAAATAAACCAAAAGTACGGAAAATACATCTTTGCGATTCTTGTCGTTCCTTCGTCTTCACTTACGCCTTGTTCGGGTTCCTAGGTTCTGACATAATTCGCGAGGGGCGAGAATATGTCAGGCAAACATGCGGAAAAGAAGAATTAGTCTAAGAGACTAAGCAAGCGGGAATGAAAATTCCCAAGCGGAGATAGCTCGTTAATCGAGAGAAGAGCTACGAGATTGTAGACTTCTTTTAGAGTAGAAAGTATGTTGGGAACGTTATTAATTCATACAAGTTTAAAAACCTCTCGCGCCCTGAGCGGACCGAGAGCCGGATCGATCATTTGAGACCGGTCCGGTTTTGATGTCTTTTAAATGTGCATTGGCACTTATCTTATATCGTGACGAAAATATCGATTACGTTAATGATTTTTACAGAGTGTGGGGGGCTTGCATGGCCCGGACCACTTAAGGGAAAACTCAGTTTTCGACACTTAGCTACGGTGCCACTCATCCCTCCTTGCAATCGGAGCAGACATGGATCATGATCCTGAAAGTCGTACTTTAAGCGCACAGGCATACGACTTAGTAAGTTATATAGAGGCGTCGGGTTAATCTCGCGCCCCTCACTAGTTCGTTTGAAACCGTTCTCTTAACAGGACCGTAATCAATCAAGGCCACAACAAAACTAGCATAATAGTCCTATCAAATATTAAATAGCGGAATAACGATAATAGTGGGGTCATTATATCTAACAATCGATATTCCTAGGTTCGTTTATTACTAGCAAACAAGTTGTTCCCAACATCGAGAAATTTCACGGAATGAATATATAAGGTTAAAAGGGGAAATTTCACTTGCCTTTGCTCTTACGATAGCGGACTAGGAAGATAGCGGAAAACGTTGTTCACGACTTGGAACGGAAACTCGACCTATTGACACGGAATTTTATGAACGAGCTTTAATAAGAATTTTCTTTGAATTCTTATTAAGTTTTGACATTCTCTTATATCTTCATTATAAGAGAATAGAATTCTAAATTATTATTATAATAATTTAGGTGGAGCTAAATAAAAATAATAATATTCCTTTATTATTTTAACTTTGTAATATCCCTTTTTATTCCATAAAAATCCTTAGTTTTGTATTATTTATTACCCTTCTTGCAAAACCAAGTAATAGCTTACTTAAATTATTAAAATATCCCTTTATAATCTTAACTTGTTATTTTACTAATACAAATAAGCAAGGAATATCTTTATAAAAATCTTATAATATAGTTTTCATCATTACAAGAAATATAGTAATTAATAAAGTCCTCTTAGGATTTGTAAAAAGTCTAAAACGCCCTTATTGTTTAATAACTCATATAATATTATTATAATGTTATCTTTTATCAATAATATCCCTATCATTACCTTAAAATAATATTCTCATTAAATCCTTATTTAAAATACAAGTAATATTAAGTAGAGATAAAAAAATATTACTAGGCATCCTTTTTAGTATTTCCCATATTTAGGACTTTCTAGATAATTTATATAGTAAGCTTTCTATAAATATAGTATGATAATAAAATAATCTTATTATCCTATTTACATAAAGTCTCCAATATCTTTAGTTTATAAAAATAATAGATGTCTTAAAATATTATTTCATAATCCAAAGTATATAATTATGCTAACTTAGATTAAGATATATTATATTTTCTAATTTAAATATCCTTTTTATGCAAAACGCCTTTAACAACTTAGTATAATAATATCTTATTATATAACAAAATTATTATCATATCTACCATAGTTATTAAATAAAACTTATATCTTTAAAATCTCTACACTTAGAGATATGCCATATTATAATATCTTTTTATATTATTCTAACAAGGTATTCTTTAATAATCAAAAGCTACAAACTTTAAAATAATGACTTTATATAAAATACTTTTATATGAGATCTTATTATGTCTTGCAATTTATGATATGAATTAAATATCAAGTAGGATAAAAGCTTACCTAATATACTTATAATTTCTTTAATTGATTTATTCCTTTTTCTCAACTAACAAGATCTCAAGCTAGTATTTTTATTAAATTTAATCTTGTAAGCTAACAATAATAAGGAGAAGCTATTTATTTTATTAAAAATTAATTAAAACAATTTAGATAAAATTAGATAGAAATTTGGCTTTCTTCTTTTACAGAATGTACGTACTGTGGAGAAGACATGAGAGGAGGGGTTGCTCGGCCAGGCGGCACCAGGGGGCTCGGCGGGGTCTTGGGCGGTGCGCGGTTGACTCCGGCGGGCAGGGGTGGGCGGCGGTGGTGCAAGGGAGAAAGAGAGGTGTTGTGGTGGAGCTTTTGAAAGGCTTCAATGGTGTTTTTTTCTTAATGTGGAAAATCAGAAATTTGAGGCTCTCTAATGGAGAATTTGGACTTAGAACAATTGATAGGAGAAGAGAGTGAATGAAGGTGTGAGTTTGAGGGAGAAATAGAGCCCTTTATATAGGCAAAGGAGGAGAGCTATGGATCCATGGCAATGGCTTTGCCCCAATGGAGAAGAAGGAGATGGAAGGGGATTGGGCAATGGTGTGCTTGTTGGAGAATGATGATGGATGATGCAACAAGGTGAGTCTTGCAAGGAAGGGGAAGGAAGGAGAGGACTCCATTGACATGCAATGGCTGAATTTCAATCAATGTCAATTCCATCAGACAAAGTCTGATGTCTTCTTAGAAGAAGAAGAAGAAGAAAAGAGTTTATTAATAAAAGGGTGGGTAAAGAGAGTAGAAAGTCACAATGGTCTAGCGGATTATGTGTAGGGGCGTGTGAGAGGGGATGCAAGAGGTCTCGGGTTTGATTCCCGGCTCTTGCCTCCTTTTTATTAAATTTTCAATGTATTTTTAATAGCTTGTTGAACCCCTTTTTATTTAATAAAATTTTCGAAAATTATAAAGCATTATTTATATTTAAATGCTTTTATTTCTTCATAACCCTTATAATACATTTTTGAATTTATTTAATTTATTTAATTAATTTACTTAATGATCTCTTGTTAAAGAAAATAAGGGTTATAATGTTATATTATAAACTCTCTTTTATATACAGAAAAGGATTATAAATATTATATTATATTGGTTTTAAAAACCTTGAAATATTGCGGATATTACATATAGAAGAATTTTAATGATAGTTGTTCCTTTTGTTATAAGTTTCAGTTTCAATATAGCTAAATAACAACATGTATTCTCTTTTTTGTGTTAGTGATAAAAATGTTACTGTTGTTGGATCTATTCAAATGCTTGATAAGAAGTTGTTTAGACTGCTTAAGAGTAAAAGTGTTTGGTTAGGAGATGAGGTAAGTATCTGATCAAATGATATCTATGCAATTGTTCAATTTCCTTGTTCTCAATTTAATTGTTGACATTTCATGTCTTTTTGTAGCATGTCTGCGAGGCTCTGCATTATTTGAGGAAAATTATTCATGATCATCCTGATGACTTCAAGAATGTGGTTATTATGGATTAGATTTAGTACAAGTCATTTACGCCTTTGCAAGTGGAGCGTTTATTGATTAAAATGTTGATGTGCCACGCGATATGTTCCAATATTTTGAAGGTTGGAAGCCTCTTCTCTTTGGGAAATCATGATTTCGTGGTGAGGTGACAAAGGTTTGTACACCAATCAGGATTTCGTGGTGAGGTGACAAAGCTGCTCCTGTTTTTAATGAAGAAAAGTGGGAAGTTTGAGCATCTTGAGGGCTTGGACGGTGATTTCAATCGGTCTAGAGATGCTTTGATTTGTCAAGATTATTCTGGGTAGCTTGCCTTGTGTTCTTTTACTTCAATTATGCTGCGTAATTATGTATATTTTTTGAATAATTCAGTCATTCTGTTTTATTTTTCAGTGGTAGTTGTGGCGTTGACTGCATCAAGTATATTGAAGCTTTTGCTTTGGGACTTAGCTTGGATGGTCTTGATGATGACCACATGTTGGCGATTAGAGAGAAGATGTCGATAGATATTTTTAAATGCAATTGGGTGGTTCACCAAAGAATGGATCTGGTTGTTGGAGATGGATATAGATATATGTCAATTCCAATGTAATCTATGATGACAATTGATGACAATGTTAGTTTTGATGAATGTAGGAGATAGATATAAATTTAGTGATTTATCTGTTTTATTTGTTTGATGACAATGTTTAGTTTTGTTTATCAGTTGATTTTGGTTACAGTTGATGAAACCCGAAATAAACCGTTCGCTAAATGACAAGAAACGAGATTATTTTATTCGATTGTGCAAACACTTGCCCTTTATTTATTACTTCTTTACAACGAGGTTACAAACCAACGAGGCTTACAAACAAACGAGATTTACACCCTAGACCTCCTACGAGTACTCGAGATCTCGATCCAACAATGTTCAAGATCTCCTAATTGCTATGCGATTCTACCACCTAGGTGTCACTTGATTGATCTTGGCGCGAAGCTGAGCTAAGAGTGTGGTGAAGATGGCTTGCGAGATTGTGTAGGTCTTTGATGTGAGCGAGAGCTCTGTGTGACTTGAAGTCTTTTTGTGGACTTCACTTGTCTATAGCGAGGTCTTTTGACGATGTTTCAATCACGTCGATCTTCAACGAGCAAGATAGTTCTTGAGTTCAAGATGTTTTTCGACCCCCTCTCACTTACGAGGTTCTCCTCTATTTATAGAGAATTGGGGAGTCGAGTTTTGGCTATCATCCGATGTGGGACGCTTGAGATCAGGGCTTCTGATTGGTCCGGAGGCGAGGCCGCCGGTGATTGGCTTGGGGAAGCGGTGCCAGCTGAGTGGTCCGGATGGGCAGGTGTGTCAGTAGAGTCGGCAACGAGGTTTAGACCTCGCTTCGAGGCTTCGGGAGACCTCGCGAGGATAAGAACTTTGTTTAATTAAAAGACGGATATAGTTGTGGGCCCCGGAATCCACCTTGGGAGTCCCGCCGGTCCGTTTATTCCTTATACCACGGGCCCACTTCCTGTTTTACTATTTTGAGCACCATCACAACCCCATGGCCCGGGGACCTCGTTCCGAGGACCGCGGGTCATAAACATGAAGGGCACTTGACTCTCCAAAAACCGGGGTGCGGGGTTTGTATTTCTTAGGGTCGCGAGATGCGAGGTTTGGAGGTTGGGTGGACTGATCGCGAGAAATTTTCTTGCGAGGCCTGACACTTAAGCTTTTCTCTCGCTCGTACGCGTGAGGCTTCCTGGGCCTGCTCCCCGTACCTTGCTTAATGGGTCGTCCAGGTAGGATATGCCCCATAAGCCTTTCGGGAGAGAGGAGCGGCCCAAGCCTGTTCTTTATAAGGGGCATCTCTCACACGCCTCTTCATCTTCATCTTCTTCCTTCGACATTTCCTCTTTCTCTCTCGCGCGCGCTTCCAGTTTCCGGCAGCGGTTTTCGACGACTTCCCGAGTTTCTCCAAGAGCGCCACCGTTTTTACCCACGCCAACTCTGAGCAAGTAAGTACTCAACTCTCGTTTCTCGTATTCGATGTTCTTCGTTTTTCTCTCGCCGCCTTCTGCTCTAACGGGAGACAGACGCTCCATGGTGTTTCGGGCCGGTGTCACGGTGGCGAAACGAAGGGGGTGAGGGCGGCGCTTGCGTCTGTACAACGCCTTTGATTTTCTTCTTTTTGTTCTTTCTTCGTTTCGTGCCCTAGTGATGAGGTATTTTTCAGTCGTTTACCTATCAAAGAATCTTAACTTAACCAATCTGAGTAGAATGGTAAGTAAGGGTCGATCCCACAAAGACTCGTGTATTTATGCTTTTACTTGTGTGCCAAGTAATAGAACTAAAGGGGGGTTTGTAATTGTAAATTCTAAACTACTATGCAGAAATAGAAGTAAATATGAATGCAAAAGATGGTTTAAATCAATTAAGGAACAAGCGTGTTCAACTAGTTACATCCGTCATAGATATGTGTATTGATCATTGATTCTTTCGATTCTTAATTCCCTTGAATAATCTATTGTGGATTATACTCCTACTAAGGATTATGACCCAAATTTCAATTCTAGTTGAAAGAACTAACAGTCTAAACAACTCTAATCATTTAACAACCTAAAACAACGTCTAGATTCAATTAAACGACAGCTTTACGAGTCAAGTTATCAATAGAAACAAACACTTAGAGCAAACAAACATCTAAGTTATTTGTGGATTTATTCCCTTCTACAACTGAATAGCCCGAACGGGTCCAAACGATTATAGATGCTACTTTTTCTAATCAACCCCGAACGGGCATTAATCAGATTAGTTGTAAATTAACCTAGAAATTCGATTAGGTAGCTAATCTAACAAAACCCTAGAATAATTCTGATTCAATTAAGCACAAGGAATAAAACCTATTCAAGTTATTGAGAATCAATCAAACCTCACAATATTATGCAATTTATGATTTTAATAACTAGTCAAACACAAAGAAATTAGCAATGCATAATTAAATTAAAAACAAACTTACAAGAGTTTCAAAGTTGCTCTCTTGAGAGAAAAACCTAGCCTCCAAAGTTTGATAAAAGTTATGAAAGAGAAACTAAAAACAAGGTTTAAATACCCCTAAGATATCCAAAGATAAAAATACCCTGAAATACAATCAAACACGTCGGTCAAGATCTATCTTAAGCCCATCTTGAAGCCCAAAACTCACGGCCCAACTTCTCCGCGTAAAACAGCAAGGCGCGGTCTCCCTCTAACATGCCGCGGCCGCGGCACATTCCTTCCTAGCCCGCGGCACTCTCGGTTCAGCATTGAAGCGACACTTCAGAGGCTGTTTTCACCCCCTTAGAGTTGGAATTTGGACTCAGAGTAAAAATATGATTGTAGCTCTTCGAGTTAGCTTTCCAGTGATAGCAAAATCAGCTTCATCCGAGCACTGTAGCTCCCAAAACAAGCCTTGCAAGATAGAGGTGTCGAAACAAGAACTCCATTGCATAGCCCGAATTTAAGCGTTCTTTCCACACAAGCACTTGGGCCTTGGTTCTTCCAATCTTCACTTGTATCACTCTAAGCTTACTCAAACTCCACCATAGTCATCTAAGATCCATCAAGTCCATGCCTGTTTACCTAAAGATCTGCAAAACCGAACAAAACAAGCGCAAAAACCCGAATTTCCTAGAAAACCTAAGAACTAGACTAAACTAAGCTAAAAACAAATAATAAACATAAATATGCATCCTAAACTATACCTAAATGCAAGCTATCGCCTAGATGGGTGACGGTTCGTTGCCCGGTGTTTCGCGCCGGCGTCACGGCAGCGAAACGGTGGTGGTGAGGGCGGTGTGTGCTTCTGCGCGGTGCCCTCACCATCTTTTCTTTGCGTTTTCTCTTGCTTTGTTTTGTGCCCTAGTGGGCAACGGTTATTTCTCGGTGTTTTGTGCCAGCATCATGGTGGTGAGACGGTGGGGCGGGGGTGGCGACCGCCACGCCTCCGAACCCTTCGTTTGCCAATCGACGGTTAGGTTTCTGCGTCCCCCTTTGCTGTTTTGAAATTTGAGATCCTTGGAAACCCAAACGTCATGATGCCCGACTAATGGGACATTTGGGCTTCCACCGCTGGCTTCCACGGCTGGCTTACATTCCCCCTTCTCTCTCCTCTTTTTGGCGCTTCAACTTCTTCCTTGTTGTCCTATCTTGTCAGAGTAGCCCTAGGGTGCCACGTGGTCTTCTTCCCTTATGACCTCGCATTCTCTTTCTTTGGTTGCTTTGCCCGATGTCTCAGCCCTTTTTATTTTCCAGGTGTTCGTCTTCCGTGGCCTGGACGTTGCTCTTTCATGCCTAGGAGAGCTTCTTTGAGCCCCCCACCAGGCTTCGCGTTCAAAGTTCAAGAGCAATTCTACAGGGAGGCTTCCGAGTCCGTAGGGAGTTTAGATACTAGTGACTATCAGAACCCGAGGTCTCCTTCGTTGGTCTTCAGCGAACCCTCTTCCAGCGACTCCGTTGTTTCCATCAATTCGTGCTTCTCCCGACTTCGCACGTCGTCCGGTGTCGAAATGGCCTCATCATCGATTTATGATGAGGAAGTGGCTGGTGTTATTGTGAGGTTGTCCGACTCCAACGAGCTCGCGAGCTTTTTTGCAGAGCACATCGCCGATGTTGTGTCCAGCGTGCCGCCCATCCTCGAGGAGAGGATATCGATGTCCCCGGACTTGGGAGGGACCTTTTTGTCCGAGGGGGTGCCTACGGACCTGGAGCTTAAAGACCTCGCGGACATTGCCAAGGACTTCACCTGGCCCGAGGGAGTTGAGCTAGCGCTTCCCGAAGAGGAGGGTTGCTCCTTGGCGAGCTACGAGAAGTACGTGGTTGTGCACCTGCACAGTCTTCAGGCTAGCTTGACTCGCTGTTACGTCTCGTTTCTTTATCTAACTTATTTCTATGTCTTTTTTTTACAGTGGACCTCTTCTACGCTCTAACCTCGAAGTCGCAGGAAAAGAAACCTGCGACTTCCACTTCCACCGCCCAGGCTCCCCGCGGCCAAAAGGGCATTGTTATAAAGGAGTCGACCACGCTGGCGAGGCCACCCACCTCGCAGCCGAAGGCAGTACCCCCGCCGCCGAAGGCGCCCGGGGGGAAGACTACCGAGGGGGATTCGTCTAAGGGAGACGTCGTGAGAACGTCCTCCCAAGTCTCCCGAGGATCCGGCGATGGAGTCGGTTCCAAGAGAAAAGAGTCTGAGGGTCCCCCCGCCAGGACAAGATAAAAAAAATAAGGGGGACGGCCAGAGGGGGACCTCGAGAAGGGAGGAATCCCAATGCTCCGGCCCCGTGAGCCGGGTTATGTCTGCCACCGGGCCCCCTGCCGACAAGTTTCACTGTCCTGGACCCGCCCGGGGCGTGCCCAAGGATTGGGACAGGGCGGACTGGAAGGAAGAGGTTGCGTGGGCAAACTACCTCTCAGAGGCTGCCCTCAACGATAAGATCCTCCGCTACTCGGCGATGGTATGTCCTACTTCCGCGAGGTTGTTCTTTTTGTTGGTTCCATCATCATCATCTTTGTGTTAACACGTTTTTTTGGTTTTTCAGCACCATTTCTTCGAGAAATACAGCTGCAGCCGCGTTAGCCTCCTCCACAAGAAGATGGACAAGATGGAGGCGAAGCTCAAGGCTCGCGAGGCTGAGATCGAAAAGAGGAACAAGGACCTCGCTGAGGCCGAGAGACGGATTCGGGCCTTCGAGGTTGCGGCGTCGGACGAGGCCAAGGAGGCCGTCAGGGCCAAGGAGGAGGCAAAGAAGGCCAAGGAGGAGGTTAGGAAGGTCGAGGAGGAGGGGAAAAGGCCATCAGGGGCCTCGAGGGCGAGGTTGAAAACCTCAAAGCTGAGAACAAGGAGCTCCGAGGTAAGCTATCTGCGGAGCACAAATTCTTCAGGGAGAAGGAAGCGGAGCTCCTGAAGGCCGATGAGGAGATCACCAGCCTCCGACAGCGCGTTAGCGAGCTGCACGAGGAGGTGGAGGCTACGGGGCCCAAGTACGTGGAGTCTGCGGAGTACAAGGAGGAGTTGGTGGGCAGTGTGCAAAAGATGTTCCGCCAAGCCGTCCGCATGGGGGTCAAGCAGGCGGTGGCGAAGTATGGGCACATTGACCCCCGTATTTCCTTCTTCAACCCCAACTACACAGAGACTATGGGGGAGGAAACCGGGGAGGAGCCCGAGGGAGGATACGAGTTCTTCCTCAGGGAGGATGGGACCGTGGCTTCCGAGGCACCACCCACGGAGGACCTTCGCCAGGGAAGCCCGAGCCCTGTTGTCGTGGACTCTCACCCTGTGACTGACGCGCCGAGCTCCCAGCCCGTGGTGATCCATGACTCGCCCGTCCGCCAAACTCCTACGGGACCCACCGCCGAGGCCTCGGAAGAACCCGTCGCCGATGCCCCGAAAGAATGAAGGACGCCTCTGATCTTTTAGTGTTTTTTTTATATATGTTATGTTGGTAGCCCCGCCGGGGTCTGTAATCAAATACTTCGGCCCTTGTGGCCTTATTTTATGCAACCTTTTCTTGTCTTATGGTTGTGTTTGTGTTTCTTGCTTTAATTTACTTGTACAGATATCCCAATCCAACCCCATGGCCCGAGTGTCACAATACTTGTGGCACCTTCGGGACACATCGGGCGTTGGTCTTATGCCACGATCTCGAGCTGTGTTCGGATCACGCATAATTGTCTTTATGCCAAGATCACGAGCCTCGCTCGGATCTTGCATGATTACGAGCCTTGTTCGGATCTTGGATGATGATCATTGATTGTTTCCAACCCTAAATGGGAAACGAGGGGTGGGCTTCGCAACTTTAAAACCGAGAATTTCCAACCTCAAGCGGGAAGCGAGGGGTGGATTTAAACACGAGGTTCTCCAACCCCAAGCGGGAAGCAAGGCGTGGATTTAACTTATAAACGAGATTCTCCAACCCCAAGCGGGAAGCGAGGGGTGGACTTTAACTTATAAACGAGATTCTCCAACCCCAAGCGGGAAGCGAGGGGTGGACTTAAACACGAGGTTCTCCAACCCCAAGTGGGAAGCGAGGGGTGGACTTTAAGTTATAAACAAGATTCTCCAACCCCAAGCGGGAAGCGAGGGGTGGACTTAAACACGAGGTTCTCCAACCCCAAGCGGGAAGCGAGGGGTGGACTTAAACACGAGGTTTTCATTTTTGAGAGAGATTTGAAAATTCCACAACCCTTTATTCATAAAACTTGTTGGAAATTGCGGAGTTTAGAGGGTTTACACATAATATTTTTTGAGCTGATCGACGTTCCATGTTTTGCTCAGGGTACGTCCCTCGTTGTCTTTGATCTTGAAAGTTCCGGGCGCGACCTCCTCGCCGAGGAGATATAGCCCCTCCCAATTAGGGTCCAACTTGCCACCTTCGGTACGCCTCAAGACGAGGCTACCCGTGGCCAAGAACGGAGGTCTGACCTTCTTGTCGTGATATACCGTCACGCGCCGTTTGTATTCTCTGGAGAGCAGGTCAGCTACCTCGCGCAGCTCGTCCCTAAATAGCAGCTCGACCTTAAGGTTGGCCTCGTTCTCTTTTTCGTTGAAATCGAAAACTCTCGCCGAGGGGACCAAGGTCTCCATTGGGACTAGTGCCTCCGCCCCGTAGGTTAGAGCGAAAGGTGTTTCTCCCGTTGCGCGACGCGAGGTTGTGCGATACGTCCATAGGACGAGTGGGAGGAGTTCCGCCCAGCGACCCTGCGCCACGCCTAGGCGCTTCTTTAGGTCGGTCAAGATGCGGGCGTTGACGTTCTCCACCTGGCCATTGGACTGGGGGTGGGCCACGGAGGAAAACTTGAGATTTATGCCCAAGTCGGAGTAGAAGGTCCGAGTCTCTTCGCAGTCGAATTAGGGGCCATGGTCGGTCATGATGGTCATGGGAAAGCCAAAGCGGCAGACGAGGTTCTTCCATAGGAAGTCACAGACCTTTGCCCCCGTGATCTTTGCCATTGCTTGTGCCTCGACCCACTTTGTGAAATAGTCGACGATGATCAAGATATATCGCACCTGGCCAACAGCCTTGGGGAAGGGGCCGAGGATGTCCATCCCCCACATCGCAAAGGGGCATGGCGCATGGATAGAGCGAAGACGCGAGGTAGGGGCGTGCTAGAGGTTACTGTGATTTTGACACCCGTCACATCGCTGGACATAGGCCCTCGCGTCTTGCCGGAGAGTGGCCAAAAGTACCCCAAATGGGTGATTTTATGTGCTAGGGATCGCCACCCTGGGTGGCCACCACAGACCCCCTCGTGTGCCTCATAGAGGATATGCTCCGTAGACTCGGTCGGCACACACAGCAGGTTGGGCTAGCCTCGGCGATAGAGACGGTCACCGATGACGCAATAGTGCACCGCCTGCATTTTCAATTTCCGAGCCTCCGCAGGGTCCTCTGGTAGGACGTCGCTCTCCACGTATCGCGTGATCGGGGTCCGCCAGTCCCTAGTGGTTACGGAGGGAACCTCACTGGTTACACTCCGCGAGAGTTTTCTTTCCACCATCACGCGATTCCCTACCTCCAAGGGGAGGGCAGAGCCTAACCTCGCGAGAGCATCCGCCTTCATGTTCGAGGTTCGCGGGATGGACTCCACCGCAAAGGTTTCTAGGCACGACACCAAGGCCTTAACCTTCTCTCGGTACGCAGGCAGGAACCCCATCCGGGTGTCATATTGCCCGTTGAGCTGATGCGCAACCAGCTTGGAGTCGGTGTAGACCCTGATTTTGCAGGCTCCACTGAGGAGCACCATCTCTATTCTGGCGATCATGACCTCGTACTCGGCCTCGTTGGTGGTGGAATCGAAGGCGAAGTTAAGGGCATACTCCGTCTCAATCGAGGGACCGACGAGGAATACGCCAGCCCCGCCACCGGCGTCACATCGTGAGCCATCAACGAATACCTTCCACTCTTTTGAGCTCGCGCCAGTTTCGGGGAAGGTGACCTCCACCAAGAAATCGGCGAGGGCATGCCCCTTCATCGCAGTCCTCGGGAGGTAACTGATGTCGAACTCGGAAAGCTCGACTGCCCACTTCGTCATTCACCCGGAGAGGGCAGGCTGGTGGAGGATTTGCCGAAGTGGGAGGTCGGAGAGGACTTGTATGGGGTGCGCGTGGAAGTAAGGGCGCAGGCGCCTTGCGGCGGTCACGACTGCCAGTGCCATCTTCTCCATCGGGGAGTATCGCTGCTCCGCAGGTTGGAGCACGCGACTCACGAAGTAGACTGGGTGCATGGCCTTTCTGGTTAGCACCGCGCTGACCGTCTCCGGGCTTACTGCCACATATAGTTGCAAGTCCTCGCCCGCCATTGGAGGGGACAACGTGGGGAGCTTCGACAGGAAGGCCTTTACTTCAGAGAAAGCGAGCTCGAGCCCCTCATCCCAAACGAACTTATCGTTTTTCTTGAGAGCAGCGAAAAAGGGAAGAGACTTGTCCGCCAAGTGGGAGCAAAACCTCCCTAGATAGTTTACGGCGTCGTTGAGCCGTTGCACCTCAATTCGAGATCGCGGCAACCTCATTGAGAGGATCAACTCGACCTTGGCGAGGTAGACTTCGATCCCGCGCTCGATGATCATGAAGCCTAAGAACTTCCCTGACGATACGCCGAAGACGCACTTCTCGGGGTTCAGGCTGAGGCGGTTGTGCCTGAGGGTAGCGAAGACCTCAGCGAGGTCGACCAGATGCTCTTCAGGGGTCTTGCTCTGGACTACGATATCGTCGACGTAGGCCGACACGTTCCTTCTCAGATGATTCTTAAAGATGCGGTCGACGAGGCGCTGAAAGGTGGCCCCCGCATTCTTCAAACCAAACGGCATGACCTTGTAATAATAAGTGTCTCGCTGGGTGATGAAGGACGTCTCCTCCTCGTCATGTGGGCTCATCAGGACTTGGTTGTATCCTGAGTACGCGTCGAGGAAGCTCAATACCCCGTGACATGCGGTTGAGTCGACCAGCTAGTCGATCAAGGGCAAGGGGTAGCTGTCTTTGGGACAGGCTTTGTTGAGATTCTTGAAGTCCACGCACATCCTCCACTTCCCGCTGGCTTTTTTGACCAACACGACGTTGGACAACCATCGGGGGTATTGGACTTCACGAATGAACCCCGCAGCCAGCAGTTTCGCCACCTCGTCATTTGCGGCGTTTGCTCTCTCCTCATTCATTTTTCTTCGTCGCTGCACCACAGGGCGAATGGTGACATCGACGTTTAGGGAGTGCTGGGCCACGTCCCGCGCGACGCCGCGGAGGTCCTTTGCGGTCCAGGCGGACACGTCGTGGGACCCAGCAAGCAAGGCTTCTAGTGACGTCGCTGACGTCCCGGAGAGACATTCTCCCAGGTAGATCTTCTCGGACTCACTCTCGAAGGGGGATATCGCCCTTCTTTCTACCTCAGGGGTGGGGATCGTGAAGTCCTGGACTTCGAGGACGGCCTCGTCGGGGGACTTCACCATAAACACCGCGCACTTCTGTTTTGTCGAGGTCGCATAGCAAACGCGGCCCTCTTCTTGGTTGCCCTGTACCTCCCCAACCCCGTCGTCGACGGGGAATTTCATTTTGAGGTGGTAGATGGACACCACCGCCTGGAACTTCATCAGAGAGACCCTCCCGATGATTACATTGTACACCGAAGGCAGGTGTACCACCGTGAATTCCACCATCTCGGTTCTCCTTGTGGAGCCGGTGCCCAGCGTCATCCAAAGGTCTATGAGGCCGGCGACGTCGACTTCGTTCCTTGAGAAGGAGGTGAGTTTCCCAGCGTAGGGCTTTAGGGACGTTTCGGAGATGCCCAATTGCTCGAAAGCGCCGTAGTACATGATGTCCACGGAGGACCCCGTGTCCACCAGCACTCGCTTCACCATTTTTGAGCCTACTTGTGCGTCCACCACTAAGGGGTCCGAGTGTGGCATGTGGAGGCCAAGCCCACGTGGGACCGCGAGGTCTGGGCGACGCTAAATACCGAGGGTTCATGATGGCTTGCCCTCGCGTACCGCTTTCTTTCTGCCTGGCTTGATCCAGCCAGCGATGGTCCACCCGAGATGGTATGGATATACCCATCGGGCGTTGTTGTCTGCCCAAACCGTGCTTGCTTTGCAGAAGCCTACTGCTCGACGTTGTTGGCCTGAGCCTGACTTGGGCCTCGTGGTACGGTGTTGGCTCCCGACGCGGGGTTGGCGCGCCCCTTTTCATTCGGGTTGTACGCAGGGCCGCCCTTGCCTCTATAACCTCGTGGTCTCCCGCCGAAGCAGCTCCAACCCCCACCGCCGCCCCCGCGGTTGTTATAGTGGTTGTTATTCCGTTTGTTATTGTTGTTGTTGTTCCAGTTGTTGTTGTTGTTTCTGTTGTTGTTGTAGTTGACGGGGTTGTGGGCCTGCGTCGCATACGCATCCCTCGCGGCCGGTGCGGCCACTTTTGCCTTCCCTTTAGCCTCGGTGATGATTTCCTTGTTGGTCCTCGGTCGCGAGCTCTGGTTGGTAGCATCCTCGGCATACACTTGGGTCGTGATCTGGGCGCATAGGCTATCGTACATTGTTGGGCATTTCAAGAAAATGAAATTCTTAAAGGGACCCGAACACAGGTTGCCCATGAGGATATCTCGCACCGATGCCTCGTCGATGTGTGCGATCTCTGCGACCGCAGTGGTGAATCTCGTAAAGAAGGTGCCCAACAGCTCGCTCTCTCCCTGCTCAATACCGCGGAGATCCCGCATGTTCTTCTTGCGCTTCCTGGAGTCGTTGAAGTGTGTGACAAAGGATTAGCACAGTTGAGCGAACGAGGCCACAGACTCTAACTTGAGGCTTATGAACCACGTCATCGCGGCCTTGTCCAGGGTGGTTGGGAAGATCCGGCAGAATATGGCGTCATTGTAGGAGTTGACATTCATTTGGACAGCAAAGTGTTTTACGTGGTCCTCCGGGTCAGCCGTGCCGTCGTAGAGGCCCATTTGTGACCAATGGAAACCTTTGGGCATAGGTGCCTCCTGAATCTTGGTCACGAAAGGGGAACGGCACCCGACCTCGATGGGTTGGCGACGCGACTTCGATTTCATGGGGTGCATAGTACTCCCTATTGTTTCGGACAACTCTGTGTCCCGCATCCTTGAACGTCGCGAACGGGATCACGAGATCTGCATTGGGTCCCGGGGAGGTCTTTCCGTTGACAAACCGTTGGTGGACGTCTCGGGTCTCGGCACATGTCTGGGGACGTACGCGGGTACGTACTGAGAGTGGGGTTGCCCCAGGGGGGAACAGGGACGTATGAAGGGGCGAAGCCCTGCTTGTACTGCCCATAGCCCGGGTAGGGGTATGGTTTCGGGGGTGCACCGCCCTGCTCGTACCCTTGGAATGGGTAGGGGTTTTGTGGGGCGGTGTACGTCCAGCCCGGGGGGACCACGAACGGGCAACCCGGAGGCCCCGCGCCCGTCCATTGCGCGGTTTCGGGCATGTTATTGGGGTGTTGGGGGAAGAAATTATTTGGGCAAGCCATTTTGAGGGGATCGAAGCCAAGGTTTGCACAAATCGAGAAACTGCTTAGGATGAAGAGGTTCCCACAGATGGCGCCAGTGATGAAACCCGAAATAAACCGTTTGTTAAATGACAAGAAACGAGATTATTTTATTCGATTGTGCAAACACTTGCCCTTTATTTATTACTTCTTTACAACGAGGTTACAAGCCAACGAGGCTTACAAAAAAACGAGATTTACACCCTAGACCTCCTACGAGTACTCGAGATCTCGATCCAACAATGTTCGAGATCTCCTAATTGCTATGCGATTCTACCACCTAGGTGTCACTTGATTGATCTTGGCGCGAGGCTGAGCTAAGAGTGTGGTGAAGATGGCTTGCGAGATTGTGTAGCGAGGTCTTTGATGTGAGCGAGAGCTCTGTGTGACTTGAAGTCTTTTTGTGGACTTCACTTGTCTATAGCGAGGTCTTTTGACGATGTTTCAATCACGTCGATCTTCAACGAGCAAGATAGTTCTTGAGTTCAAGATGTTTTTCGACCCCCTCTCACTTACGAGGTTCTCCTCTATTTATAGAGAATTGGGGAGTCGAGTTTTGGCTATCATCCGATGTGGGACGCCCGAGATCAGGGCTTCTGATTGGTCCGGAGGCGAGGCAGTCGGTGATTGGCTTGGGGAAGCGGCGCCAGCTGAGTGGTTCGGATGGACGGCTGTGGCAGTAGAGTCGGCAACGAGGTTTAGACCTCGCTCCGAGGCTTCGGGAGACCTCGCGGGGATAAGAACTTTGTTTAATTAAAAGACGGATATAGTTGTGGGCCCCGGAATCCACCTTGGGAGTCCTGTCGGATCCGCTTATTCCCTATACCCCGGGCCCACTTCTTGTTTTACTATTTTGAGCACCATCAACAGTGTCTGTGGTGAAATACTTATAGCACCCTTCATTGTGATGACAATATTTGTGATGGAAAAGTCTATGTTTTTTATGATATGCCACTGCGATGACAGTAATTGTGATGACAGCAGATGTTACAGACTAATATTAAAATGAAAAACAATTCGATGACGGGATGCCAACAAATAACTTCTTAAAGATGATAAAGAAAGAAAATTCCATGCAATGACAACATACAACAGTTAAAATGACAACTAGAATATTAAT
Source organism: Fallopia convolvulus (assembly GCA_964016875.1). Taxonomy (NCBI): domain Eukaryota; kingdom Viridiplantae; phylum Streptophyta; class Magnoliopsida; order Caryophyllales; family Polygonaceae; genus Fallopia; species Fallopia convolvulus. The sequence goes on along the minus strand of OZ024718.1, from coordinate 59,791,143 downwards.
GGTAGAATCATTTTAAAAGAATAGAAGAAAAACGCTCTCTTCTGATCTCATCTCATGAATCAAAGCGCCCCGCCGGTGGTTGCACCGGCCAACCCCGAGTCTGTGAATGAAGTTACAATGGATGATCCAAACAAAGGGCGTCTCCCGGGCGATCCCCCAGACCATCGAGGCTCTTGGAAAGATGTTGTTGACGGTGGCGCCTTCCAACAGAAGACCATCATTGATGATAAGTTTCTCGATGGCAAGGTCAAAATTTACTTTCCGGATGGGGAGAACGGTGATCCGGCCATCACAATTGCGGATGATGTAATGGATGCATTAGCATCTGTTTGGAAGTGGTCGGTGGTGGTCAAACTCCGTGGCTACCCAATTTCGTTCCACATTATGGAGAAGAAAATTCGGGAGATGTGGCGCTCGGATCAGAGATATCAAATTCTTGATCTCACTAATGGGTGCTACTTGATTCACTTTGGAAGGGAAGTTGAATACATGTCGGCCCTTACAGATGGCCCCTGGACTATATCTGGCCGATGTTTGGTGGTGTGTAGTTGGTCGCCTAGTTTCCGAACCACGGAGCTGATCAGAACAACACCTACTTGGATTAGGTTGTCAGATCTCCCGGTTACACTTTATGAAGAAAAAATCCTACGGAAGATTGTGGCGGCCATTGGACGCCCTATCAAAGTTGATTCCAAGGCGATGTATACGGATAGAGAGAGGTTCGCTCGGATTTGTGTGGAGATTGATCTAGAGAAACCGTTAAAGGGCTCGATAATTATTAACGGTGATCGTTTCGTGATAGAATATGAGGGGCTCCCAACCATCTGTTTTGATTGTGGTCGGTTTGGACATGTTAAGACTAACTGTCCCTTTAGACCAGAATCAAGTAGTCGGAAGAACTACTCCCAGAGTCAGGCCTCGAACCTGGCGCCTGATGCCGGAAAAAGCAAGGAGAAATCCAACACAAATGGCAATGAGGAGAATGAAGTTCCGGCAGGTGACACATCATCACCGGTGGATGGTAAGAACGCCGGCGAAAGGAAAGGCCTGTATGGTGAGTGGATGAAGGTCGAGAAAAGGAAAGTTGCTGGGAAAGGAAACAAATAGAACCTACGATCGGGTAATCCGAGAAGGACGCAATCTAAGGATGAGCAATCGAATTCGGAAAAAGGAAAGAATAAATTGGAAAAAGGTCAAGGCGTGTTGTTTCCGCCGATTAACAGATTTGGAGCACTTGATATCCTTGACAAGGAATTGGGTGATCCAATATCCAAATCGGTGGATGAGAGTATTAGAGAGAATCAGAATAAAAAGGATAATACTAAAAAGATAGCGGGAAATCCGGCAGATTTCTCTAACGGTTCTTCAAAATCAAATGAGGCTATTAGAGTGGGGCCCCACCAGGAAGGATCAACCCATGATTTGGATAACAAAGATTTGAACAATGTACAAGGCTCCAAAACGACAGCGGTGGAGGGAACTTTGGGTTTCAACAATGGGCTTGGACTTCGAAAGGCCCAACATGGCAAAAGAAATATTAAGTTGGGCCGAAAGAAAGGTATCTTCACGCCCAATTCCAAGGGGGCGCTGGAGTCGGATGGGCCGAGGAATGGGTCGACGAGTGTTCTCTCTAAAAGACCAAGATTTTCACCAACTCCTGTGGTTAATAACCCAAGTGAGGGAATTAATAGGGAGGCTCTGGTTCCTGATCAACAAGGCTCGGTAGTTTCTGGGAGGCCACCTGACCTGAACCTGATCGATGGGGTCCCTCACAGTGAATCCTCAATGCAGCAAGATCTTCAGTTGGAATGCATCGACAACGATGCTCGTATGGCGGAGAGCGATCATGCTCAAGGGCCAAATTGATTATTTTTCTTTGGTCGCTGTTTATCCTCTTTTTTCGTTTATGATGAATTTATTAATGTGGAATTGTTATGGTGCAGGAAAGCCGGGTTTTCGAAGAGCAATCTGATATATGTGTCGACACCACAAGATTGATATCCTCGCTCTGTTTGAGACTAGAGTGTCTGGTGATAGAGCGCAACATATTTGTGATAAGTTGACCAGGACTGATTTCACTAGTGTCGACAGAATTGAAGCTACAGGTTTTGAGGGTGGGGTTTGGTTGTTTTGGAAAGCTGAACGTGTCCGGCTTGATGTGGTGAATAAGTATAACCATTTTATTAATGCGTCCTTCGTGGAAAACGGGACGATGAGTCACCTGTTTATGGTTTATGGACCGTCGTCTCCTAAAAGGCGTGAACCTTTTTGGACTGATTTAGAGACCATCATTAATAATGTCAGGGGACCGGTTATTATGGGTGGTGACTTCAATTGCATCCTTTATACTCATGAACGAGCAGGAGGTTTCGGTGGTTTGCATTCAGATTCAGGAATCTTTAGCTCTTGGAAGGACGGACTAATTGACATTGACTTTGTTGGACCGAATTTCACTTGGTGCCGGAGGCTCTCAAAAGACACGGTGGTCCATAAGAGGCTTGATAGAGTTTTCATGAACACTGAAGGCAGGGTGCGGTAGGCGGAAGCTCGGGTTAAGCACCTACCTAGATTCTCCTCTGATCATAACCCCCTTCTCTTATCGCTTAGCCCGGAGCTTTCGTCTAATAAAAACAGGCGTCCGTTCCGTTTTGAAGCGGCTTGGATGGTTCATTCGGGTTTCGATGACAAGGTTAGGGAAAGCTGGTGCAATGATATTGAGGCTCCGAGCGCCTTGGAAGGTCTGAAGAAGGATCTTATTACGTGGAATAGGAAGACGTTTGGGAATATTCAAAAACGGAAGAGTGATCTGTTGGACCGTTTGGATAGGATTCAGAAACGCCTTGTGTTGACTCCAAACGAAACTTTAATCAACACGGAGGCAAGAAATCAGAAGGATATCGAGGCTGTGCTCGAACAGGAAGAGTTGCTTTGGTTCCAAAAGTCTAGGGAACAATGGTTGTTGGCGGGAGACCGTAACACGTCCTTTTTTCACACTTCAACTGTGATTAGGAGAAGAAGTAACCGTGTTGAGGCGTTGAAAGACGAAGACAGGACTTGGGTTGATAATGGCGAGGAGTTGGAAAAAATCGCCACTAATTTTTATATGAGTCTGTATGGTGCCGTTATTACTCCTGGACAGCCAATACCGAGACTTTGTTGTGGTTTCCCCGAGATTAGTGTTGATTTCCATGATCGGTTAACTGGAATGCCGTCGACCTCTGAGATTTGGAAAGCTGTTCGATCGATGGGGGCTTTTAAATCCCCGGGGATTGATGGTTTTCAGCCCGTCTTCCTCCAAAAGTGCTGGCACATCGTGAGTCCATCCGTGTGTGAATTTGTCCAGAATTTTTTCGGAACTGGGATCCTTCCTGAGGGTGTCAACGATACCCTAATTGTTTTATTGGCTAAGGTGAACAAGCCGAAGTTAATTTCGCAATTCAAGCCAATCAGTTTGTGTAATGTCCTCTACAAAGTTGTTACGAAGATATTGACGACTCGTATGCAACCGATTATGAGTGATATCATAGGCCCTACTCAGGGTAGTTTTATTCCGGGGCGTATGATCTCGGACAATATTGTTGTTGCACATGTAAGGCCCCAAGCCTTTAGAAGCGCTATCCCATGCCAACCCGAAGACTTCCCAGGAGGTCACCCATCCTGGTACTACTCTCGCCCATGCACGCTTAACTTTTGAGTTCTTTGCCCTCACTTGAACCTAGAAAAGGAAGAGCTCTTGTTGACATGGGGAGCACCTCAATCCCTTATAAATTATCGGGGTGTTACAATCTCCCCCACTTAAGCACTTGACGTCCTCGTCAAGGCCCAAAGACCGCCCTCCGGGTCGAGTGACCGTCCATCGGACCAAGTCAACTCGTAACCTAGAGTCGGCTCTGATACCATTTGTAAGGCCCCAAGCCTTTAGAAGCGTTATCCCATGTCAACCCGAGGACTTCCCAGGAGGTCACCCATCCTGGTACTACTCTCGTCCATGCACGCTTAACTTTTGAGTTCTTTGTCCTCACTTGAACCTAGAAAAGGAAGAGCTCTTGTTGACATGGGGAGCACCTCAATCCCTTATAAATTATCGGGGTGTTACAGCACAAGAGATCGTCCACTCGATGAAGTGGAAAAAAGGGGCGAAAGGATGGATGATCATTAAGCTTGACCTTGAAAAAGCATATGATCATCTCGATTGGAATTTTCTTAAGACCACGTTGGGTGCTGCGAGGTTCCCGGATCGGTTTGTTAGTTGGGTCATGGCTTGTGTTACTTCTACCAAAATGCAAGTTCTTTGGAATGGGGAGATGACGGAACAATTTGTGGCCTCTAGGGGCGTTAGATAGGGTGACCCGATATCGCCATACTTATTTTTGCTATGTGTCGAGCGTCTGAGCCACATAATTTCTGATGTAGTTGAGAAGAAGAATTGGAAAGCTATAAAGCTTACTAGAACTGGGCCGAGTATTTCGCATTTACTCTTCGCGGATGATATCTTATTGTTTGTTGAATCTATTGTTGAACAGGTTTGAATTATTCGGTGTTGCATTGAGCTTTTTTATTCGGCCTCAGGACAAAAAGTGAGCTTACAGAAGTCTAGAATTTTTGTTTCAAAAAATGTCAGTCACAGGATGAAGCGCCAGATTAGTGAGGAAAGTGGTATCGAGGTCACCGAGAATCTTGGCAGATATCTTGGCATGCCAATCATGCACAAAAGGGTAAATAAGAGTATGTTCTCGAGCCTCATTGATAAGTTTCATTCCAAACTCTCGGGCTGGAAGACTCGGCATCTTAGCCTCGCAAGTAGAGCTACCCTTGTCAGATCGGTTCTAACCTCGCTCCCGGTTTACACGATGGCCACGGTTTGCCTTCCTATAAGTGTGTGCAATGAGATCGACAAGATCAATAGATCGTTTATCTGGGGTAGCAGCCCGGGTGCGCGGAAAATTCACAAGATCGCTTGGGAGGAGGTTACAAAGCCGAGGAAGCATGGGGGTCTTGGAATAAGGCCAATGCGAGAGCTTAACCTGGCTCTCCTCGGAAAATTAGGATGGAGGTTTGTTATGGATGATGGCGGTTTTTGGATCACTGTTTTAAAAAAGAAATATGTTGATTGTGTGCTTGGGAACTCGCCTGCTGCTTCTCATGTGTGGACGAGTCTAAAGATGGGTGTTTCTGATGTTGTGATTCAGGGCTCTAAATGGATAGTTAGGAATGTCTGCTCTGTTAGATTCTAGGTTGATTGCTGCCTGCTGGATAGACCGTTGTATGACGTCGCTACCTCGGAGATTGATCAGGGGCAGTTGCAGGCGACGGTTAAATACTATTGGAATGATGCTCGTGGCTGGAATTGGGGAGCTCTTTCTCAGTTGCTCCCAGATCAGGTTCTGTTGCAGCTGGCTTCAATATTGCTTTTGGAGATGTCGACAGGCAATGATGATGAGCTGTGTTGGAAGTTCAGTAGTGATGACAATTACTCGGTCACGGCTGGTTTTGATCTGCTGTGTGGGAATAACGCAAGGATGGAGATTGATACGCCATTCTTCCGTAACATCTGGCGCATAAAAGCCTCTGAGCGTGTGCGCTGTTTCGTTTGGCTCACTGCTAAAGGCGGAACTTTGTCTAACACGGAACGACGCCGGCGGCACTTGGGAGATAATTCGGATTGTGTGTTTTGCAGTGGATTAGACTTCGTGCTAATGATGTTTCTGCTCTATTTTTTCAAGACCGTGTTGTTGCCTGGAATAGGAACAACATCATGGATAATAGCAACAAGTTACCTTACAATTTGGAGTGGAATTCGGTTTTCGCAACGGCCCTTTGGTGGATTTGGAGGTGGAGGAACGCCAAGGCCTTCTCGGACACGGTGGTGATTCCGGACAAAGCGGCGTTCATTATGAAAATGGCCCATGAATATATCAGCATTGCTGGTAAATCCTTGCCTTTTCATATTCCATTAAACTCTATTATGCAGGATGTGTCGTGGGAGAAACCTGATGAAGGGTGGGTGAAGATCAACACGGACGGATCGGTTTCCGAGAATGGCTTGGCAGCGGCTAGAGGTGTTCTTAGGGACAGTGAAGGGCGCTGGATTGAGGGATTCGTACACAACATTGGCATGTGCTCGGTCCCGATGGCAGAGCTATGGGGCGTTCTTAATGGAATCAAGCTTGCTTGGAACAAAGGCTTCAAACAGGTTATTTTAGAGTCGGATTCTCAACTTGTTATTGGTTTATTGAACTCTAATATTAGGAAAAGTCATCCCTTGTATAGCTTGGTATTGCAATGTCAAGGCTTTTTTAGTAGGAATTGGATTTTTCGATTCTGTCATGTGTATCGTGAGGCTAATTCTGTTGCAGATAGTCTCCCTTCTAAGGCACATTTAGTTTCTATTGGTGTGCATGTTTTGCAATCTCCGCCTGTGGGGATTGATTTACTTTTGCTTGACGATGTTAGGGATCGGGCTATCCCCCGCTTGATGACTACTTAGCCCACTTTTTTAATATATTAATAAAACGCTCCCTTGAGGAGCCGGAGAGTATCGTCTCTCATTCCTACCAAAAAAAAGAATCATTTTAAAAGAGAAAATTATGGAAAAAAAAACCTTCATTGTTGTCTTGGTATATGAACTGCTTTGATCACTGAATCTTCATTAAGGCGAAGCTGCAAAGAAAGAAGTATCTGATTATCATGAAGTCATTTATATGTTTTGATGACAAGAAATTATGATGACAGTTATAGATTTTGATGGCATAAGGTTGTAGTGAATTTCACGATATAATTACTAAATGAAAACTTACGGACATATAGTTTTCTCCATCAATCTGTGATGTGATATCCTCGTCGTTTAAGAAGAATTTCACCCATCCTGGTGTTCCCCGGTACTTAATGCAATAACCTTCCACCAATTTTTTCAGTGGGGTGTTTGCTCTTATTCTTATTGGTGTTCTCTCATTATTTTATGCATGAAAGAAAAAATTGTTAGTTTTCATGAAATTTAAGGTGTACAATAAAAATTATATGGACTGGTTGTTACCTCATTATTCACTATTGTGAAGGTGACGTATGGATTGACATAGGTTCTTGTGGTTATGACATTCCTTAGTGACATGGCTGTATTGAAATGTGTTTTCTGTTTTTGTGTGTTTAGGATTGGGTTAGAATTGGGAGAACTATCCTTTTATTCTTGAGAATGAGATAGTGTTTTGTGATAATAGAAGTATACTTTTATTAGAGAATTTTAAAATAGCAAATTATAGTCAAATTTTTTGAATGCATGACTTTTTTACAATGTATTTATGGTTTTTATCTATTCATTGGTCTTATTAAAGCTATTTTTGATAATGAGATTCGAAAATAGAAAATTGTTATTTTTGATGATAGGCTATTTGATAGTGTCATCAAAATAGGGGTAAAGGGTCTTGTCACCAATGCATGCAGGGATCTGTAATAGATACATGCGATCTGAGAGAATTCAAAAATAGACAATTTAACGTATGCATTCGTTGATTGATTTTGTATTAAATGACAATAGTTTTATAATATAGTGATAACAGTTTTATGATGATAGTAACAAAAACAGTTTTATAATACCGGTGACAATAATTTGCACTAGATATTGATGACAACAGTAGAAACAATATTAATAATTGATGACAATAGTCTGATGAAATAGTAGAAACAATATTGTATTCATGACAATACTATTGTACTGATTACAACAAAAGAAAAGAACTGATGAGAGTAAAACAAAAGGACAGTAAAATAAAAGAAAATTCTGGAAATAAAGTAAATATTTATGGTGTTGCTTGACTCATCTGAAACCTTAGGCTTCTTGGCATTCTTGTTTCTCTTTGCCTTGAACTCGCCTTTGGAAGGAACTTTACTTTTTAGGTCTCCCAATCATCCTTCTTATATTTGGTGGATGACATATTGTGCTTCTAACTTCTATAGGCACATCCCAATTTGTTTTTGGAGGTAGTGGGTTGATGGATTCTTCGTATGCTAAGGACCAAGCTTCAAATTGGTAGTATTCGCTAATGAAGCTTCTCAAGGGGTATTGCATTTGTTGAATTGCAGCAAGGGCATGAACACAAGGGATTTTTTCCAAGTCAAACATCCTGCAAGTGCATGTTTTTTGAGCTAGATTGACCACACCGGAGAAGTCTCCACTGAACACTTCGAACCGAGTGTTGTTTAGGACTTTAACGTCATATTTCTTCGATTTCTTGCATCTTAGCTCAAGAATTTTGTTGATGTTTGGTGGCAGCTGGTTGTTGTTTTCTTGTACTGTTTTCTTACGCTCAACAAACCATCTTGACAACAAATCTCTGATGAATTCCAATAGAGCAACAATAGGGAATGACCTTGCTTGTTTGAAAACATTGTTGACACATTCTGAGTTGTTGGTGGTCATTATGTTGTACCTATCTCCATTAAAGTGTACTCTTGACCACTTTTCTAATCCTGCATCCTTTAAATATTGTCCCATCTCTGGATTCTTAGAACAAATGTCTTGAAAGTATTTGTTGAAGTCTGTCATTATGTAACATTCAGCTGCTTGCTTGAACAATTTTGTAATCCATTTTTCCTTGAATGTTGTTATGAGATTTTGCTTCAGATGTTTTATACAGATGACGTGTTTTGCACATTTGTAGACTGATTCAACAGATTTTCCAATGCTTAAATGATGATCTGACACGAATACTAAATCATTAGAGGATGGAATTACCGTTAGCAGCTGATCAAAAAACCACTTCCAAGCTTTATCATTTTCAGAATCCACAACGGCATAGGCGAGAGGATATATCTGTTGGTTTGCATCTTGTGCTGAAGCAATAATTAAAACTCCCAAATATTTGTTATGAAGATGCATTTCATCTACTTGAATGACCTACATTGGATAACAAATGTTGATGAGAAATCAAAAGTGATGACAGTTGGTCAAGAATATAAGTGATGACAACTTATCAAAGTGATGACAGTACCTTTCTCATTTGATTAAAACCTCTAATTGACGCTCCAATTGCAACAAAGACATACTTGAATCTGTAATGACTTTCAACTTCGAGGCATGTGTAAGTGTCTTGGTTTGTTGTTTTGATCATGTGACAATATGATGGGAGTATCTCATAGTTTTCTTCTGGTGATCCTCTTATCAACACTTGTGCCCATTCTTGTGCTTTCCAAGCTTTCCAGTAGCTAACATATTGCATGTAATCATTTCTCATATCATTTATGATCATACTTGGGTCTGACCCCTTCTTAACACCATCAAACCTGTGATAACAGCGATGTATTTTCAGAGATGACAACGATGACAGTGATGACAGTGATTACAAAATAGAAACATACCTTAATTTTATTTTTTGTGCTATAATTTGATAGGGCGGTTGAATATGCCTTGAACATCTCACTTCGAATGGGCATGTATGGTTTTCATTGAATTTCTTTACCTCAAAATAACTCAATCCTTTCAGTTTTGATGCCGCCAATTTCCATTCGCATTCTTCATGTACACATTTCAGTGAGTAGTGATCTTTCCTTGATCTGTGCACTTTGAAACTATAGCTCTCCTTCATTGCTAGGTTATACATTGCAGTCTTAAGCTCTTCCTTTGTTCCAAACATTTGTCCTACTTGAACAAATTGACTATCTGGTGGATGATCAACCGCTTCATCATCATCAGATAGCATTGTAGTTTCATGTACATCAGAAATTTCTAGTGGTTGGTAGCTGCTGTTAACACTTGATGACAGTTGCATATTCTCAGTAGCAAGCTCTTTTCCTTTCGATGACAGGTGCATATTCTCAGTTGCAAGCTCTTTTCCTTTCGATGACAGGTGCATATTCTCAGTTGCAAGCTCTTTTCCTTTCGATGACAGTTGCATATTCTCAATAGCAAGCTCTTTTCTTTTCCTTCTTCTATGTATTGTAATATAAATAGGCAAACCCCAAGCAACTTGAGGTGTGTTACTGATCTGATAGAATGATTTGAGATCTTCATCTGTCTCAATTGTGAAAGGATTTGACACCTTTTTTGTTGGATGTAGGTGTGATAGGTTGATTTCTGCTGTTTGTGAGTTCATTGCGAACCTTGCCACAATCTTCTCCTTTAGATCGTCTAGTGTTAAATCTTCCTCCAACACAAATGCTTTCGAATTCACATCACCAAGATAAAGACATTCACCATTGTTTGTCTTCCATTCTCCTCCAACACATACTGTTAGAAGTCTAATATCCATTTTCTGTCATCATTTGTCATAAACAAACAACAATTAGAGACATCAACTTCAAACATCTATAGTCAACTATCATCAAACAAAATATTAAATCTATCAACTGTCACCAACATTTGTTAACATTTGTCATCAAAAATTAACTATCACCATTTGATATCAATACTGACATCACAAACACTGTCATCAATCAATTAACATTAATATTGTCATCAACTAACATGAACATTATCATCAATACTGACATCAAAAACACTATCATCAATCAATCAACATTAATATTGTCTTCAAATTTAATTGATCAACTAACATCTATCATAAAAAATATATCATCTGTAACACCCCGACCTTAAACCGAGGCGCTACTCGGTAGTAGACTTTACCAGATATTACTTAGGCTAGCCTGCCAAAAGTTCATTCGGATCTTGCAACGTAGGCAAAACGAGAAAACAATTAAAACATCAACTTTTTAATTTATAAAACCTGATTGTATAAAAACATGTTTGTATGCCCAAGTACATAAAGGAGAATTCCATTTAAGTCGTTCAACAACCTTAAACCCTTCAAAAAAAAACATCTCTATACAACTAGCAACAAAACAGTTCACATAAAATATAATAATAATAAAGTAATCAACTAAATTCCTCCGACCCAGACCTAATGACACGTGCACGTCAACGATCCGCTCTACCACTTGGCTGAGGACTCATCACGAGTCCTAATTCTTACATGCAACTGAAAAATAAGTCCCCGAGAGGTCAATTTCTCTTCCAATCCAAATTAGAAATTACACCGCACTAGCAAGACGTTTGAAAATCAACACACAATTCCTAACATTCACAAACAAGATCAACAAACACACAAACCAACTACATTCCATACCTAATTTCCATATAGTCACACATACACGTTAACACATTCGCATTTATACAATTCTACACATCCACCTACACACCATCCTTCACACGTCCACACACACGCACCAATACAATTTATTTTGCGGCAATACAACCCTTCTTCGCCATTGCATTCTACGCGACAATACAACCCTTCTACAACATTGCATGTCATTCCAGCAATGCAACCCTTCTCCATCATTACATGTCGGTTCTCAAATTAAGCATAGACAAACCAGTCACAATATTTCACATATGATAAAACTAATTAAAAACGAATCACACACATAGCACATAAAAATACAATTTTCATAAACAAAGCAAATATGAACTAGTTTCTAAAACCAATCCTACAAATAAAGTATAACGCAGCATAACGCCTAACATGAAGTGAATAAAAACTGAGCAAGTCACAAAAGACTTATCTTAAAGGGCGAACTTTTCGATAGTATAAACCCCCAAAAGATCAACCTCAATCAATGGTGATTGAACACCTAAGACGTCACCAAAAATAATTAATTAAGGCTCCGTTCGGCTGGCACTAGGGGGAGTTTTTTTCCGCTTCATCTAGCGGAAATTGAAGAAGCTCATGAGGAGAAGCTTCTTCAATCCGCCCAATATTCCGCTCCCCCTAGCTCAAAACGCTAGCAATTCCGCTAGTGTCGAACGGTGCCTAAGACTACTCTTCCAGTACCTACTAGCTAATAAATGACGCCGGCCTAGTCTAAGCCGTAAACCTACGAGATTAATTAAATTAAGCAATAACAAACACGTTTTCTATATATCCAGAACTTGATTCTAAGCACACTAAGCCGATCGAAACGATTAACTTAACACATCTAAACAAAAATAAAATAAATCAATCACAACAATCCCCCCTTAATAATAATCAGGTACTGTCAAACTCATACATAAACAAATATATATGATTTGTATAATTAATCAAACGACAATTGAATCCCAACCTCCTACATATAGCTATAATTAAGACTAAATTGCCTTAATTAACAACACTCCCAATCTCAACAAGCGATGACTCGAATTGAACTTACCTCGACCAGATCCAAAAATAGAGAAAAGGAAATGCAGGGACTGATGACCCTCTCACCAGGAGAACACAACTGTACTTTAGGACCTTGTATTCAAAGGAGATGGACGTCCCCTTGAGCAAGGCGATGAGATCGACCCCGGTGACGATTTGAAGTGCTCGCTTGCAGGTCGGTCGATGTCGATCCAAAATCACGAAAGATCAAGGCAGCAACCGGAAGCCATCACCGTCATCTGGACAGGCAGAGGTAGGCGGCGCTTTGCCAAGGGGAAGAATGGAGAATGTCAGGGGTATACCGATTGGCGTGTTGCAGCGACGCGATCGGTTCATTAAAACAAAGGGGCAACCAGGTTGAAGACCAACAAGTCGGCACAAATTAGGGTTGAAGAAAAAGGTTTAAATAAAAATAAGAAGAAAAATAAAATAATAGGAGAAGTAGATTTGGGTTAAAAATTGGGCTTAAATCTCGGGCCTTATTAATAGGCTTTACTAAAGACAGTTTTGAAACCGATCAAAGAGTATTTAAAGGTCGGTACTTTTAGGTTTGGAATTTATTTTAAATGGGCTAAAGAATGGGCGTCTTTAATAGATTATTGGATCATTTTTATATGCTTCATTTTAAATCTGGTTAGTTTCTATTGGGCTGTACTACTGTACATGATAAAAATGGATTGATTTTTTTTTTTGGTAAGAATGGACTGATTTATTTATTTTGGTAAAAATGGACTGATATATTAACTTAGTATATAAAAATTAATCTTAGACAAATTATACTAGTTAAAATACGTTATAAAATTTAAAATTAAAAAAATCTGAAAGTAAAAAAAGAATACGGTTCAAAAATATTAATATATTAATTTTAAATTTCTAATATCTATCAAAAAATTATACTTGAGTCAAAGCGCAGACAAGCAGTGGCAAGTAGTTACACAAATTGGAGATGAATTATGTAGCCCTAATTTACTTAATAGAAGAAAAAAAAATTTAAAAAAATGCACCAGGGAACAATTTTTTTTGTAAGAAAAATTGCACCAGATAATAATTTACAAGAAATTCGTATGAAAAAATGTAAATTTTTAATGTAGCTAAAATAACAACAAAGCAAATAGAGAAAAATCCAAACCTGCAGTTTACCCAAAAAAGATTTACGTAATCTTGCTTGAAAAATGTGTATATATGGAGTAGTTATAGGGTCGGCGAAATATATGGGATTTAGATGGTAAAATTAAAAATGAATCTATATATAACTATAAAAACTCTCCCTCTAAGACAAATAAATGTTCTACTTTTAAATGCAAAATAATTATCCTATTGGATTTACACAATTTTCTCCTTGTTGAAATAAATAAATAAAATTCTCAAATACAAAAGACCTCTAACAAATAATTACAGTGGGGAATATGTTTGGGTGTTTAAACGGTCGACGAATGGCCACACCAAGTTGACACGATCAGTGCACCCTATCATTTGTTATAAAAACTTTAAATGATTATTGTAATTGATAAAAGATGGACCAAACATATAATTAAATGCCTAAATTCGAAGAGATTATCCACTGTACAGGTTCTGTCATTAGCCACTCACAATCACAAAAGATGTTATTACAGAGCATTTAGGCTTATACATTTTAGCTTCTCCGATCACCATTTTAGATCCCTCCTTCAATGTTATAGCCTCTCAACTTCCATATTGAAACAACAGTCCTTTCAACTTCGTTCTTCAATGTAGTAAGCCCATAGTAATTAGTCACCCTTTCACCTTCCCAACAACTAGCAACCCTTGCACTATATAGATAGCCCAAGCTCGAAGCCTGTACCTTTCATCCAGCCAGTCATAGTTCCATCTTGGGAGTTTGCGTGTACACCGATCCGAAGAAACAATATAGGTTTGTGTTGTTCCCATTTTGCTTTTACACTAAGAATCCTGCAAAGAGTATAAAAATCCATTACAATGTTTATTTCACATGAGCAGGAAGATGGAGGCAGCATCGTCTGGGCCGACAACTAAGGAAAACGGTACCAACACAACCTAAAAACCAGTAAAAGAAACTTAAGTTTGTTTCCCTTTTATGCATTTAAACCTTCTTTTGCGTTGTGTAATCTTATATGCATTTAAACCTTCTTTTGCATCGTGTAATCTTATGCTATGAAAAAACCAATCTTTCAAATTAATACACTTTCATAGCTAAGTATCCATTCCATGCATTCTTACTAACCCTATGCCATATGTACTCCGTCAACTTCAACCCTCAATGTCCCCGATTTAAATTCCCCACAAAAAAATGCTCGAGCAAAACAGTAATTAGGAGCAACACAAATACAAACTCCAAAACAAACTCACCACAAAAATTAAATGACCTCCCTTCACAGTTCACACCCTAGAATCCTAAACTCTGGTTCAAATCATCACACAAAGAAATAGTAAAAGACATTGGTAAGTAGTGTACTTAGTTTTTAAACAATTAAAAGCATAGTAAAGGAAGATCCATATGAATATCTTAAAGTTTGGAGATTTCCAACACTTTTAATTGTAGGATCCATGCAACTTAGAGATTCAACATCTTCTTTTCTTTATTAGTGAAGGAGTTTTAGAAGGAAAGGTTTTCTGAATTTAAAAGAAAAAGGTTCCTTTTAAAAATAGAAAGCCAAGTTATTTTTTATTTGGTAGAAAAAAGCCAAGTTATTTAGTATACAAATTACATGACCACCTTAAAGTTCGAGTTGATTTCAGACCCGCTAGGAGAATACTTGGTACGTAACTCTCATACCTTTATTCTCCTTGTCCTTCTCCTTCTCCTTCTCCTTTCATCCAAACATCCTGCTCACAAAGTAATGAAAACATAAATGGCAAATGCATTGCATGAATAAACTATTTTATTGAAAGAGGAGTAGTAGACCATCATCAAGCAGAAAGGGTCTAAATAAGAATAAGAATCAAACATAAGAGAAAGCAACATAAGGATACAGAGAAGTAGGTGGTTCACGCAGGTCAATGTCAAGAACCGAGAAGTAGGCAGCTTACGCATCACAATGTGTACATCAATGCTATTCCGTGATCTCAACAACTACATATTTTGACAAATATCCATCTATGCTTGCTACAATGTACAAATCTGAATTTGCTTCTGCAAGTAATCAGAGGCTTCATCATAAACTACAAAATTCGAATAAAAATCACAAGATGGATATATCAAACTCAAATCTACCATAAGAAAGACGATAATTAATATTGTAATTGTTCTTTTTAAAAATTACGAACGATCAAGATTTATATATTCTACAAATTACTATTTAATATTGAAATTTCTGCACCCCATATAAAATTACATTGCCCACTTATTACTTCAAATAAGAGTTCAACAACACAAACCAAGCGTAATTAACCCAAAACTCCTTATTGAATGTCATGACGTAAGCAAGAGGGCGGTGAAAAATTCCAATTGCCTCCTCCTCTGACTAACACGAGTAACGTACGTAGGAGAAAGCTCGGGGTTGCCTTATCCTCTAATTCAGACGAGCGGCGAAAGAAAGAAAAAAGCTGACAAAGAGATAGGGTAAGGGAGGAGAAAAGAGAGGGAGGAAAGGGTTCGGGTTTCCAGGCTTCCAAAAAAAAGTTGGGCTTTTTGGCCCAAAACATACAAATTAAAATAGGTATTGTAGCAAAAAAAACGGTAGGAATAATTGAGACAGAAAAAGAATTATCCGGTTTTTCGGGAACCCGAGTATTACATATTTATATCATATGCTTTTTTTTAAATGTTCAACCTTTTAGAAATCATAGCATGTGATTACACATATTAAATAATTTTGTTATGAAATATTATAATATAATTAAATGTATATAAAAATCATTTTTTTAAATACATACATTTATAAATTATTTGATCATTTAATTAGTGCATAATAATTTAAGGTATTTGAATTTCTTTATATTATAACAAAAAACCAAAATTATTAAAGCTAATTAAATGCATTAACTGCATTTTCCCTTCATTATTTATTAAGCGGACAAATAGTAGTAACACTTTTTTTAGAGGAAAATAGTAGTACCACTTCGTTAATAATTAAAATGAAAATTACATATAAAATTATCTCTACCCACTAATCAATAAACAAATAATTAAGATTCATAATATATATATATATATATAATCTTACAACAAATTAATAGTTCAAAAAAAACATATTAAAGCATTTTTTCTTCATTATTTGTTTTCACCAAGTAACACATATAATTTACATTCCTATTCTAATTTAAATAACATATGTAATTATCTATGTCCAATTATAAAATTTATAATTGTAGACCGTCCAACGGACGGGCCAAGCCGTCTAGTAAAAAATTAAAACTTTCCCGTTTGTTTGTGTGTACGAGTGAAAATTAATCAAAATCACCGCTTTTTTAAAAGGCTAAAATCAGAAAATATATGCCAAAATATGTCTAACGACAAGTTATATTGAACAAGAAGAGAAGGCTAAAACGTCATCTTTTCATTAAACACGGTTGAACCAACGCCAAACAATGGCATTATGTTCTATGGTCGTCTCGGTTTAGGATTTTAGGGTTTGGGATTTGAATTGATGATTAACCATAGTTAGGGCTAGGGGCTTTAAGGTTAGGGTTAAACTAGTTGTACCCGTCGTGCCTTGCACGACTATGACTTGGTATTTTTTTACATATATTATAAAAAAGATATTAATAAAGAAAAATATAATATAAAATTTAATGTAAGTAATTTATTGCATATAATATGTATAAATATTATTTTATTTTTGAAATCAAATAAAACAAATTAAATCTAGATTATTAAGTTTAAAATTGAAGATAAATATAGATTATTATTATCTTACATCGCCCTTTTTCCTTGATAATATTTCATAAACAGGTTTAACTCGGTATACTTGTTCTGCCTTGCACAACTATATTGATTTTATACTTAATTTATTTAATGATTCGTATTTTAATTTAATATAAAACAATAACGTATTTATTAGAAAAATCATTAAGGTGAACCAATATAATGTGAGGCACAACCAAAGTTGTTAAGATGATTCCAATATAAGTTTGATAGCTTAATGATAATTTATTTATGAAAAAGTATAAATAAATTTTTTAATTAAAATCACTAAATTTAATAAATATTTTACAAAAATAATTCAAAGCCATAAATAATGTAAATTCTTATAATTTTTTTAATAAAATTCAATTCTTTAAAAATATTTTCAATAAAAAGTTAAAAAGATAATTAATAAGAAAAGATAAAAAAAAATATGGATGAATATAGAATTTTTTTGAAGATAAAAAAATGTTTTATATTAACATAAATAATCCAAAAAGGAAATTAAGGAAAATATAATATAATTTTTTAATCAAAATTTAATTTAGGCAAGTAATAATATACATTTTTTATTTTTTTTTATTTTTTATCTAAATTTGATTTAAGATAAATCTTTTACATAAATATATAAAAGGATAAAGATAAAATAATTTTTTTTATTTTTAATTAAAATTCGATTTATTTTTTTCACAAATATAAAATATAGTGTAATGTTAGTTTTAGATAGAAAAAATCAATAGTAAAAATATTTTCCTACCTTATTATGATAACAATCTATCATCATATATTAAAAAAATCTATTGTTTTATTTTTCCTTTCTTTTAATTTTTTATTAAATATATTAGAACGTTAGTTTTTATAAAAATTAGATAGATTTTTAGAAATTTTAAAAGAAAGAATTATAAATAATAAGAATACAAAATTACTTTTTAAATATAAGGTGGGGGCCAGAATTGTTCTGGTGGGTTGAAAGGTTTGACTTTAATATATAGTTATAGATAAATAGATATTTCAAAGATGTTATCATTTATATGGCTATTATTATTTCAAAGATATATATGTGACCACATGTTAATAAAGGGGTGATGTGGCGCAACGTGGTGACAGAAATTGCTTCGGCTTTAGTTATTAGTAATAGATTCGGTTTGGTTCGAACTTCTTAAAGCATAACCTTCTATCCATCTCAACCCGGGAAAACCAAAATTGAACCATTAGTTAAAGGTGAACCCAACATCAATATTTGGTTTTCTTTTCAGTTCGGGTTAGGGTTTAGGGTATGTTAATACATGATCGATATGTTAATCAATATATATTTTCTAAAACTGAAGCACTTTTGGGCAGATTCGTCATTAAGAATTTATATCCCAACCAACTTATTTTTAATAATAATTTTTTTAATAAATTATATATTATGTAATTTAATCCTCTTATGGAATTTCCAATTTTATCCACTCACCTTACTTAATAATTTTTTTTATCAGTTTTATATGAGATTGGATAAATATTTAACTCTACCCATTATTTTTATCTTTGTTCATGTTCATTATAATATAATATTTAATTATCTTATATCCATATAGTATAAATAAAATATACTATATAAGAATTTATATATTTTTTCAATTTACTATGAGATTGGATAACTTTTTATTTCTACAATTCTTTTTATATATCTTCGTTCATGTCATTTTATTGTAATATTTAATTATCTACTATCAATATAATATAGATAAAATATACTACATAATTGATCGTATGCTTATTTTTTCAAAAGTATACGTACAATATTTATAAAAATTATACTATATGGATAACGAAATTTGCAAAAAAGTATAGTCAAATCAATTTTAATGATTACGATTTGTCGTACGGATATTAACTTTATCGGGAATTTTTTTTATTATATTATAATATTTAACTATCAATTTGGTATGATTATCAATTTGAAAATTTGGTGCGAGTTTTCATTATTTTTATCTTTGCACATGCTATAACCTAAAGCGGAGGTTAAAAAATTATTAAACGACACATGTCACTTTTAAATTGGACCACACCACCTTTTTTTAAAACAATAATCTTTTATTTTTTGGATATAATAAATTCTTATCCATGTTCTTAGAATATAGGATAGAAAATCCCTTAATTAAACAATCTTTTATTTTTTGATATGATAGATAGGGAAGATCATTAGGATATTTTTTTATGCTATTATACAAATTCTAGAATATTTATTTCATTTTTAGAAAGAATTATTTTTTAACTAAGATATCTTAATTGAATAGTTATCTTTGTAATCGTATAATCTCTATGCGAATTTGGTTATACAAAATTTTATATTTAAGCATTTAAATATTTATTTTTCTTGGATATACATATATTTAAAAGTACTTTATAATTAATATTTTATTTAAGAAAAACCCGTACAAGGTACGGGTATACATACTAGTTTTAATGATTACGCTTTGTCGTACGGATATTAACTTTATCGAGAATTTTTTTATTATATTATAATATTTAACTATCAATTTGGTATGATTATCAATTTGAAAATTTGGTGCGAGTTTTCATTATTTTTATCTTTGCTATTATACTAGTTATACCCATCGTGCCATGCACGACTACGATTCGGATTAAGTATGAACATATTTATTTTAATATAATGATACATAAAAGATAAAAAAAAATTTATACCCACATATGATAGTTTTTTATTTTTAGAATCAAATAAATTTCGAATTTTTACGATTTTTATAAATAAATAGAGAGAAAAATTATTTGAAAACGATAAAGCAATATAAATAAAAATTGAACTTTTAGAAATAAAGTTGGGCCCAACTCAATGTGGTGGCTAAAAAATATACAACTTTAATATATTGTTATAGATAGATTTTTTAACCAAAATTTAATTTTTAAAAAATCTCTTACATCATAAATGGATAAAAAGACATAAATAATGTAATTTTTATCATCTTGTAAATTTTTTAATTTTTTTTATCATAATTTTATTTAAGAAAACTTTTATAGAAATAGATATATAGATAAATATAATGTAATCAATTGATAATCAATTATATACTCAGAATCTATCCTAATATATACTATAGTTTATTTTGTTAGATATAATCTTTTCAATATATATAAATTGTGAGAATGACATGTATGAAAAATCCTAGGTGACACATGGTAAAATCCTATGTGGCAGATAGCTTATATTGTGATAGAAAAAAATAACTTAAATAAATTATTTTAAATAATATTCATCAATAATATTTTACCCATTATTTAATGCTTTTATATTTTATTTTATTTTAGAGATAATCTTTTTAAGCTAAATAAATTATCATATCAAATATTTACATTACTACTTAAAATTTAACATTAGATAATATCTTTATTTTAGGTAGAATCTTTCCTAGATTAATTTATCTTATTTCTATATTATCCTAAAATAATATCAACATATATAAATTCTCAAAATAAAAAATTCTATGTGGCAAAATCCTAGGTGGCTTAATGTGGGAACAACACGTAGGAAAATCCTAGGTGGCGCAATGTGGTTGCCTTATTCCTTGTGTCTTATACATATATACACGACTACATGCACAACTACATGAATTTAATACTTAATTTATTTAATGAATATGATTTAAATTTAATATAAAAAAATTA
The DNA here is from genome assembly GCA_964016875.1 of Fallopia convolvulus. Classification (NCBI taxonomy): domain Eukaryota; kingdom Viridiplantae; phylum Streptophyta; class Magnoliopsida; order Caryophyllales; family Polygonaceae; genus Fallopia; species Fallopia convolvulus. The sequence goes on along the minus strand of OZ024718.1, from coordinate 59,770,458 downwards.
TATATTAGAAAACAAAATTATATAAACTTTTACAATTGTTGTCATGTGCAACAGGGCCAAAATTATTAAGGTGAGCCCACTATAATTTTGATGGCTTAATGATAATTTATTTATGCAAAAATATAAATAAAAATTACTTGAATTAGAATCATTTAATTTTAAAAATATTTTACAAAAAAATATGAAAAGGTAAAAATAATCTAAATTCTTGTAATTTTATATCAAATTCAATTCATTAAAAAAAAATTGAATAAAAATTAAAATATAATTAATGAGAAACGATGAATATAAATAAAGAACGAATTTTTTAACGATAAGAAAATCATTTATATTTACATAAATAATTAAAATAAAGAGGAAAAGATAACGTAATTTTTTTTTTATCAAAAGTCAATTTAGGAAAGTAATTATCTAGATTGAATGTTCTATTTTTTATCAAAATTTATTTAAGATAAATCTTTTACATAAAAAGATAAAAATAAAGATAAAATAATTTTCTTTAATTTTAAATAAAATTCGAATTTAATTTATTTTTTCATATAATAGATAGAAATTTAATTAGAAAAAATAAATTAATATATCTATCTTAATATATAATATCTAATATTCTATAATTTATTTTAATTTTTGATAAAATCTCTTAGATTTACCCTAATTCCTAATATATAATAGATAAATCTTTATTTTAGATAGAATCTTTCCTAGATTAATTTATCCTATTTTTATATTTTTCTAAAATAATTTCAACATTTATAAATTACCAAAATAAAAAAATCCTAGGTGGCGAAATCCTAGGTGGCTTAACGTGAGAATGACACGTAGGAAAATCCTAGGTGGCGCAACGTGGTAGCCTTATTCCTTGCGTCTTTTATATATATACATAGATTGTCAATGATAGTTTTTTGTAGATAAGATAGGTATAATTTTTTTAAAATATCCTTACATATATCAATTTAATCAAAATTTAACAAATACAAAGAAATAATGCAATAATTCTATCCATATGTATGTATATGACACATAAAAATACTAATTTAATATATTAGAGTAAAATAGATAAGTTTTTTTATCCATAAATATGATAAATATAAAATCATTTTTATAGCTTTTTTATTTATAAGTATATTTTTAATATTAAATTCTATCCATAAATATGACATATATAAAATAGTAATTTAATATCCCAACTATGCTTTCTTACTTCAAAATCCCGTAATAAATTAATTTAATAATCCAAATAAAATAGATAACTTTTATATCTATAAGTATAAAATTTGGACCCTATTTTAATTTACGAGTTTTCAATATTAAATTTTTAAATTCTTTTATATTAACTTTTTATTAAACATTATACTAACTTTTTTAATTCGTATGAACCTATTTTTAATCATATATTTTTATATTAATTTCGGATATTTATATTAATTTTTTTTGTTTATAAGTATGTCAATATTTTTAATGAATATTGACCACAGTTTTCATATTAATTTCGAATTTTTCAATATTAATTTTCTATGCTTAAGAATGATAACTTTTTAAATTTTCATCCATAAATATGTCGAGTTTTATATATTAATATTCTATTTTTAAATAGGATAGTTAAATACAATATTGTCATTAAATTTTAATTTTAGTCACCATAGTTTTAGTTACGAAATTGATTAAATATTGCACTCATAACTATGCCCACACTTTTTAATACTAGAATTTATATTAACTTTTAGATTTTTGTAGATTAACTTTTCATTTACATATATGACAACTTTTAAAATTTTCTATCCATAAGCATGATGATTTTTATACCATTTTTATATTAATAAGTATGATAATTTTTTAATTAATATTGGTATAGATATGTTATGTTTTGTAATATTTAATTTTCTATTAATAAGTATGTTGATTTTTCATATTACGAATCCCTTAATATATAAATAAAAAATTATTCATCCCTTAATGCTAAATCAATTAATCGGGTCAGTTCAGTCAGGTTTAGGCTCGGTCATTTCAGGTTCGGTTGAGTACAAGCAGTTCATGTCATTAAAATTTACGGGTTGATTGGGTCAATTCATTGCGGTTTTTATGCAGATTCGGGTCAACTCAACGAGTTAAGAACTTCAACTTTTGTATGTTTATTACATAAATATTATAAAAAACATTTTTAAGAATAAGATAATATTTGTATTCATTTTAATAATAAAAGACATTATAATAATTAACTTAAATATTTTTATAATATCGATTCATTATATAAATCATAATACATATATCATATTTAAATAATATATTACAATTTTTATTTAAAAAAGTCCCCAGCAAGGCCCGAGTCATCAACTAGTACATATCATATAAACTTTCCACATATACCTTGAAATGAAATTATTAAAATTTGACCCAACCCGATATTCCAATCCGATCTAAAAATCAATAATTCATAACCCAACTTGACTAATTAAAATGATAATTATAGTTATTTTAAATTTAGGGTTTATGGATCAGGGCTTGGGGTTTAGGGTTTAGGGTTTAGGGTTTAGGGTTATGTGAACAAGGGTTCATACCATGAACCATATACCGTGATTTATAAATCATATACCCTAATTGACCTTATGTGACCCCAATCAATATATATTATAAAAGTTGACCGTTTTCGAGCCACCACGTTGATTCTGACCCCACCTCATATTTAAAAAAAAAATTATTTAAATTATTTTAGTTTTCCCTAATTAAATTCCTTTTATTTATTAAAGATAAGATTTTATTGAATGAACCAATTATCTTTTATTTGTTTCCATGTTGATTGTTGAATGATTGCTTTTATTAAAGATAGAAGTTTTTAAAATTCCACGTTGAATGATTTTAGTTCTCACAATTAAATTTCTTTTATTTAATTTACTTATGTGACAAAAGATAAGATTTTTTTAAAGATATTATTTTACTTCTTCTCCCAATTAAATTCCTTTAATTTTTTAAAGATCTGTAACTGTATATTAAAGTTGTATCATTTTTAGCCCTTACATTGATTCTGGCCCTACCTTATATTTACAAAAAATTATTTTTTATATCAATTTATCTTTTTCAATTAAATTTCTTTCTTTCTATTTATAGAAAAAAATCGAATTTTAATAAAAAAATAACAAAAATCATCTTATCTTTAACTTTTTTATCTATTCATGTAAAAAATTTATCATAAATTAAATTTTGATAAAAAAAATTAGAAATTTTCAATATCATAACTATATACTAAAGCGGAGGTTAAAAAATTATTAAATGACACATGTCACTTTTAGATTGGACCACACCACCCCTTTTATTAAAACCAATCTTTGGCCAAATAATTAAGTTTAATATAAAGATAGTGTAATGTAGTACAATTTTATATCACTATAACCAAAGGATAAAAGATTTCATTCTTAATTTTTTTAAAAAAATCTTTTATTTTTGGATATGATGAATAGGAAGATTATGAAGATATTTTTTATGCTATATATTATACAAATATTAGGATATTTATTTTATTTTTAGATAGAATGGATATCCTAGGTTTAGATAATTAAGTTTAATATAAAGATAGTGTAATGTACGTACAATCTTATATCACCATAATTAAGTTTATTTTGAACGGTCCCATGTATATAATAAATTGATAAGTTTTTATCTTATTACTTATGTATTTTCATAATTAAATAAATTATCATGTTTTGGATATTAATTTAATTCGTAATACTAATAAAATATTATTGTTTCAAATAAACAACTTTTATAGTTTATTGATTTTAAATATTTATTCAAAATTTATATTTAAGCATTTACATGAGTGTTTTTCTCGGATAATAAATATAATTGAAAATGTTTTATTTAAGAAAAACTCGTACAAGGTACGGGAATACAGACTAGTTATAAGTAAGATAAGTCATCTTATTTGGTTATATGAAATTGTTTGATCACCACAAGAGAAGGTTTGATCATTATAAGATAATTAAGTTATCTAATGTGACCCTAATTGAAATTATGAACCGTATGTGGCCCGAAAATGACCAATTTACCTTAAGGGTTCGTGATTGATTTTATAAAACCATCAAAATTTAAGTTATCTTATTAAGCTATCTTGATATTATAATGGATATTTAAAAATTAATTATCTTTACATATATTTGATTTTCCATAACTTTTAAAATTAAGCTATGTTATTTAATAGTATATATAATTAAGTTATCTAATGTGACCCTCCTAATTGAAATTATGAACCGTATGTAGTCTAAAAATGACTTTTTGATATTATAATGGATATTTAAAATTAATTATCTTTACATATATTAACCTTTTCATAACTTTTTAAAGTAAGCTATCTTGTTTGATAGTATACATAACTAAGTTATCTAATGTGACTCTAATGAACCGTTCCAATTTTTTTTGGGTGATATTTGGGCTTATTATAAGTAATTGGGGTGTTTGTTGAAGATAATAGAGGATATTTGTAGGTAAATTTTGTATTGGGGTTTATGGTTATATATACTAGTGAGTTTGGTCATTGTTGTTGAAATTGCATTAAATTTAGCCATTTTTCAAGTTATTTAGATGTACTCCTAATTTGCATCATCATTTATTAACTAAAGCATTAATTATTTAATTTTTTGAAGCTCTGTTTACTTTTAATTTAAACTTGTTGATTTGTTTACTTAAAATATAAAGGCCAGGAAGTTGAATATTCCTGATACGTATAACTCTATATATAGTTTAAAATTTTTCTAGTAAAAGATATGAATCATCCAACATAGATAGATCGAATATTATTTCCTTTTCTTTAATACTAGTTGAATTCCCGTACCATGTACGGATTTTGTTTAAAAATATGCTGCATAAATAAGTTATTTTTCAAATATACATAATTTTTAAATATATTAATATTTAAATTTTGAAATGCCTAATGTTAAGTATTTGTTATTTTTAATAAGTATAAAAAAATTAGTTAAAATATAGTGGAACCCAAATTATTGATAAAAATAAAATTTTAAAAATACCAAAAAATAACACATAAGCGAATTGAATAATAGGTTGACATGTGGCCAAAAGGCTTCTTCTTTAGTATATAGATAGATAGATTAGTTTTACAAATATCCATTGTAACTAGGTTTACTCAACCCCCTATTTCCAAAATTATACTCCATCCGATCAAAAAAATGGGCGTTGTTGGTGATTTTCGCTGATTCAAATTAATTGACTGTTTGTCTGTCTCACAAATTTCCAGTAATGTATTAATTATACTTTCATTGGAATTCTATTGTATTAATTATTCTTTCATTGGAATTCTATCGCATTTAACTAAAAGAATGAAAAGAAAAGTGACGTACATCTTTATTTCTTAAAAGTAAAAACCATCTCTACTTCAAATTAAAATGAATTTTTTATTAATCCATATAAAAAGAATATTAAATTAACATATCAGCCCACAATTTTTTTTATAAAGAGAACCCTATTTTTTTTATACATGTATACTCTAAAAAGAATTTTAATCTGTAATATCCCTCATTTTTATAAAGGGTAAAAATGTAATCTTACATTTCCTTTAATATAATTTAGATATTTTATTTCATAAGATTATTATTTTATAACATTTTAAAATGTTATAAAATTTATTACAAGTTTAAGATCATATTAAAATGTTATTAATATGAGTCTTATTCATTAATAAATATAATTATAAATAATAATAAAAGACTATGTAGAAATATTTTTATATTTCTACAATTCATAATTAAGCATTGTTGGTTAAAGTAATTAAATAAATTAAATTTTTTTGAATAATTACACTTTTATTATGTTTTATAGATGATTCTGAACAAATTAAATTTTATAAAAAGGACAACATAAGATAAAGGTTTTTTTTAAAAAAATTGGGATTTGCCCTTCCCGAGTGAGGGTTCGAACCTTGTACACAAACCCAAGTGAGCCAAACCAATTACGTTAGTTCAGCTTTCAGGCATGTTGGGAAATGCTCTGTACTAACTCTTCTGAGACTCGACTTCATCTTTAACCTTGGCACAACAGAGCGACGTTCTGAATTCTAGTCTTATACGAAATTGATTGACACCACATTAGGACGGAATTTCGATCGATTCGTTTCCTATTGTTTAATTCGGAATTTACTGAGGGGGTTAAAGGAAAAATCAATTGGTTGAATCTGTAACGGGTGCCCTAGCTTCATTATAAAAGGGGGCAGCGGATGGGCCTTTCTCACATCAGATTCGTGTACAACCCCGCAATTTCAGACAATACAAGTGAGATTCGAGTGTTTTCGGGGTCGAAGTTATTCAAATTGAGCGAGAATCATCGCCGAAGGTCGAGTCCGTTGCCACTGTTCGGGGGCTGACGTTGCTGCAAGTATGTCGTGGTGGTGCCGTCGAGTCGCGGCCGCCGTCTGGTGTCCCTTCTCCTTTCTGTCTTGCCGTTGGTGGGCTGTGCTAGGGCTGGGCAAAAAAAATCGTAACCGAAAAATCGACAAACCGATCACATTTTACGGTTAACCGAACCGAAAAAAAAATTTAAGCGGTTACGGTTAACCAACCGATACTTTTAACGGTTCAACGGTTCGGATACGGTTATCAATATTTTCACGGGCGGTTAACCAATGAACCGATAATATTTTAATATATATTATATGTTTTTAAAAAGGGAATTATATATCTAACTAATTTTAGTTATAAATAAATGTATTTTAATAAATAATAAACTACCTATTATAAAATGAGAATTATATATAGATTACAAGTGTAATGCTATTGATGATATAGAAACAGGTTGTGTTGCCAAAAAAAACTCTTTCCACTGCCTAAACAAAACACAATTATGATTAATCAAAAATCTTCCCCATTCATGTCGAAGAAAAAACACTTTTACAATTGAGAGAAAGTGGTTTAAGCTGGATGGAATAAATTCAATTCAATAATTTGACATTGAGGTTAAAAAAACACACTATACGTAACCATCAACCAATTAATACAAAAGCCAATTAGGGGATAAAATGAGTTTCCAAATCTGATTTTATTTTATTATAAAATAAGGTATTTTTTGTATTAAAAATATAATTTTTTTATTAAAAAATATAAAAATAAAATAAGCCGGTTAACCGATAAACCGTACCGAATTTCACGGTTAACCGTTAACGGTTAACCGATAACGAACGGTACGGTTATGGTTATTAAAAATTACTAACCGAAGTGATATCGGTTAATCGAAACCCCGGTTAACTTCGGTTAACCGACCGTGCCCATCCCTAGGCTGTGCCACTATTGTTGTTGTACGTGTTGCTGTGTTGTATAAGGTGGTGTTCTGATATGGGGGAAGGGGTGAGTTTTATTCCTCACTTGTGTTATTGTAAATTTAGCAGTCGTTAGTAGATAGGGGTTAAGTTAGTTTAATTAAAAAAAAAAAACCAACAAATATATAAGAGAGAGGGTCGGTTTTAAAAAAAAAAACTAACTAACAATGTTACAGGTACGAATTTTCAAAGAAAAAAAAAATAAACAAGTTCGGTTATGCTTTTCCACAATTTGGGAAGTTTAGAAAAATTGGAACTTTTGGGTTTTATTAAAAAAAAATTAATTAGTTCGGGTATGTATATAAATATGTTGGTTTTTAAATAAAAATAGATAATGGGTTATTTAAATTATGTTTAGAGGGTTTTAATTAAGGTTGATATATATATTTATATATGTTATTATAAGGAATTTTATGTTTTAAAGATAAGGTTGTTTGGAAAAAATTATTTAAAGTATGTACTTTTAAATGAAATATAATAAAGAACCTTAGGTTATGTGTACGTTAAGGTCTGGTTTAGTATCATGAAAATAATAAATAAAATTTTAATGACATAGTTATTATATTAATAAAAAGGATGATATTAATATAATAAGAAAGTTTATAATTTTTTATAAACTTAAATCTCTTCGTAGTTTCGTGAAAGATCGACGCTGACGAGTTAACGAAATAAATTAAAGACAATTTATTTCGTGGTTGATTGAAACAGGAACAAATCCAAGTTCGTAGTTTTTCGAGTATGTGTGTCGCAACCAAGTCACAGTTATTCCTGAGGCAAGTGAAATCGGTTCTGTTTTCGCATTCGTTTCCTAAGCATGATTCATATCATGATGTTTTTAAATATATGTTGGGAATCTCCGTGTGAATAAAATTGAACATAGGATTGTCTTACATTCCTAGATTTAATGACTGTTATTCCTAGTCATATTTTTAGGCTGCATTGGTTGTGTATGTAGGCCTTTTTGCTCTGTGATGTTGTGTGTATATTTATTTAAGCTCCATTGTAAGGAGTCGAACGTAAAGTCTGATGACATATATTATATAATAATTAATTCTCGCTAGGTCGTTTTTTTTTAAAACCCTAGCTAAGGTCATGACCCATATCCCTCAACCGCTGAGGGGTGTTCGCACTTTTTAAGTGTCATGGGACGTAGGTGCCCGTATAATCTTATTAAGTATTCCGAGTAATTTCGTGGGGCCGTAACCCACATCCTGTTCCTACTTAAAAAGAATGCTTAATCTCAAGTGGAACGATATTGTGATCCTTAAAATTAGTAGAGATAAAATAGGCGCCCGTTGGCAACAATTAATATGGATAGGACAATCGGTACAAAATGGGAAACCGTCCTCGCTCTCGGATTCCGTTGTCATCTGGTTCCAATCTGAATTCGCACAACACGTATGCGGTGAGGTTGGTTGAGGTGCGCGGGGTCAACGAGGGTTGAATGAACCGACGATAACGATCTGTGTGTAACAACGTTCCCAACATATCTGCATTAAAGTCCGAGGCGTCACCTTTGTGATGGTCTCTTCTTTCCTCTTTCGAAAGTTCATAACGTTTTCCTGGAAGGATGTAGCTATTGGGTTTCGACCGGCTTTAATTCGGATTCCGATACCCGTAACTACACTTTTTTTCCTAAATAGGAACTGATGTCCGCCATTTTAGTCGTGTTTTTAGGATGTGTTTTTAGTGTGTTTGAGTCTTTTTCTTTAGTTTTGTGTTTTGTTTTGAGTCGTTTGTGTGGGTTTTCATACTTTCATGAGATATGGAGTCTACATAAGCTTTGGTGGTGTTTTGTAGGTTTTTAGAAACTATTTGGAGCATATTTTGAAGAAAAGAGCAAAGCCGGTGGAAGATAGCACTCAAGATTGAAGTGAAGATGAAGATTTAGCGCTCAAGTAAATTCATTGAAGATCAAGTTTGAGCTTGGAAAGAGATAGAGAAATTCGCTACGAGAACATAGGAAAAAGAATCGAGTCAAACGGAGTTGTAACGAATCTTCTACGCAAGTTTTACTCAAGGTTGTTCGAAGTGCTGAATAGGGTCGTTAACGACCCTGTCAAGGTCGTTAACGAGCTACCGCGAGGAGCAGCGTGTCCGAGTCGGTGTTTTATTAATGGGCTTTTATCCTATTTCCTTTTATGTTATTAGATAGATAGAAGGGATATATTTTATTAGAAGATATTATTTCCTTATAGTTAGATTTAAGATAGATTTATTTCCTTAAAGATAGATTTAAGATAGAATAGTTTCTCTATAAATACACTTGTCCCCTCTTTATTTTTCATATCATTCAAGAGGAGGAGGAGGAGGAGAGAAGAGAGAGGAGGCACGTTAGAGACGAGTTTTTGTGGGGAATTCGGTTGTAAACTTTCTCTTTTATTTAATTGTTATGTTTTCAATTATGCTTAGTGAGTAGTCTTCCTCTCTAAGGTTGGGGTTGAACCCAACAATGGTTGTGCATGCTTGTTTATGATCATGTCTTGATTGTTTTTATTGCATGAATCTATTCTCTTGTTCTTAATCCTTGAAACGAAAGTTTAAGGGAATTTCTCATTCATAGTTGAAGCGAAAGCAGAAACCTTGAATCAGAATAGTCAATTAGGGTTTTGAAGCGAAAGTGGATCAATCCTAATTGAAGTAGAAGATATTAGATAGTAAGTTTATTGATAGGACGAAAGTTGATTAATTTACTTGCTTTGGTTGACGAAAGTTGACACCTTTATGTGATAAAAGCATAATCTATGTGTTTCATTAACGTTTGGCATGCATAATTGTTGTTGTGGGGATACCTTTACCTTAGATTTCCTCTCTTACTTGATAAAAACCCTACCTTTAGTTGATTGCTTGCGTAACAAGTAACAAAACTTGATAATGACTTTCTCCCTGCGGACGAACCTGACTCTGCTATACACAGCGGGGTCTTGATTATAAATTTATTTGTTGTCAAGAAACCCTCATCAACAGGAACCACTTTAGAAAACCCACTTGCTTAGTCTGTCACAAGACTAACCCGACCGTTTTTTTTCCTTGAATGGTCGGCTGGTGTCAACCGTATTTCTCGTCGCGGCACATCAGGCGATCTTTCCATTCGGGTTGTGAGAAGTATGCTGAAGATGGGACGAGCTGCAGTTGGATTTCTGTCAAAAGTTACAAGGTCAACTATATTTTTGAGTTTAAGTTAAATGTGTTTAGGGTTTCTTTCCTAGATAATGTATAGGCGCAAGTGTTATCATCTTGATGTAATTTCAAATACAAAATTTCATGAAGTTTTCCGCTGTAAGATTTCACTCTCCTTTTTGGAATTAAGTTCAATAAAAGGAAAAAAAATTCTATCATATTTTTATCCAATATTATGTTTGGTTTTTTTATTTATTTATTATGATTAATTGTATTAATTGTTCAGATTCAAGCCTTGGGTGGCTTCGGTCTTCAAATCCGAGGTCACTGGCGTGTGACATTCCCGGTGTGAAATTGGGGTGTTACATAATCTACTATATATATATATATAAAAGCAATAAGGTTTGGAGCCTCCACGTTGCGCCACCTAAGCTTTTGTCACATGTCGTTCTAATAATGCGTCATCTCAGCTTTTGCCACATGTCATTACCATATTAATCTAAATAATTTTACTTTTTTTTTTCTAAAACTACCATATAAACTTACACTATTAATAGGCTTGGCAATTTCACCCGTACCCGATGGGTACCCGAAAAACCGACCCGAAAAAAACCGAAAAACCCGATTAAAAACGGGTGAAAAACGGGTGACGGGTGAGCGGGTGATGGAGCGGGTACGGTTTCGGGTATAGCCTCACCCGACCCGACTCGACCCGATCACCCGACCCGATCAACCGACCCGGTAACCCGACCCGACCACCCGGCCCGACCACCCGGTTTTTTGTCCCACATCGGAAAATTGGTAGAAGGAAAGGAGAAGAGGAGCTTATAAAAAAGGATAGAAGAGGAGGAGAGGGTTAAGTGTTTGAAGTCTAACCATAGAGATGGGTTTTGAGACTTCTAATTAAATCTATTTTTTGGCTAATCCAATGGGTAGACCCTATATAAATAGGTTTAAATTTTAGTTTATTTTGTTTACGGGTCATCGGTTGACCCGTTAATTTTAGTTTATTTTTTACGGGTCATCGGTTGACCCGTTGAACAAATAAAATTAAGGTTAATTTATGATTGAAAATTGAAAATTTTAACTTTTTATAACACCCGAAAAAAACCCGACCCGACCTGAAAACCGACGGGTTTTGGGTGAGTCGGTTTCGGGTGGAACCCGTCGGGTAAAAATATCGGGTCGGGTGGGCGGTTTACAACCGCGGGGCGGGTGGTGGAAGTAGTCCACCCGCACCCGACCCGACCCATTGCCATGCCTAACTATTAATAAATTTTCCACGTCATGTACACATCATAATATTTTTATACTATTTTAAACAATTTACTATATTGAAGATTTGATTCAACCAAAAAAAACTATATTGAAGATTTGTCAAGTCAAACTACCTTATTTACAAAATCTCATATCTTCCCTTATTTATTTTATTTTCAAAAAATTAGGTATAATTTTATTAAAGGTTTTCTACATGCATTTTTGAAAAAATCATGAAATAACTCACTTTGTATCTATTCATAGCTTTTATTTTTTAAAATAACAATATATCATACCGATCTCATTATGTTATAAATCACTAAATTATTATGGATTTTTCTATATATAAATCAAAATTTGAAAAGATTTTGTAAATCTTTTATTTAAGATATATATATTAAAAAATCATTAAGATTTTTTTATGTTCTATTTTAGAATTTTGGTTCTTTTATTAAACTATATGGATATTTAATAAATTATTATTAGTCCACAAAACAACTAAGTTGAACAAACTATTAAGATTATACTATGTAAGCAGATTTTTTTCCAAATCTAAAAAAATAAAATCTTAGTCTTTAGAAAATATATGAATTTCTGAAAAACAATGAAAAGGGATAAAATGTAGGGCTAATTTAAATTCTATGCAATTAAATACAAGGAAATAAAAAATTTCCAAAAACGTGAATGCAAGTTAATAATTACGAAATTCAAAAAAAATTGGTGATAATTTTCATAAAAACTAATGAAAAGATGTACACACAATATAAGTTCGATTTTATAAGTCAAGCAAAATCGATATTATTTAGGTAAGAAATCTTAGCCACATTTATAATTGTATTAATTACCTCTTATTACACCAAAAAATTAACAAATAATAATTATGTATAAAATTCTACAAAATTTCCATGCAACATATCACGGGTAAAAAATAAGTCTATTACATTAATACACCTCGATTTTATAGCATTGCTTTGTTCGGCGGTGTTTACTTTGGGCTTATCCATCCTTAAGTTAAAAATAATATCGGTCCCGTTTCTTAGGTGCAAAGATTTAATAAAGCTACTCAAGCTTACGAGAGTTAATCTGAGGCAAATTTCACTTGAAATTTGAGCTACCCCTTCCAACCTTATCCGAGCTTAAGGATGTTGTTCTATTTTTTCCGTTGATTGCCCAAGAAATTCATTTTGGAAAACTCTTTTATACAATAAATCTCAGTAAACTTTGTGTATCGAACACCTACATGTTTTTTCACAAATATAAATTAATAATTTCAACACTTGAAATCAATATATATATCTTCTAAACCTGAGACACTTTTGGGGAGATTCGTCATTACGAAATTATATCACAACCACCCTATTTTTTATAATGATTTTTCTAATTAATTATATATTATATAATTCAACCACCTTATGAATTTTCAATTTTATGCACTCACCTAATTTAATAATATATTTTTTTATCAATTTACTATGAGATTAGATAAATTTTATCTATACCCACTATTTTAATCTTTGTTCATGTTCATTATATTATAATATTTAATTATCATCTATTCATATAATATAGATAAAATATATTGTATAATAATTCTTATATATTTTTTAATTTACTATGAGTTTTGGATAAATTTTTATCTCTACCCATTAGTTTTTATCTTTGTTCATGTAATATTTAATTGTCTTCTATCCATACAGTATAGATCAATAAAATATACTACATCTATTTATAAGTATATATTAAAGCTAAACCTTTTTGAGCCATCACATTAAATCTGGCTCCAACAAATATTTAATAAAGTTAATTTTTATTTTTCAATTAAATTCCTTTTTATCTATTTCTATGGAAATAAATTTAAATTCGAATTTTTAAAAAAATAATGAAAATTATTTTATCTTTTGAAGCCACCGCATTGAATTTGGCCCCACCTTATAAAAATAATAATTTTTTATTTATATTTTTAATTAAATTCCTTTCTATCTATTTATATTAAAAAATATTTAATTCTAAATTTAAATAAAATAATGAAAATTATTTTATCATTATCCTTTTATTTATTTATGGAAAATACTTATGTTAAATCCAATTTTTATAAAAAAAATTAAAAAAATTCATGATCTAGACAATTACTTGCCTAAATTGAATTTGGATAAAAAAAACTTACATTATCTTTTCCTTAATTTTCTTTTTGTCTTATTCATGTAAATATAGAAGATTTTTTATCTTTTCAAAAATTCAATCTTTATTAATATTTTTTCATATTTTCTTATCAATTATCTTTTTAAATTAAATATTAATTTTCTATAAATAAGAATGATAACATTTTAAATTTTCATATTGAGTTTTATATATTAGTTTTCTATCTATAAATATGAAAGTTAAATGCAATATTGTCATTAAAATTTAATTTCTTAGTCATCATATTGTTAGTTATGAAATTGTTTATATTAATATTTTTATCCCTAATTATTACAACCTTTTTATATAATATGAACCATAACAAAAAAAAATTATTGATCACTTAATCTTAAATCGGTTAATCACTTTCCAATATCCATATATATGACAATAAAAAAATACTAACTTAATCTATTAGAGTAAAAAACATAATTTTTTATTAATAAATGTGATAAATATAAAAAAATTATATAATTTTGTCTATTTGTAAGTATATTTTTAATTATAAATTTTTAATATTAAGTTCTTATCCATAAGTATGGAAAATATAAAATAGTAATTTAGTATCCCAAATACCTTTTTTTAATTAATACCCCATTTAAATTAATTTTAGTATTTCTAAATGAAAAAGACAACTTTTATATTCATGAGTAATTGAGTATGAAATATGGACCATATTTTAAATTGCGAATTTTCAATATTAATTTTTCTTATTCTTTTATATTAAATTTCAATTAAAAAGTATAATAAGTTTTTTAATTAGTATGGGACATATTTTTAATCATGTATTTTTAGAGTAATTTCAGATTTTTAATATTAATTTTATTGTTTATAAGTATGATAACAACTTTAATTAATATTGACCATGTTTTCATAATAATTTTGGATTTTTCAATATTATTTTTCTACAAATAAGAATGATAACTTTTAATTAATATTAATCATGTTTTCATAATGATAACTTTCAATATTAATAAGAATGATAAGTATGATAGCTTTTTAAATTTTCTATCCATAAACATATTGATTTTTTATACTAATTTTCTATTAATAAGTATGACAATTTTTTTAATTAATTCGGTAAGGATATGTTGTGTCTTACGATATTTTAAATTTCTATTCATAAGTATGTTAATTTTTTTTATTACGAATGTGTACATAAATAAATAAAAATTATTGATCATTTACCATTAAACCGATTAATCGGGTTAGTCAATTGAGTTAAGGTTCAATCATTTCAGATTCGTGTTGAGTACGGGTTAATGTCGTTAAAATTTATGGATTGATTGAGTCAACTCATTGCGCTTTTTGTGCGTGTTCGAGTAAACCCTACGAGTTAAGAGCATTTGCTTTTTTAATAATTATTACATAAATATTACAAACACAATATTACAAATTAAGATATTATTGGTATACATTTTTTGTATCCCTTAATAAATAAGTAAAAAATTATTAGTCCCTTAATGTTAAATCAATTAATCGAGTAGATTGAGTTGAGTTCGGGTTCAAGTTTAGTTTTGATTCATGCCATTAAAATTTACAGATAAATTGAGTCAATAAGTTGTGGTTTTTGTGCACGTTTGAGTCGTCCTAATAGGTCGAGAGCGTCTACTTTTAATGATTATCAAAATAGCATTATCTTAAAATAATATCTTGATAATAAAATAGGATTATTTTTACTATTTAAATTATAATACTTATATTATATTTAAATTAATATATTAGTACTTTTTATTATAAAAAGCCCCCGGACAAGGCCCGGGTCATCAACTAATTTTGACTAACCAAATCAGCCCACGATTTTTTTTATATATGGGTATTTTACTCATCCTTTCTTAAAAATGATTAGTTTCCATATAAATCATACCTAAATTTTTATCCATCCATGATACTTAAAAAAAGGATATATATATTACTTCTACTATCCCAAAATGAGAATATAGATTTCTCCCTAACAAAAAGATTTACATGATTAAAAAGGATTTTAGATGATTTGTTTCCGTAAAAAAAATAAGATTTGATCCAAAATTTTCTTTTATCTAATTACCTAAAAATAAATATCATAAGTTTGTTTTCATTTTGATTTGTTTCCCTAAAAAAAAGATCAAGATGGATTTGCTCGATTATTTTCTTCTAAATAAGGAGTAATTAACTAAAAATAAATATCATAGAGGCGGATTTTTTTATATGAAAGGCTGATTCTATAAAAAAACAAATTAAGCAACAAATTAAGCGTCTCACTGGATACTTACCTGGTATGATTAGGTCCAAATGTCCAATGTGTATAAATGGTTTATAATCTGATTTTTATTTTCAAGGTTTGGCTCCAATGCAAAATTTAAAATTTCATTCAAAAGTTTATTAATGTGAAGATTATTATAACCCAACTTGACTAATTAAAATGATAATTATAGTTATTTTAAATTTAGGGTTTAGGGTTTATGGATTAGGGCTTGGGGTTTTTATTTAGAGTTTATGACGGGAGGGTTAGGGTTAGGATTTGGCTAGGATTCATAAGGTTAATAGTTCATATCATGAACCTTATTGATATTATAATTGATTTTATAAAACCGTCAAAACTTAATTTATCTTATTTGATAGTATATACAATCAAACATTAGCCGATACGTGACAGTCAAAAATTGATCAATTGTTATTATATGTAAAAATAATTTAATAGTACATCTTAAAAGTAATACATGTTATCAATATCAATAGATAGTACATCTTTTTATAAGTAAAATAAGTTATCTTATTATAGTTATTTTAAATTGGGTTTAGGGTTTATGGTTTAGGGTTTAGGGTTCAGAGTTTGGATTTAGGGTTTAGGGTTTATCAATATTACGGAGTAATATATAGTACATCTTACTATATAGTACATCTTGTTTTTATTCGTATACTTACAATATGTTGGAAAAGAAAGACTTCAAAAGTTGAAGAAAGTGAACAGTCATTTTTGGCGGTGATGTTCAATACCAAAATAAATGGATTGGACTTGGTGTATGGTAGATAGAATTGGGCCAGTATATTGAGTGTTAAGAAAGGCCCATATATTAGCCCATTATATATTCCATCCGACCCTCAAAACACCCCTACCAAACCCATACCAAACCTACGGGGAAGGAAAAGTGTCAAAAACAACTTTTTAGAAATTTGTAAAAAGTAAATATAATTAAATACACTTTCTCTCACTTATAATTACTTTTAATAGTAATGGGTCATTACTCACCGGGTCATGCAAACACTCTCCGTATTTTTTTTGGTAGAAAATAAAGGTCGGTATTTGAAACGAAATTTTATATATGATTCCAACAAACGTTGGGTATTACATCATCAACTAACGTCAACAATGTCATCAACTAAAATCAACACTGTTATTTTTATCTTGTTGACATCAAATTGGAGAGTTTAAAAAAAATGATTTATTGAATTGTCGTCCCATAAATCTGTTGATCACAGTTTTTTATGTAAGATCTAACATCAAAATTGAAACTTTGTTACATATCTAGATTAAAACCGTGAAATATGATGACAGTGTTTGGGAAACTTGCCTCGTTGATATCACGATCGTTGTAGATGACAGGATCAAGGATTCGATCGCGAAAAACGACTAGTAATTGTTCGCGATGACAACTGGATTGAATTCGACGATTTTTCAATGGCGAAACTTGCGTCGACCGGTGATAACAAGGTTGATGACAGGACCGAGGAATCGACCGCGAAAACGAAGACCAATCCATTCGTGATGACAACTGGAATGAAATCGACGGCTTTCAATCGCGAAATCGATGACAAGAGGATCGAAAAATCGATGAGAACAAGACCATGAGGAAGGAGGAGCTGGTTTTCGCGGAATATCGTGCGCACGTCCACTTTTGCTATTTACCTAATTTTCACACCCTCATTAATATTCCCCTAATCTACCCTAATACATTATAAAGCAGAACCCAAGTCTGTTGTAAAATTTGCGCCACGTGGCATTTTTGAATAAATTAATGTGAAATTTATTTTAATAAATTTTGTAACAACTTATTGTATTCTTGCTATATATACTAAATAGATAACATGTTTATATAAATTTTAATGTATATAATTTTCTATCTATGGATTATGTATTAGTTTTCTACAATAGATAACATATTTATTTAATTTTTATATACATAAATTCATATGAGATGATATTTTCCATATTAATTTAATATTTTTATCTCTTAACAAGATTTAGGGTCCTAATATATATTTTTTATCTTTTAACAAGGCTTGAGCTCCAAATATAAAATTTATATCTATATAATGATATAATAAATTTTGTTATGTTGATATATTTTTATTTTGAAAAAAAGATATAATTTTATGTTGATGACTAAGATTATATGTAAATGACAAAAAAGATAAAAATTAGAATTTTAATTTAAATTAATAAAAATAGATTTTCTTTATCTTCTTATGCATTTATAATATATTAAAGATTTTTTTCTTAAATCAAAGTGTGATAAAAAAATCGAAAAATTTACAAATCTTGATGAATACTTGCTTAAATTGAATTTTGATAAAAAATTACATTACATTTTTCTTAATTTTTTTTATTTTATTTATGTAAATATAGAATATTTTTTTATCTAGCCCCACCTTACATTTAAATTTTTTTATCTCTATGTTTTTTTGTAATTTAATATGGATGATAGGTTGATTAATACATTGAATTTTGTAAATTTTCATATACATTAATTTCCTTTATATTTTATTTCTTCGTTATGTAAATTTAGCATGGAAAACAACTTTATAGATGTATTGAATTTTGCAAAATAATACATAGATAATTTTCTCTATATTTTATCTCTTAAATCGAGGACTATGTTCTCTTCTATACTAATCTTTATATTGTATTTTTAATATTTACAAACATTCTTATTATTATAGAGCAAAAGATAAGAACCCTAATATATAATTTTAATAAATTAACTTAAAAAATATTTTAATAAATTATATTATGCTTTGTAGATAACCTATCCTAATTATTATTATCTTTATAAAAAAAACCCAAGTATTTTATACATATTAGTGTCTAAGAAAATAAGAAAATATTATTTAAAAATATTCAATAAAAAGTAAAATCAGTATTTTAATAATTTCAATCTAAATTTGGACAAGATCTCCAAATAATGGAAAAATATTTAAAAATATATTTAATCAAAATATGGAGTACAATCTGAAAAAATAATTTGTCTATGGCATAATTTATTATGATATTATATAAATATATTTAGTATTTTAAATTAATATCGTAGAATTATAGTTTTTTAGTAAAATTATCCCGTGAATATCACGGGACTTTAACTAGTTAGCTTCTTTATTTTTACTATATAGTTAATTTTTCCAATTTTAAAAGGTGGTTTCTTAAAAAAACTATATTTTAAAAGGTAGTTTTGCATTTTGTTAAAACGAGGGATCTACCCAGGCCCGTCTTAAAAATTTCGGAGGCCCTGTTCTATTCTAAAAATTGGGCCCTCATATGTTATAAATTTATACAAATTTGAATAACGATTTTTCTAACCTATGCCCCAAGGGCATAGGTTAAGAGACTAAAGATGGTAATATATTTAGAATTTGTATTTATTTAAATTTAATTATTTTTTCAATAGGGTTTATTAGTTTCCTATTAGGGTTTTAGTTCCCAATTTTTAGTATTCTTAACCTATGCCCGATAGAAAAACCGTTTTAATAAATTTTAATAAAAATTGGTCCCTCATATGGCATATCCCGTAAGCAAATATGGCAACTAGATATAATTATTTATTCAAAACTACGGATCAAACTAGGTACATTCAAAATTTGGCAACTAGATACGTATCAAAACAAACTTAAAAAATCGGATCAAACTATTGCATCGTCCCATTAGAACCAAATTAACAAATTAATAACTTAAATCAGTAAATGGGCAAATAGAAATAACAAATCGGATCATAACAAATTAACAACAAAAATTCCTAATTAAAAGGCTTAAAAATCAAAACCATTGCCAAATACAACCAGAATTTGCTAAAATACTAATCTGGACAATTCCTTAAACATACAAAATTAGGATAATTCCTACTTATAATTTACAAATAGAGTAATAGACTAATAGTGATGAATTAAGATAAATGAACAAATAAATTTAAAAAAAAATCTAGATCTCAGAATTACCGTAAGTGGGCTTCTCTTTTTTTTTTTTTTTTGATTAGGTAAGAATTAGGAGGCACACCTTATGGGGGGCGTCCTAGAGCATCCTTGCGGATGAGAACTAGAAGTTCTGGATGAGTCTTAATAAACTCAGTGGGGAGACTGTGGCCCAATTTGGCAATTTTATCGGCCACATCATTACACTCCCTAGAAATGTGGTTAATAGAAATATCATGGGCTCCATAAATGGAGACAAGGATGTCGGAGATTGTGATTTCAATCTCCCACGGGCACTTAGACAAACCTTTGATCGCATTTATGACTTGCAGGTTGTCTCCTTCAATTACAACCTTTCCTAGGTTCCTGTTCTTTATTTCCCGGATTGCTTCTCGAAGTACCAACGCTTCAGCTTTTATTGCCGATATTTTACCAAAGCTATACGTTCTTATATCAATTACCTGGCCAAGATGGTCTCTGATTACTAATCCTCCCGTTGCTTGATTATTTGTTAGTTTTGATGCATCACAGTTGATTTTCACATAGCCTTGTGTCGGCCTTTTCCATATCCTATTTGCTATATTTCGTTTATTTGTTTTTTTAGTTTTGTTTACTTTTATATTTTCCTCATCTTCCGACCATAATTTAGCTTTTTCCCAGTTTGTTAATTGGGTTCGGATATATCTTGTTAAATCAGGGATTTCATTGCATTGATCTTGTTGGAACGTTAATTTGTTTCGTTGGTGCCATACACACCACCAGATTACTGCAAGTTCTGTGAACTCTTTTCTCCCTAGAATTTGTTTAAACTCATTGATGAGGACTCTAGGAGTTTTGTTATATGGATCGATTCCTCTAATCACCTGAGCAATATTGGGGTTTACCTTATTAGCTATATATGTCATGTACGGACACTAGGTAAGTAAATGAGTAATATCTTCAGTAGTACAGTCGCATAGTATACATCCTCCAAGAGTTACCACGTTCTTTTGACGTAATCTCTCTTTAGTGGGGAGACCATTATTGTCTATTTTCCATAATAAGTTTTTAACTTTTGGGTAGATATCCATTTTCCATATCCAATTGTTCAGACATGGGTTTTGTTCCCTTGAGTTAGTTATTAATTCAACCGCCGAGGCAGTAGAAAACCACCCATTTTTACTCGGAGCCCAATAAAGCCGATCTTGTATCTCATTATCCGGGATCGGGGTTGTTAGGATTTGGTCGACAATATCTTCGGGTAGGATTTGTTTTAGCTCCTCTTCCTTCCAGGCCTTGTCATTTGATATCCACTCTACAACTTTTGATGTTTCCATAACCGTCGATGGATTTTTCGCATAGGGGTATAGGGGACCCTTGGAGGTCCAATTATCAAACCAGAATTTCACAGTTTTTCCATCCCCAATTTGCCAGACTAAGCCTTTGTTAAAATCGGTCCTAAGTTGGATGAGTTTTTTCCATTGCCACGATGTGTTTTGCTTTGGTTTATATGTAAAAAGATTATCATTTTTGAGATATTTTTCCCTAACAATTTTAACCCAAATGTTGCTTGGTTCCGCTAAAATTTTCCATAATAATTTCATTTGCAAAGCTTTATTCATATGTTCCGCCTTTCTTATTCCAAGTCCCCCTGACTCCTTTGGTTTACAAATTTTGTCCCATCCTACAAGAGGTTTAAATTGCATGTCTTTGTTCCAGAAGAAACCTCGGTTAATTCTATCCATTTCATTGTGGATGGAGTTAGGGAGCATAAAGCTCTGCATTATGTAGTTTGGTTTTGTCGCTAGGTTAGCTCGTATTAAGGTTGTTCTTCCTTCTTGGGAAAGCGAGTTGGCTTTCCACTTCGTAAGTTGTTGTTGTGCTTTTCCTATAGAGTCTTTAAATGTATCTTTATTAACTTTCCCACTTATCATTAGGCACCCAAGGTATTTTTCAATACTTGTCATTGTTGGAATTCCTAATGTTTGATGAACAATGTTTTTTGTTGGGTATTCATGTTTTTAGAGGCTTGAAATGCAGATTTAGTATAGTTAACTTTTTGTCCCGAAATCTTACAAAATTCATCAATTATCTTCTTAACCATAGTGCACAAGCCCTGCGATGCTTTAGCGGAAATTATAATATCGTCTGCAAAGGCAAGAAACGGAATCCTAATACCACCCCTAGTAATAGGGAAACCGATAGATTTTCTGTCCATTTCACTTGTTAGTTGTAACTTCCTTGCTAGACATTCAGTCGCAAGCACAAATAGAAAGGGAGATAATGGGTCACCCTGTCTAAGGCCTCTTTCAGGTGTAAACGGGTCCGTGGGCCCATTGTTAACAAGCACAGACAGCGAGACGGTACTAACGCATTCCCTAATCCATCCCACAAATTTCTTATCGAAACTGAACTTAATTAGGACCTCCCAGAGGAAGTCCCAGTCAACTCTGTCATACGCTTTTTCCATGTCAAGTTTAATAGCAACCCACCCTTCTTTAGCTTTAGTGTTTCTAAAAGAGTGTAGTATTTCATGTGCTATGAGTACATTATCTTGGATAGCCCTATTTATGACAAAGGCTCCTTGAAGTGGGTGAGTGATTTTACTCATTACTTTCTTTAACCGTTCTGTTATTATTTTAGCAATGATTTTGTATATAGTAGAACATAGGCTAATTGGTCGGTAGTGATTTGTTGACTCTGGGTTTTCTGTTTTCGGAATAAGTGTTATAAACGTATGGTTTATCTGTTTTAGCATTTTTCCTGAGTGGAAGAAGCTTTTCACTGCTTTAATAACTGATGGACCTACAATATCCCAATACCTTTTATAGAATTCGGCCGTAATCCCATCTGGACCAGGTGATTTATCCGACCCTAAACTCATTACCACCGTTTTGATTTCTTCATTTGTGATCGGCTTTATTAGCATCGTATTATCTTGCTCCGTTATTTCATTATTTATTAAGCTCATAAATTCAGTTTCATTCCTCGAGCTTGTTGGTTCTTTCGTATAACGTCTCTTAAAGTCTTGTCGTATTTCATTTCGAATATTCTCAACCCCAACAATTTGTGTACCATCCATAGTCCTAATTTGCTTAAGTATTTTTCTATTTCGTCTTCCACTTGCAACCTTATGAAAGTATCCCGAATTCGCGTCAGACAACTTAATATGCTTTGTCTTCGCCCTTTGCTTCCAATATGTTTTATGGTAATTCAGAATACATTCCTTCTTTTTTAATAACCGAGATTGTTTTTGAATCATGTTTGGTTGCGGAGACCTTAAAATGTTTTGTTGGATTTCAAGTAATTGTTCTTCAAGCTCCTTTAATTGTTCAAATATGTTTCCTAGTGTGTGTTTGTTCCATCTTTTTGCATGGAGTTTAAATAAATGTGTTTTCTTAACTAGTTGGAACATGTTGGAACCCTGGAACTGAACACGCCAAGCTTGTTTTACCACATTACGAAAGTCTTTCCTATACATCCACATCTTTTCTAGCTTAAAAGGTTGTGCTTTCACCATATCCTCATTACATAGTTCTACCGAGATTTTACAATGATCTGAACTAGTAAAGACATGGTTTGTTGTGTTTATATTTGGGAACCATTGGATAATACAGTTGCTAACTAGTACTCTGTCTAATTTTTCATAGATATTATCAATCTCTGTCCTATTTTTTCTCCACGTATAAAGGTTTCCCGAGGTTGGAATATCTTCTAGGAGACAATCATTTTTAAAATTTATTAGTCTTTCGAATCTATGTGGTTCCAGGTAAGCTCCTCCTTTTTTTTCACTATGATTCTGGATTTCATTTAGGTCTCCAATCACTATTGTTGGGAGGTTTATATTTTGTATATTTGTACTTAGTTCATTCCAAAAAACTTCTTTATCCCCGACATTAGGAGGGGCATAGGCAAAACATAATATAAGTGTGTTTTTTGTAATGATATGAAAGTATTTTAAGATCATGTACCTTGGTGTTTGGGCGAGTACCGATATTTCTTCGTTAAGTAATTGGTGCGCTTTCCAAAACACGCCTAAACCCCCGGCCCTCCCCACAGCAGGCGATCATAAGACATTGTCGAAACCAGCTCTGCGCCAAACCTGGTCGCTAGGGAGCGTGTTCGTTTTCGTTTCTCCGATTGCCATAATTTGAATGTTTTGAATTTTACAGAAGGAATTTAGTTCTGGCCAAAAAGATTTCCTCCCAATACCCCTGCTATTCCAAAATCCTATCTTCATGATAAACTAGTTTATGCACTCCCACTCTTTTAGTCCCATTTATTCTATTTTTAGCATAAGCACAATTTCTTACATGCATACTCATATATACGAGCCAATTATAATATAAAATAATGCAAAGTTCATGTATCTCTAATAAACTGATATACTTGCCCATAGATCCTATTCGATATTTATGGTATACCTTAACAGCATGTTCTCGATCATAAGTGACACACGTCCACCATATAACCTGTTCAGATTCATATCTACTAATGGGAACAATCAGACTACTTCCCACTAACCTATAAGAGCAATATATTATTTCATCACTCAAATTCACCTTACATTTGACAACAGTAGTGCATTTATTATAATCATATACTTTGTGAGTCATTTTTTTACACCTCCACAGGTTCCTAGATCTAAATAACTTTGCACAAAATTCCCAATTAATAGCCTTGTTTATAGATATTCTACAATAATCAATTTGCAGCCAATATACACGCCTCATAACTTTTTTAATCCAGGTGATTACTCGGTCAGACACCTCAGACCCTCCATCTTGATTCCAAACCTGTCTCTGCACATTTATTTCCTGTGTTCTTGTTTTGCATCTATTCTTCCATATCTTTTCCCCTAAGTGGAAAGCCTTGTTTGATCGAAATTCTCCAGAGCTGTAGCTAAGATAGGAGCCTGCATGATCAAGTGCTTCAATTTCATCAGTGTCTACCATTAATGAACTCAAATTCCAAATAGCGTATTTAGAAATCCACCAATCTTTAAACTTCCTATTCAACCCATGTTTTCTATGTTTACACTCAATATCACGGTTTAAAGCAAGCAATCTGTTAATAAATTTCAGTTTTCTGTCATTTAGTATATTCCTCAGATTCATCACCCGCCCAAGGTTAATAAAATCATCCTTGGACTGAGGTTTTTTGATGCTATGGTGAATAAAAGTAATACTAAGGCAGTCATACAACAACACAAGCATACTGATATATTTAGAGATCCTGCAGTACAACACTTTCATCATTTCTACAATAGAGATCATAATCAAACCATCAATGTACTCGACCCCAAGGGGCAGAGTACACCAAAAAGTAGCCAATGGTTTAATCATCATCTCCTTCACATGATCTACATCAGTAAATATCATAAACCTTCTACACCAGCAGCAATCTACCCATAAACCAACCATAACTAAGCACATTACACAAAAGTTGATAATCCTAGAAATGCATAGATAGATCATCAGGCCCTCATAAGGGTAGTAGTAACAAAATATTAGTAGGACAACCAACATAATCACTTCTTCATTTTTTTGTTCTCCCCTCCCTTCAGAGCAGAAGAAGCAGAGTCATAGTCCCCTGGGCTTCCCTTGCGTTTTCCAGACTCAGAGTTAGACTGCATTTCTTTGGACACTTCCATGTTTTCCATCCTTAGCACCACAAAATTGGTATTAGAGAGGGAATGGAAAGACTCCAAAGGCTGGGAATCTTCCATTGGCATCTTAGTAAGCTCCTTTTCCATGAAAGCATCAACCTCTTCAGGAGAGAATTGCTCAGCATTTTCATCATCCTCATCAAGAAGGAGGTATTCATTCACAAGGTCCAGAGCATCAATGACCTCTTCATTGTCCTGGCTAGGAGGCTCTAGGGGGCTATAGACCTGCATACCTTGATTGTTCTCATCATCAGGGTTTGGAAGCACCTCAACTTCAGGGACATAGTCATCATTGGTGCCATTAGTGCTCACAATCACCTTAGGGTCATCAAGGATAGTCACAGGTGGTGCACATGAGTGACCAGAATCCTTGGACTCCTTAGAGCCCGAGGAAGAAGAATCAGTCTTGTAAATGACATGGATACCACTCCTAGGAGTGGGCTCATCAATGATCAGTGGAGCTTTGCCCTTTCCCTTCAGATTCCCATTCCCCTTGCCAACAACTTTCCATGGCTCTTCTCCTTTTCTATTTTCAGCAGCTTCTTTGACCTTTTCCTTCTCCTTTCTAGAAGAACTGGGCTTGGAAAGGGTGATTGTAACAGGTTGGTTTTTCACAATAGCCAAGGGACAGCTAGCAAAGGTGTGAGAGGCATCACCACAGCTCCCACACCCCCTAGGAAAGTCCTCAAACCACACTTTATAAGTGTGTTCAACAGCATTTTCATCAGGGACCAGGATGGTAGTATCATCAATATCAGCCAGGTCTACATTAATGCAAAGCCTAGCATACCTAAGCCTTTGAAGTTTCTCAGTATAAGGGTCCAACTTAATGACAGTACCCATATCATTCCACCTCATAATGGTGCTTAAAACCTCAAAACTAAGGTATTCAACCGGGAGTTTAGGGATACGCACCCAGACATCTACTACAGTGATGGACTCACAAGAAGGGTCAAAGTTGGATCTCCATGGTTTCAAAATCATAAGTTGGCCAAACACATGGTAGGGTCTCCCCTCCCATGCCTTGTTTTTCTCTAAAGGGTTAGCAAACCTAAGCTCCATCCACCCATTTGATCTCACATGGACATAAAAATCACCCTTAATTTGCCAGTCAATCCTAAGCTTCTGCCTAAGCCTGACCACTTCAATAGCATCACCCAGGACAAAAGCAAAGAGTGAGGTTTCTTTGAGATGGTTTATGTTTTCTCTAACACCCGAGAGTTGGTCGAGAAAGGCATTCATATCAATTTTTCCTTTAGGTTCGCCTTTATTTTTCTTAGATCCCGAGGGACCAGCCTCATTAGGCTTAGGAGGAGAGTTGCCACCCTTAAAGGTCTCATGGACCATGGTAGGCACAGAACCAGATTGATCAAACTCATGATCAACCCGGTCTTGTTCTTTAGAGAAGGAGGGGTCAGAGCAAAGAACCTGTTTGAAAGATTTGTTTTTCTTGTGTTTCTCCATAAGAACACCCTTGCACTTGAAAGCCGAGAAAGAGTTGATGCAGAGAGCAATAGAGAAAGAGTGGTTTTTATCGTTTTTAGATAGAGAGGTGTAGTTATCATTCAGACTTGGGATAAGATATATATAGCTAGTGAGCTTGGCTTCACAGTAACAAAGAAGGTCACCAAAATCAAAGGAGAAATGGTAGAAGAGGTACAACCTGGTTATAGCCGATGTCCATAGCACCAGCCTATTCACCACCCCTCAGAGAAGTGGGCTTCTCCTTCAACTCTTCAAGTGTGCGGCTTCACCATAAATCCAAATCAATTTTGTATGAATTTTAACCCCACGATTTTTTGGCAAACACCAGAACAGAAGAAAAAATAGCATAGGATTCTTGAAGGGAATTAGTCAATTAGAACAACACTTGAAAGATAATTGAAAAAACTCAATAGAAACTCCATTATATAAGCCTATAGAGGGAGAATTAGCCGTTTGATAATAAATTAGAAGTTTGAAGATTTCTCCCGTTGAGAAATCTGGAATTGAAATTTGAGAGAGTATCGGTAGATTGTCCATAGAAAATAGGAGAAATTAATGAAAAAATATGGAAATTTGAAGAAATTAAAGCATAGAAAAGGAAATCGATAGCTTGAAAATAGGGAAGGGATCGGATTCTGGTTGAGATTTGAGAGACTTTGAAAAGAATGAAAATAATTCTACAGTAATTAAGATAATAATTGAAGCGTGAATGGGGGAAGAGAGCAGAAAAGTCGTTCTCTTTCCTTCAATACTAATTGACACATTTAATTCTAATTTTCCAGATTTACTATAAAATATATATATATAGAATCTTAAAAAAAAATTGGGCCCTTATATATTTGGGGGCCTGTGCTACTGGGCTGGTAGCACCCCTCAATCTACGGGCCTGGATCTACCTACCTTAGGTGGTAAAACTTGGGTTCGTGAACTAGTTGACAAAGTGTGCGAACCAGGTAAATCGGTTTGCGCCGATGGACTCGACTTTGTGGAAAGAAGAATGGTGAGACTTGATTTTTCACCCAATTAAAGGAACGGAGGAAAGAATCGAACATGAACACCTCATGACTCCTATCACTAAGCTACTCATGTAGGGGCATGGGATATATGTTATTATTTTTAATCATTTTAATAATTATTTTACACCCCTAATAATCTTATTTGGTCCTCATATTAAGGATTTTACGTTATTGTCACTTGTCATCCAATCTCAAAACGGATGAACAACTAAACTGTACAAGTGAGACAGATATCAATTACCCGCTGGCCCTTGTTGGCGATACGAACGAAGAAGATCCAAAAAAGTGAACTTGTGTGGTTTAGAGCCTCCTCCTCTCTTCCCACTCCTCAGTTTCTCCGCCTCCCATCTATTTCTCCAATTCCCCTCTCCTTCCCCCACAAACATAAATCGACAAAATTTCTCTCAGGCATTTTCTCTCCTAGACCTCCTCTTTCTTTGAGGTATCTGTATTTCACTAGATTTGCTCGATCTACTGCAATCTATCTTATCAATGGCGACTACTTTCCGTTCTCTTGGAGCTGCTACTTCCCTATCCACACCCACCCATTTCGATTCCAAGCGCGTCCATGCCGTTGCTCCTAAATCTTTTGCAGGTTTGACTATGTCTTCTTTCTGAATCTCTTGCTGCCATCGGGATTTGCTTGTACAATTTGTATTGCACTTTGTTGATAAATTTGATTGCCTTGAGCGCAATTTCTCATTTTGGATTTTGAATCGCTCTCGAGGTGTTTAATTATCGCAAATTGTGCTCTAGATTTTGGTTACTTGTGGTTTGCTGATGCTCTTGAGCGTGTTGTTCATTGTGATTTGTGTCGACAGACAAAAGTGGAAGTTTGTTTGTTAGATCTCATCTCCATGTTGCTGGTAGTTCTAAGTTGGCCGTTCGTAAGGTTGATCGTCTCGTGACTAGTGCTGTTGCAGTGAGTGATTTGCCTTATTCTCTCGTTTGTATATTTTTCGATTGAGTAGTCTCGCATTCAGCAATTTTCTTCAAGTCTACATGCATTATAAGCTAATTCAGCTATTAATGGCTACTTTTATTAATCTTTATACTTAGTTGTTTTATGTATTCTTAATGATGCAGAGCAAGGCTGATGCTTCTGCAGCAACTAAGACTGGGTATGTTATGTTTGGCTTGTGGACTTATTTTTGTACCTATACTTTGTCTCTAATTTTGGGATTAGAGATATGGTTTATGGATCATCACCTTTATAACCTATGTCATGACATTTTTTTGTTGATTCTAATTATGAGCCTATTTAGGGAAATTCTACTGCTTTTGGAAAATTGAAGTAGCATAAACGTTGTGACTGTGCGTGCTCAGTTTAATAGACTTGTAATGAGATGAATGCGTCGCAGATCTGAGCTTTTTGATGAACAATGCTATACGTTTGTATATATTTTATGGTCTCAACTCCTCATTGAAATGTCATTGTGGGCATCATCGATTAAAAAAAAAGACAAGGATCTCAGTTCCTTGAATAGAGAAACTAAAAGTAAATGCCTGAAGTCTCTTGGGACACTTTCAATGTACTTGACACAATCAAGGCCCGTATATATCATTTGTGGGCACTACTCAACTGAATCTCTTGTGTTCATTTTAGAGCCGAGGTTTAGTATAGATTCAAATAACTTATAAGGGAAGGATCAAAGTCACTTCGTAGTTCTTCATGAGATTTGTTAATTCTCTTCATATGATTTCATAGTTAAAGTATGCTTATAATTTTTGGCAATCTATGAAAAATTTGGAAGGAAAAAGTCCCTTTACAAGAAAGATTAATACTGATGTCACATCACAACCTCAACATATGAAAACTTAATATCTGCTTCCATTGTTAATCTCAAACCCTCAACTAATGCCTAGTCTCTAGCATGCATACTCTCTAGTCTCTATCATCCAGACCTTTGCCAGCTTTACGTACGAAGCAACCATTCAGTGCTTATATATCTGCTTTAGATATTCATCATTTTCTATCTTAAAAAGTGGCTCACTGTTGACACAAGCTAATAGCCAATCAATTGTTTCAGTGTAGCTAAATACTACCTAATGTTATTATCATGTGTTTTTTTATTGCCGAAGTGATCTGCTTGTTGAAGTCATTATTATTGTGGGATTAGAGCTGTTGCATAATGTACATCATAACATGTGACACACTATAGGGTTCCATTGGTAGTCTCAGACTCTCAGCTAATACCTATAGTCTCTAGCATGTGTGTGAGTAGTATCTGCCACTTTGGGCTTAGCAGATATTTTTCTCATTGCCTGATTAATTTAGCTATGTGAATTCTGACTTAACTTAAACGTGCTTAAAATCAGTTTCATTGTTTTGTCAGTTATTTGCATAGTTTTGTATTTATAAAACAGGTATCTGCATAGGAATTGTGACTGGAAATATGATCAATGATTTATGAACTTTTGAAAAGTTTTAAATCTCAACTTTATAAGGATTCTTACACGATCATAAAAGAGGTACACACATAAGTGATCAAGTGTAGTTGAGTACTAGGTGGCACTGTTCCTTTTATATGGAATTCTACTACTAGAATTTAATATTTGTGAAAGCTTATGCATGTTGCATGTTAAACTAGCTCTAATATGAGCCAGCTTTGAGGTTGTTGAGAAGCAGGCTGTGGAGTTGCCACAATCTAGCATTGTCTGAGCTTGGCCTGGGTTTGAATGAGACTATGAGGTGCTGAAATGTTGTATTATGGGCATGAGATCTGTGTATACAACCTCGTACTTATACAGTCTCTCATACCATTTGGCTTCAGCGAGACCCAAAAAAGTTAGGTCATTCTTGACATGGGTAGCATTGTTTAACTTTCTACACTTGGGCCATTAAAGGTAGATAGCACACAATTAAGATTTGGTTGTAAACTTGGAGTGCTAGTATAAGTTTCCAAAATGCTTTCAGTTTTTATCTTCTTTTTTGTTGGTTGCTGTTAAGTACTACTGAGGCAGGATGTAGTGATGTATAAAAGGATTAAAAGCTCATCTGCTCATGCTCCAATGTATTTCAGAGATGAAGAATAAGAAACAAATAGTCTGAGTTGTGTACTTATTTTTTATCCTAATTATTAAGAATCTACAAGTAGATTAATTCTCCTTCCAATTGTGACACTTGAAAAGTGACGTCCTCCCCTTACCTTTTTGCTCTCTGAAGTCTCGAATTAGACTGCGTAGGTTCCTTTTCTAAGTATAACCCATGTCCTAGCAAATTATCTAGAAAATTTTGGTTTAGCTCCACAACATGTGTTGTTATAATCCTTATCGTATACTAATAATTTAAAAAAAAATGCAGGCTACTGTATTAATTCACAATGATTGCAGAAGTCTTCTATGCTGCTTCTGTGAATATGGATGATTTGTGCATGCCAATTTCTGGAGAAATAATAGCCTTGTTTAAATTAACCTCCAATCATATTTTTCAGGCACGAAGTCTTACTCTTTGAGGCTCTACGTGAAGGTCTGGATGAGGAAATGCAAAGGGATCCCAATGTGTGCGTCATGGGTGAAGATGTGGGCCATTATGGTGGTTCCTATAAGGTAACCAAAGGACTGGCAGATAAATACGGAGATCTGAGGGTTCTAGACACACCAATTGCTGAGAATTCCTTCACTGGCATGGGCATTGGAGCTGCCATGACTGGCCTAAGGCCAGTCATTGAAGGAATGAACATGGGTTTCCTTCTGTTAGCATTCAACCAAATCTCAAACAATTGCGGTATGCTCCACTACACATCTGGTGGTCAGTTCACCATACCAGTGGTCATTCGTGGGCCCGGTGGTGTTGGTAGGCAACTCGGTGCAGAGCACTCTCAACGTCTAGAGTCATACTTTCAATCCATTCCTGGTATTCAAATGGTTGCCTGTTCTACTCCTTATAATGCCAAAGGACTAATGAAAGCTGCAATCAGAAGTGAAAACCCTGTTATTCTCTTTGAGCATGTTTTGCTGTATAACCTTAAAGAGAGAATCCCAGATGAAGAGTATGTACTTTCACTGGAAGAAGCTGAGATGGTTAGGCCTGGGGAGCATATCACCATATTGACCTATTCTAGGATGAGGTATCATGTGATGCAGGCTGCAAAGACTCTAATTAACAAGGGATATGATCCTGAGGTAATTGACATTAGGTCATTAAAACCTTTTGATCTCTACACTATTGGGAACTCAGTGAAAAAAACCCACAAAGTGCTGATTGTGGAAGAGTGCATGAGGACCGGAGGAATTGGGGCCAGTTTAACTGCAGCTATAAACGAAAATTTCCATGATTATTTGGATGCCCCTATTGTATGTTTGTCTTCACAGGATGTGCCGACTCCATATGCTGGGACTTTGGAAGAATGGACCGTTGTGCAACCAGCCCAGATTGTAACTGCAGTCGAGCAGCTATGCAAATAGGAGCTGTTTTGATCCTTCAATTTCCCTGGTGTTGTTACTCTTCTCCCTACTCTGCTACTATTCTTTTTGAATTTGTTACCCAAGTTTACTTTTCAAATATTTAGTATAATTTACGTGACATTCTATCGAAAGTTGCTCTTTGAGACCCTAGCTTTTTTTTTTTCTAGTTTATGTTCCTTGTATTATTTTAAATATTGAATTAGTCCAATGATGCTTGTGATCTTGATAGTGTGAGACTTTATGATTGTTATTAGTTACTGTATTCTGAAATGTTATTGGGTATTCTTCCACTTAATAGGTTTGTAGTTTCTCTTTTACATTTACTTGACTCTCTTGTTTACTTAATGATAAAAGCCAAGGCAAGCTAATCCTTGATATTACTAATTGTTCTGGGGGCTGCGCTTGTTAATATTTTTTAGTAAAACTCACATGGCCAATTGACATTCCAAACGTCCATTTTCATAGCCTTCTAATTACTTCTATTACAAGGGACCATTTGGCTTTTGGGCCGACTTTTGGCTAATGAATGCGTAGATTTTTCATTTTCACGAAAAAGACTTTTTCAGTGGCCGAAAATCCTCCAACAAATTCCAAAATACTAGTCTGTGTAACTGGTTTTTACCAGACAGCAGCTTATTTGACAATCACTATGATGTTATTGTTTGTTACACGTTATGATATCTGTGAACCTAATGTCCTCATCATAATTTTTCTGTAATATCTCCATTGTTGGCTTGAAAACGTAATAATGTTCAAATAGTTGCAACTGGGCAGTTCCCTTTATTGTAGAATAATGAGAGCTGTTTTTTTCTTACACGGTAGTTCGAAAAAGGCAAAAACTGTGTGGTAGTGCCCCGTAAGATCGGGCAAGCTACAACATCTTTTGTGGTGTAGAATAACTTGACAAGGCCACTCCATTTGTTTTGACCTTGTTAGTTAATAATGTATTTGCGCCAAATTCCCAATCAATTTCTTGCCCCGAAAGGAGTTGGAAAAGTCATCCTGAATATTGGTCTTAGCATAAAAATATTAGGAGATCATATACACATATAAGATTAACAAGTCAAAAGAGTGTTTCGATTTAATGGCAACTATTTGACCATGATTTTGATGGCTAAGCTATCATAATTTGTCATGGGCTTTCATCAAGTTGATTTCTACCTTTCATCTTAAGAAGCTTCGTGAAGGTTTTCTTTGGAAGAAACAAAGGAGAATCTGCTTTGATTACGTTCACTTGTATTTTGTTTGATTTTTTTGTCTAAAAATTCTTTCCACGTGCAACATCCCTTCAAATTAAATCGTCGGTGGTGCCACATAAATTAGGAAACAGTGGAATTGATGAAGATTATGGTTTGTCTGGCACCATCTCACTATATTGGATCGTGACGCGTTAGTAACAAGTCAGGAAACTAGTAATATTCCCTGAACAGCGGAAATAAACAACAAGAACACATAATTTAGAGAGGAAAACTTTCTGTCCGACCAACCAAGTCGTAGAAAGAAAAAACCTCTACCTCTGAGACTCCTTCTCAGAGGATTTTCAATAGAATACTTTTATTAAGTTTCAACGATTACAAGGCAAGTCAAGTTCCCTGGTAACTAAGACACCGACCAAAGTTCAACCAACTAGACTTCTACAACCCTAAGCGTAAACCTAAGACAAAGTAAACTACTGACTTACTCGTGGATTCTTCACCAGAAAAAGCCACACACTCGTACACTTGAAAAGCTCTCTCTCCAAGTTCGTCGTCTTCAACCACTACTCAACCCTAGCTAAACCTAGCTATTTATAAGATAAGTTAAGTCTGATCTCACACGTAATTCTTGCCTAATTACGCTGATATTCCACTTAACAAATCCCACACAATAAGGAAAAGTATTGTTTGTGATTTCGGATCCTCAACCATGCCGATTCTTGCCAAAACTGAATGATCTCGGATTTCCCTCGATAAGATCGTGTGAAGATTGATCTTATCTTCTCTTTTATCTCCTTAAGCAACCGCCTACAACTGTAAATCTTCGCAGAAGATTGCTCGCAGAAGATATGGTAAAAGTTGTGTTCCGTTTGAGACACGCTTCCTAAATCTGTCACTCGTTCCCTCCATCGTTCCTCACAATGTTCCGTCACTCGTGACTATGTACCTATTTTCTGAAACACTTACATGTAGAAGCAAGTTATACCAACTAAGTTTGTTATCATCAAAACTAAGAAAAACCATGGAACAACCATTGTTCCAACAATTTCCCCTTTTTTGATGATGACAAACCTATACAAAAATGCATGTCAAGAAACCAATAGAAATATAGATCAGAAAAAAATTCCTGTATGGTTCCCCCTTAACGAAAGCACTGTTGTTCTTACTCATCAGAGTTAACAACATATTCCCCCTTAGCCAAAGTTCCCTCTGTATTTCCTGGATAGAACGCATATCTGCATTTTCTCTAACTTCCCCCTTTTGACATCATCAAAAGGTCAACAATCATCAAGCAAAAACATAGAGCAAATGAACAAATTCAATTGAAACTTAAACCATTCATAAGCAAAAGATAGTTATTATTATAGATAATTGTTGCAGGGATCACAACCAGAGAAGCAAAAAAACATAACAAGTCTTAACATCCAAGAAGCAAAAAAAAACTTTAAACTGGAAGTAGATAGGCTAGGGAACTAGAGAGGGTCCACATCATGGTTCGGAGGAGGTGGAATCAACAACAACAATGTCAGAATCTCTCTTAGCCAGGTAACCAATGATGGTACTCAGCTGAGAGGAAATCTTTTGAAGTTCAGACAACATCTTGGCAGTAACACTTTCACTCATCGAAGAGCTCCCAACATCCATCTGGGCAGTCTTCTTTGCATCCGTTCCCTTTGAATTTCCTTGAAAGTTCATCCTCGAGATATTGCGCATTTCTAAGGGTAATCCAAAGAACTCCTCTCTTGAAGGCTTGTAAGCCTTTCTCTCCTTCAGTATAGCCTTCACAAAACTAGGATAAGGCATGCTATGTTTCTTCCCAGTACACTTAGCCATTTGCCTCATCATTATCTCCGGAAGACTGATACGTTCCCTCCTTAGAAACTTGTCCAGCAGAATCATGTCATTGATAGTGATCGTATTCCGTTTCTCCAGCCTGGGAACAACAACCTTGATCAGAAACTGATGGGCAATCCTTGCAGTGTAGCTCAAATCATTGGTAGAGTAAGGTCCAGCATCAGAAGCCTTGCCCATGACACACTTGAGTAATTGAGCCTTGTTCCTTGGCCAGGTGCTTGAAGTATGCACATCCCCATAACCTTCAGCAGGAACCTTCAAAATGGTAGCAACAGATCCCAGAGAAAAGGAAATTTCCATCCCACAAACAGTAGCAAAACCCATTGGACCAGTCACAAGATCAGCAAGTTGATAGGAAGCAAAGAATTGGGAAAGAATAGACACATCTACCTTGACCCCGGAGTCACAAATTTTCTCCCATCCTTGAAACTTGAGAAGTTCCCAGAATTCCTCCAAGTCATGGCCTTTCAAGAATTCTTCATCGATCACCAGAGGAGCGACAACTTTCTTTGAGACCTTCTTGGAAGGAGCCTCAGGTTCCTTTGGAAGTTTCCCTTTCGCCTTGGCAGACTTGAGGTCTTTTTCAACTTCTTCTTCCAACTCCTCCTCTTCTTCATCTCCTTCATCACCAGACTCCTTCTTTTCTTCTTCCTCGCCCTCTGCAGACTCAGAGCCAACCTCCTCCTCATCTTCCTCGGGATCTTCTTCCTCAGAGGATTCCTGAGCCACCGGTTTCTTTGGAGCGGTGGAGCGAAGGCTGTACTTAGTTCCTGAGGGAGTAACCTTCGGCTTTTTGGATGCATGGGATGGGGTGCGTTCCGAATCAGAGATGTGAAGGATCTGAGATGGCAGGGGAGGAACGCTCTTTCTCGCCTTTCGCTTGCCACGGCTCGTAGGCTTGACCCATCCTGGTCACTTAGTCACGGGCACAAATTCCACCTTTTCTTGATCCGAGGTTTCCTTCGGAGGTGAGTTCACCTCTTCCTTCTCCGTCTCATCCTTGCTCTCCTGTACCTCCCCTGTTTCAGCAGGCTTGTCAGAGGGGTTGTCTGAGGGAACCTTAGATTGATCCTTCTCAGATTTCTCAGCCACATTCTCCTTCTCCGATGAGACCTTATCAGCGGCTGCCACACCAGTGTCGGAGACAGCATCAAACTTGGTTTCGAGTTTTGAAATTGGGGAGGGAGAAGAAAGCTTGGCCTTTTTGAGAGATTCGAGTTGGGCTTGAAGAGCTGCGATCTTAGAAGCATCGAGACCGTCAAAGTTAAGGATAAGGGTGTTTGAGGAGGAAGCCATTGAAGCAGAAAAGAGAAAAGATTGAAGCTTTGAAGAAGATTAGGGTTCGAGAGGTAAAAGCAGAGGTGCGGTAAGAAAATAATGACCGAGAGAAGAGATTATAAAGCACACCTCTTTCCTTGTTGATAATGATCATGATCTTCCCAAAGATCTTCTATCCAAATCTTAACGGCTAAGAGTTGCCATAATGATGAATTTTCACCACCATTAAATCTCGATTGCGCCAAACGTCCTATCGTTCCATGCAAAATTACTGTGCAACGGTTGGAAATTTTCAAACAAGCAGTCACAACGGCTATAACTTAACTGCGTTCCCTGCGTTGATTGACGTATGTTCTTTTGCAGAAAAATCTTCAATTGTAATCAAAGACGTTCCTTTAATGTGATACTATTCTCAACCACTAGTTCCATACCTCGTTACCATGAGTGGATAAAAGGCTATGTTTGAATAGACAAGGGACAAGAGGCATTCCATTCAAACTTTATGTGGGTTTGGAATATTTTTGACATCCAAACAATTATTCTCCGTTCAAAGGTGATATAAGGAGGTTCATAGGGAACGTTTGCTTGGACCGGGCTTGGGAACAACTTATAACCAACCATCATTTCGGCTTGAAGTGAGGGATAGAATAGATCAAGTTGGTTATTTTGGGCCAAAAGAAAAATCTTGGATGTAAGCAGTTCAGTTTCAGTTCCTTTTAGCATGCAACACTTAACAATTTCTAATATATACAACATCTATGCATAGAGGAAAGATATAAGCCATTAGAAAACTTGTCAAATGATACGTAGTTACCTGAGATGTTACCTCTTTAGTTAGGCACTGAGGGAATAGAGGACGGGACTTGTTTACTCCAAGGAAATCATTCCTAGCAACATCCTCAGATGATCATAGGGTTTTCTGTCCAAAGCCTTGGTAAAAATATCTTCCACTTGATTTTCAGTCCTACAATGATCCATCTTGATGAAGCCTTTTTCAACATTATCTCTTAAGAAATGATGTCGAATATCTATATGTTTGGTTCTAGAATGATGCACAAGATTCTTGGAGATATTGATTGCACTTGTATTATCACATAAGATAGGGATAGTTCCAAGAGACATACCAAAATCCACCAGTTGTTGTTTTAACCACAATACCTGAGAACAACAGGCGGCTGCTGCGACATACTCCGCTTCAGCCGTTGAAAGAGCAACCGAATTTTGCTTCTTCGATCCCCCAAGACACCAAGCAAGGCCCAAGAAATTGAGCCATTCCTGATGTGCTCTTCCTATCTACCAAGTGACCTGCAAAATCTGCATCCGAGAATCCGACAAGTTGGAACGAGTTGTGTCTTGGATACCATAGACATAACCCATCGTTCCCTTTCAAGTAGCGCAGAATTCTCTTCACTTCTTTCAGATGTGTTTCTTTAGGATTAGCCTGAAATCTTGCACAAAGACACACACTGAACATAATATCTGGCCGACTGGCCGTTAGGTACAATAGGGAACCAATCATTCCTCGGTACATCATTTGATCAACATCAATACCATTAGTATCAGCATCAAGATGAGTATTAGGAGAAATAGGAGTATCAAAACTTTTCGTAGAATCCATACCATACTTCTTCAATAGTTCCTTGATGTACTTTTGTTGATGTACCTTTGTTCCCTCATCACTTTGTACCACTTGTAGACCAAGAAAGAAAGTGAGTTCACCGATCATGCTCATCTCAAACTCACTGCTCATTAGATTCTTGAAGCTTTCTACAAGTTTGGGGTTAGTAGAACCAAATATAATATCATCAACATAAACTTGAACTACTAAAACCTCACCATCTTGTTCCCTTAGGAACAATGTTTTGTCGATCACACCACGTCTATATCCATTGGCCAATAGAAACTGAGCGAATCTATCATACCAAGCACGAGGAGCCTGTTTAAGACCATAGAGGGCCTTATCCAGTATGTAGACATGGTCAGGGTGATCAATATCTTCAAAACCTGGAGGTTGCAACACATAAACCTCCTCCTGTAGGTACCCATTCAGGAATGCTGTCTTCACGTCCATTTGATACAATTTGAATCACTTGTGAGCAGCATAGGCGATTAGAAGACAAATGGCTTCTATTCTTGCAACAGGAGCGTACGTTTCATCGTAGTCAATTCCTTCTTGTTGATTGTACCCTTTTGCTACAAGTCTCGCCTTGTTCCTGTGACAGCTCCGGTGTCATCAAGTTTATTCTAGAAAACCCACTTTGTTCCTATAGCCATTTTGTGCTGTGGCTTGGGAACTAATCTCCATACCTTGTTCCTCTTAAACTGGTGTAGTTCCTCTTGCATAGCAACTATCCAGTCAGGATCTTTTAATGCTTCCTTCACATTCTTGGGCTCTTCAAGAGAGATAAACGCATTGAAAGCACAAAAATTCTTAATTGAGGAACGAGTAAGCACACCTTTATCGTATGGAGTGACGATGTTGTCAACAAGATGATCCCTCTTTTGATGATAGTTTCTGACTTCAATCTGAGTGGGATCTATTCTTGACTCCTCTTGTTCCTGTTGGCTTGTCGTTCCATGGGATGTTCCTTCTTCCTCATGATCTTCATTTTGTGGAGAATCATCTTCAGGAACTAGAGCATTTTTTGTGTCATCTCCATCCAAGTCAAGACTCGGAGGCATAACATCGTCATCTGGAGCTTGTGCACTGTAATCTGGATCGACTTCATCATCTGAATCTGAATTTAGAACCTTTAGTACATCCTCGTTACTAGACAGGTTCCCTCAATTTTTTGACTCGTCGAAGACAACATTAATGCTTTCTTCAAACTTCTTAGTCCTTTTATTGAACACCTTGTAAGCCTTGTTGTTGGATGCATATCCCAGAAAGATACCTTCGTCACTCCTTGGATCGAACTTGCCTAGCTCGTCTTTTCCGTTGTTGTGAATAAAGCACCTGCATCCAAAGACTTTCAAGTGGGAAATATTTGGCTTTCTTCCCTTGATTAGTTCATATGGAGTTTTAGAAAAGTTGGAACGTATGGTGACTTTGTTAATGATGTAGCAAGCGGTACCGACTGCCTCTGCCTAGAAGGGCCGAGGCAAGTTACTTGCCAACATCATAGTACGAGCCATGTTCTGTAGTGTTCCATTCTTTCTCTCTGCTACGCCGTTTTGTTGAGGAGTCCTCGACGCAGAAAAGTTCTGAGACACTCCATGTTCATCACAATAGCTATGGAACATGGAATTCTTGAACTCTGTTCCGTTGTCAAACCTGATAGACTTTAATTTCTGCCCTGTTGATGCTTCTACTTTCTTGATCCAGCTTTTGAACGCAACGAAGTCTCATCTTTGGAACCTAGAAAAAGAGTCCATTTATATCTAGTAAAATCATCAACAATAACAAAAATGTACCTGCTAACACCATGACTTCTCACCCACATGAGACCACACAAATCCATGTGTACCATCTCAAGAGGATGAGAGGTGCTAACTGAAAACTTTGGATGAAAAGATGATTTGCTTTGTTTTCCCTTCACACATTCTTCACACAAGCTTTCCTTTTCTGTAAGAACTTTGTGAAGTCCTATCACCAGATTTTGTGAGTAGAGTTTGTGAATTCCTCGATGATTTGCGTGACCAAACCTCCTATGCCATAGATCGGTCTTATCAACAACTGTAACAAAGCATAGTTCTTCTTGTGGTTGGAAACTTGAGTCGACAAAATACATATTGTTGCATCTCTTTCCTTTGAGGACCACAAGATTTGATTTCAAGTTTTTGATCGAACAGCCATATGAGGTAAAGGATACCTCGTTGTTCCCTTGGTTACAAAGCTGATCAATACTCAACAGGTTGTAACCAAGACCTTTCACCAATGATTTCTCCTTGATTGTTGTTGCCAAAGGAAATGTTTCCTCCAACATTGATCTGAAGTGAGGACAAAATACTCTCGTTCCTTGTCATGTGACATGAACACCCGCTGTCAAGGATCCATCGGATGTTCCCCCTCACTTCAACCTGCAAGAAAGAAATCACGTTTTAACGACCCAGGCCTGCTTAGCCTTCTCGGGTCGGTTAGCATAGCTCACAGAATGATAAATACGAGATTTAAAAATAGCTTTCTGTGGACTCTTGGAACTAGAAGCAATATATGAGGGATCAACATGGTTTATCCCCTTTTTAGCTTTAGAATCTTGCTTCTTTTGTGGCTGTGGAGTCGATTCCTTTTTGTTCTGATGAGATTTGTCATACCCTTGATTTTTCTTACCAGACCACTGTATCTTGTTGTTTCCTATATCCTGGTTTTGACTTCTTTTGTTGGACTCTTCTAATCTAACTTTACAGTCTTTTTGAACATGACCTCCTCCACCACAGTGATAGCACACCCTATAATATTCACCAATATAGCGTTTAGGATGTGGTTTCTGGAGGGTACGTTCCTTCGCACGTTCCTTGGAAAGAACTCTGTGCTGGTTCCCTTGAAACTGTTTAAGATATATTTTATGAGCCGTTTTTCCAGAATACCATTCAGAGTTATCATTTAAATTACTCTCAAGAATTTTAACCCTACCCTCTAGATGAGTGACTTTATCTCTAGCAGATTGAAGTTCCCTAGCTTTTCTTTCCATCTTCTCTTCAAAGCTAAGGTCATTGGGAGGATATTCAGATTTATCTTTTCCATAACCAATACCACACCTAGCCGGATTAAACACAATTTGAGTCCGTTATAAAGCTCATTCTCTATTTCCTCTCTTTTGAGTTTACAGACAAGCAAATCCGATCTAAGCTCGTTATTGGTTTCAGTGAGAGTCTTAATATGTTCTTTTAAGACTTTACACTCTGAACAAGGAATAACACTAGTAACAGTAGTTTCTGATAATTTTTCTTCAAGATTAAGACATTTCTCATCAGAAGCTTCTATTTCTTCTTGCATCTTTAAGTTATCTTCGAAAAGTTTTTTAACAAGAATAAGAAGATCAGATTGTTTAGCATTCTTTAAACTATCAAGGAATTGTTCAGGAGTTACCTTTGGGTCAGCATCTTCAGTCTTCAGAGTCATGGCACAAATTTTTGGTTCAGATTCATCATCTGAGTCAAGATCCCATGCAACGATGTAGGCTTTCTTGTTCTCGTTCCCAGACTCGTTACCTTTGGGACAACTCTTTGCATAGTGACCCTTTTCTTGACAGTTGTAGCAGGTAACGTCCTTGATATCCTTCTTCTCTGAGTTGATCTTCTCTTGTTCCTTCCATGCTCCTTGTTTTTTGCCTTTCTTGTAGAAAGCCCTCATTGTTTTTGTTATGAGTGCCACGTTAGATTCCTCCTCTGTAGTATACACCTCTCTTCCTGCAGTGATGTTCTCAATGGCTTTTTCCACTTTGAGAGCAATACCCTTGTCAGAACTTGAGATGCTACTTTTGACTTTTTCATATCGCTCATAGTCCGTCAGCTTTCCAAAGATTTCATGAAGAGTGCAAGTCTTCGTGATTGGATTTTCTCTTAGCAAGCCTCTGGTAACAACATACTTAGGACCGAGACCATCAACAATCGCAGAAACCTTCTCTAAATGTGTGATGGATTTCTCGATACCCAGATGATTGATGCGATTCACCAAAGCCTCAAACCGAGATTGGTATGTTGCAATGGTTTCTCCATCCTCCATCTTGAAGTTGTAGAATTCCTTCTTAGCCTCCTTTTGATGGCTTTCCTTCAGATCCGTGCTCCCAATGTGCATCTGCTCAATGGCCGCCCAAGCTTCTTTTGCGGTTTTGCAGTTCACCACTCTTAGCAGATCTTCAGCACCAAAGGCATTGTTTAGCAGCATTTGTGCCTTATAGTTCTTCTCCATTCCTGACCACTCAGTTGGTCCCCATTCAGATTTTTTGTCCTTCTTGGCTTCAGGAATGACATAGTCTCCATCCTCAATGACTGTCCATGCTTGGTAGTCATTGCTCTTGAGCCAAGTGGCAAAGAGGATTCTCCAGTGGTCGTACTCTCTAGGAACAAGAAGTGGAGGCTTGTTGTTTCCAATCCCGATGTTGTAAGTGTTGTTTGGAGTCATTCTGTATTCCTGCACTAACACAAAATCTAGAGCAAACCTGCTCTGATACCAATTGTTGGATCGTGACGCGTTAGTAACAAGTCAAGGAACTAGTAATGTTCCCTGGGCAGCGGAAATAAACAATAAGAACACAGAATTTAGAGAGGAAAACTTTATGTCCGACTAACCAAGTCGTAGAAAGAAAAAACCTCTACCTCTGAGACTCCTTCTCACAGGATTTTCAATAGAATACTTTTATTAAGTTTCAACGATTACAAGACAAGTCAAGTTCCCTGGTAACTAAGACACCGACCAAAGTTCAACCAACTAGACTTCTACAACCCTAAGCGTAAACCTAAGACAAAGTAAACTACTGACTTACTCGTGGATTCTTCACCAGATTAAGCCACACACTCGTACACTTGAAAAGCTCTCTCTCCAAGTTCGTCGTCTTCAACCACTACTCAACCCTAGCTAAACCTAGCTATTTATAAGATAAGTTAAGTCTGATCTCACACGTAATTCTTGCCTAATTACGCTGATATTCCACTTAACAAATCCCACAGAATAAGGAAAAGTATTGTTTGTGATTTCAGATCCTCAACCATGCCGATTCTTGCCAAAACTGAATGATCTCGGATTTCCCTCGATAAGATCGTGTGAAGATTGATCTTATCTTCTCTTTTATCTCCTTAAGCAACCGCCTACAGCTGTAAATCTTCGTAGAAGATTGCTCGCAGAAGATATGGTAACTTGCCATTTATAGAAAGCCGCGTTCCGTTTGAGACGCGCTTCCTAAATCTGTTACTCGTTCCCTCCATCGTTCCTCACAATGTTCCGTCACTCGTGACTATGTACCTGTTTCCTGAAACACTTACATGTAGAAGCAAGTTATACCAACTAAGTTTGTTATCATCAAAACTAAGAAAAACCATGGAACAACCATTGTTCCAACATACTAGAATAAGGAATGGGTAAAAGAATTACCCAAACCGATCCTAATATTTGGTATGCATAGGAATCAATATCAACTTATTTCTCAAGAATGATTGATATCTGACTTTTCATTCTCTGATTCTCGGCCTTCGAGGTGGGTTTCTTCCATTCCCGAACTTCATTTTCTTCTCTGCCTCACCATGGATTTTGTTGGAGGAAGAACACAGTTAGAACATTGACATGATAGAATAAATTTTACATGATAGAATAATATCAAGTGATTTTCTCTAACAAAGAGACTATCTTTCTCAACAACTAGAGTACTAGACAGAATATTGAAATTATTTTAAATTGAAAAGATATGATCCCAACAATCATATTGAATATATCGGATCTTGTTCCAATGGAGTT
The DNA here is from genome assembly GCA_964016875.1 of Fallopia convolvulus. Taxonomy (NCBI): domain Eukaryota; kingdom Viridiplantae; phylum Streptophyta; class Magnoliopsida; order Caryophyllales; family Polygonaceae; genus Fallopia; species Fallopia convolvulus. The sequence continues at coordinate 59,726,159 of OZ024718.1, read as the reverse complement.
GGTAAAAAACTCTATTGGTAGAGTTGGAACAATCCTGATCGTTAAATGAAAAATCAACTGATATGATTAAATTCTTCTCTTTTCATATCAACTTATTATTTTTTTAATTATTTTACCTATGATTTATTAATTTGCTATAGGGTTCTAGAACTTTGCCCATATAGTTCCTAATAAACTCCATGGAAACAATACCCATTCAAGTTGGACGTTGAGGAACAAAGTCCCAAATTGGAGACTAACGTTTGAAACCAATGGCGCGATATAGATTTGGCTAGAACATCGATAAGTTGATCTTATGTGGAGATGTAAGAAACTTGCAACAAGCCTTGTTGAAATTTCTCCCAAACCAAATTAACTAAAAACAAGAGCAATATACTTTATTTGAGAGTTGATAAACATGGTTAGCACTTGGATTATTTGCCCCCATTTTTCATAGTAAATAACCGGTTGATGTGGCAAGTGGATACTCATCTGTGACAACAAAGACGTTACCCACAATAATAATTCACAACTTGAATTAGCCAAATCGTGATGGGACTTTTATACACTGCCTTTGAGATGGATTTAGTCCCTATATCAACGTTGGTGCATTCTAACTAAATTCACAACTTGAATTAGCCAAATCCTGATGGGGCTTTTATACAATGCATTTGAGATGGATTTAGTCCCTATATCAATGTTGGTGCATTCTAACTAAATTCAGTTATTATTGTCACATAGTTGAATTCAGTTTTTCTTGGATCTATCGGGCGTACCCTTTTCCCTTGGGTAGGGAAACCCCCATCTTGATTTCCCAGATTCCGCTGTAGCGGAGCCTCATTGGGTCAATGCTGATGATGAATTAGCCAAATCTCGATATTCCACTTCTATAAAGGACCAACATACGAACTCTTGTTTGCATGAGCTCCAAAAAATGGGGGTTTGACCGAGATACACCATATAACCAACTGTGGAAAAAAATCGCCTTTGTCTCCATCCTACTCAGAATACCATGTAAAGAAAAGAGCATGTTTTCTGAATGACAATATCTCAACATGAGGTTCCTTGAAGGTATCACGATATCCTTTTCAAGGCACTCCTGTGTGAAGAGGTCGATATGCATTAGCTGAGACATTTTTTTAATAAATAATCTAATATTTGGTATTCTATAACCAAGGCTAAAGGATCGTTAAACAACTGTGTTATAGCGATGTTTGGGCACATTAATATTGAAATAGGTTTGGAGTCGGCCATGTGAAATTTTCGGAGAAGATCAATAACATATAGGCTAAAGGATCGTTAGAAAACTGTCTCCATCCTACTTGGAATAACATACTCATTAGCATATAATCAAGTTTGCTCATGAATAAACGAGTCGAGACGTTTTTCAAGGAGTTAATTATAAATTGCCTCTTAGGTTGTTTCGGCTCGTGTGATGAGTGACGCAACAATTGTGGCCAGAGTTGCGACAAGTACTCCATATAGGAGTTGATCTCGATGCATCTAAGTGGAATACACTATATTTCGTATGACCACATAGTTGGTTGTCATTGTTTTTGGTAGATCTGGATTGAAACGTTTATGTAATTGAGAATTGTATTGAATCATAACTGGTTTACATGTTCTCGTAAGAGAGAATATATAGTATTTACATAAAGATATCTTGTGAAGATTTTACCCTAGCTTGGAGCTTAAGATATAATCTTTTCCATATACAAATAAATCTTATATCATATCTAATAAATCTTAATACTCCCCCTCAAGTTGGAGCATGGGGATAAAAAAATGCCCAACTTGGAGAGTAAGAATTGAAATTGTGATTTTCCCAAAGCTTTGGTGAAAAGGTCAGCTGGTTGCTGAGATGTAGCAATATGACAAAGTGTAACCTTGCCAGCAACGACCAAATCTCAAACGAAATGGAAATCAATTTCGATGTGTTTGGTCCCCTCGTGGAAGACGGGATTAGAAGCAATATGAATAGAAGCCTGACTATCACATGAGAGCCGAACTAGGAAACGATGAGCAATGCCGAGAGACCTGAATAAAGACTTGAGCCAAGTAATTTCAGAACACGTAGAAGCCATGGACCGATACTCTGCTTCAACTGAAGAACGAGAAACGGTAACCTGCTTTTTAGTTTTCCAAGAGATCGGAGAATGGCCTAACATAATAAAATAGCATGTGATGGATCTCCGAGTCAATGGACAAGAGGCCCAACCAGAGTCGCAAAAAGTGTGAAGACGGAGGTCACTCGTGCTAGACAAAAATAATCCTTGGCCGGGCTGATTTTTCAAATACCGAACAACCCTTAATGCAGCATTCCAGTGAACATCCTTAGGCTTCTGTAAAAATTGGGACAAAGTGTGGATAGCATACGAGAGTTCAGGTTTAATAATACTAAGGTATAGTAGTCGGCCTACTAGACGCATGTAGCAGTCAAAAATACAATATCTTGGAATAAAACTGGAATAGATAGGACCAATCAAGATAAAAACACGTGGCGCATAAGAGATCTCGCGACTGTCAGGGGCGGCGGGAGCCGCCAGGAACTTGGTTCAGAATTCAAGTGACACTTCAGATGCTGTTTTGACTCCCTTATAGCTGGAATTTGGACTCGGAGTAAAAACAAGAATTGTAGATCTTTGAATTAACTTTCCAATGATAAAAATTTCAACTTCATCAGACAACTATAGCTCCCGAACGAGCCCTTACAAGACAGAGGTGTCGAACCAGCAACTCAAATGGATGGCCTGAATTCAAGCGTTCACTTTAAGACCTGTAAAACAACATAGAAAAAGTGAAAAAACCCAAAACTCCTAGACACTCTAAGATACTAAAGAAACTAACTAAAACTACCTAAAAACAACGCAAAAGAAACAGAAAAATGCATCATAAACGCTACATATATGCAAGCTATCAAATTTCCCCATGCTTAAACCTTGCTTGTCCTCAAGATAGAAATAGAATCAACTCACACCACAACATTGCAATTCATGCATTCATCTCATAATCCATAAATCAAGTCAACATATAACTATAACTTGATCAAGACGTCCTAGCATGCAATTGACTAAAGAAAAGAGCATAAACAATTCATCCATTCTAGACCTCACCAAGGTAATGTGTTTGCACTCTCACTCAAGTGTTTAAGGATATGTGTTTCACTTAAATCAACAATGAAAAACTAGACTACCATAGGCTTGCATCATCGTTCTAATTCTCCACCTCTATGGACCAAACACATAACAAAAATCATGAGGTCTTTTCAAGGGTTGTAATGGGGCCAAGCTAAAGAGAAATTGGAGGGGATTATATTTGGTCATGTGGTGCTAAATCCGGGATAAAGAACTAACTAAACGCAAACCCAACACTTTTCACTTCTTCTTACTCCAACTCTTCTTACAACTCCATACACACTTAAGATCTTTTGTTTCTTTTTTTAACTCTTTTCTCATCTTACGAAGACTACTTTTTTTCTTTCAGAACTTTTGTTTTTTTCAACTTATTCTTCATCTTCATTGTTTTCTCAAATTTCACACTAGATTCGTCTTTCCTTCCACCTTCCATCACACTTCCTCCATACTTATTCACAACCACACAATTAAATCCTCCTAAAGTCCTAAATCCCGGATGGGTCAAGCTTATATAGGCTAGGAATTATTTTGTGGAGCTATCAAAAATAGGCTTTCAGGCTCAAAAGAAATGGGGTGTCAAAACATGGATCTTGTAAGGTAGGAAGAGAAATAATAGGATAAATAAGAAACATGCCTCAATCATATTAATGTCATGCATTATAGTCAAGTAAAGCAGTCTTGAAAAAGAGTCTTAGAATGCAAGTTCTAGAGCTAGTAATTCAAAGTGACACACTCAAAAAATAGAGAACAAATAACCAATAAAAGGCCAAAACAATCTCACAAGGTTAAATTGTCTAGAACTTAAAAATATATCTAAAACTCAATCTCGTCTTCATGCTCAATCCTATAATCAAAGTAAAATAGTCAAAGATCATGCTCATTCCATAGAAACTTCAACACTTCAAACAAGTCATGGGTTAGAATCCATACTTAACTTAGAAACACAAGAGGTCTTACACATCGGGGAATAAGAACCTAAAATGCAATATTTTTTTTGATTTTTTTAAAGATTTTAGTCAATGCAAGACATAAAGTAAATATGCCTAATCTAATGCAACTACATGAATGCAAAGCAAGTAATCCCCTTCCCCCATGCTTGAATCCTACATTGTCCCCAATGTAAAGTAAAAGTAATGAGAAGAGAAAAACTCACAAACCAACGACTAATTTGGGTTAGGGAACAGTGGTGGCCGCGACGGAGGTTGCAAGTGTGGGTGGGCACGGTTGGTTAACCGGACATCGGTTAACCGGAACTTCGGTTAGTAAATTTCAATAACCATAACCGTACCGTTCGTTATCGGTTAATCGTTAATGGTTAACCGTGAAACTCGGTACGGTTTATCGGTTAACCGACTTGTTTTATTTATTTATTTTAAATCAAAAATCACATTTTTAATTAAAAAATTACCTTATTTTTCAATAAAAAAACTTAAAATTTAAATTAAATATAAAATACAAACAAATATCTAAAATATATCCACTTGACTAATTCAAGACAAAGCATCCATAGAGAAGAGTGGAGGATGGGTTGGATTCATCTCCGATGCCATGGAAGTGGTGCTGAAGGTGAGTTGAATTGAATTAAGATAATTAATTAGAAATTTGAAGTTTGTACTCATACTGATGGCCTAGTGTCTTCATTCAATTTCAGCTTATGCTACTGTTGCTTCTTTGTTGACTTAAATTGTATGTAGGTTTTCATCCATAAGTTTGTAACTTTAAGTTTTAACAAAATTTTCATATTGTGAATGCCGTTCAAATTTCTTCTATTCCATGTTTTCCAAATTGGAGTATCTAAGGATATAAGAAATCAACAGGCTCCTACTGAAGAAAGAGAAGTGATTCAAAAAAAGGCTTGAAAACAAATTACAATAGATAGTTTATAGTTTATTAAAATACATTTATTTTCAACTAAAACTAATTAGATGTATAATTTTCTTTTTAAAAATATATATTATATTAAAATATTATCGTTTATATGGTTAACCGCCCATGAAAATGTTAATAACCGTATCCGAACCGTTGAACCGTTAAAAGTATCGGTTGGTTAACCGTAACTGATTGAATTTTTTTTCGGTTCGGTTAACCGTAAAAAGTGATCGATTTGTCGGTTTTCCGGTTCGGTTTTTCGGTTACGGTTTTTTTGCCCACCCCTTGCAAGGGTGGCGGAGGGGATTGTCCTATGCCCTCTGGAGGTTTCTTCAACTCAACTACATGTGCTTGCACAATAGAAGACAAAAGCTCCTTGCTAGGCAAGGTAAGTGGTAAAGGAGCTTGTCCCAATAATTCAGGAGGAAGCTTATATTGCAAAAACATGCTCGCTCACCTTGACCTTTTCCTTGCTATTCCTGTCCTGAATCTTCTTTGTAGTGCACATCTGCTTCAAGAACTTAGCATAACGAGGAACTAACTTGATCAAATTGAGTAGAGGAATGTTGACCTCCACATTTTTTAACATCTCAAACATGTCCTTGTCTTGCTTAAGTTGTTCTGTACGCTTCAATGCAGACAGAAAAGGAGCAATGAGCTTTCATTCAGGAAAAACAAGAGTTTCAAAAGCCTTCTCAACATTTGAGGCATCTACAAATGGGTTGTGAGCAACATCAGAAGGGTAGAAATCAACATCAGAGAGGCGGCGGGCAAGCAGCGGGCACCACCAGGGGGCGGCAGTCGTCGCTTTTTTCGGAAATTTGAGACAGCGGGTCATCACCGTCATTTAATTTTGAGATAGCGGCGGGCGCCTCTATCTTGGCGGTGTTCGCCGCCATTTAATTTTTGGTCGCCACCTTTAATTTCCAATTTGCCGTAGCCAAACTTCGTTTGGCAATGGGTGCCGCCGTGGTGGCGGCGGTCGCCGCCGTCTTCTTCGTTAGTTTCTTGCTCTTTTCTGTCTTCAAGCTGCTTCCCACTCCTTAACATGTTAGCATTGACATTCCGAATGTTCGGGTTTACTTCGGTTTGAGATGGAAGCTTAGCTGAATCTTTTGCTTCAAGTCTACTCACAACTTGAGAGATTTGCCTAATTTGTCTTTCCAAGTTATGAATGCTTTATGATGTAGTCTCTTGGAATTGTACTTGACTCTTGGCCAGCTTTGAAACATTCTCTGTGAGACTGAGATTACTCTGCATCAACATCTGCATCATGTTCTCCATAGAAGGAGCTGCATTAGGATTCTGTGCTTGAGGCCTTGGCACATATGATCTAGTTGGCTGGAAATTATCCTGTTGTTGATTGGGCTCTGGCTCTCTCCATATGAAGTTAGGGTGGTCCTTCCACCCTTGGTTATAGGTGTTGGAATAAGGATCATACCCCGACTTTGCTTGATACCCTCCAACTGCATTCACTTCCTCTTGTAGTGTAGGACATGAATCAGTAGGATGCAGGGGGTCATGACAGATCTCACATGCCTTAGCCTGTTGAGCAGTACTTTTTAGCTTCAAACACCTCACCTCTTCTTTTAGCACATCAAAATTAGCTTGGTCAATCTTATAATGATAGTTGGCAGTTGATAAGTTCCAAGAACCTCTTCCATTGTATTGTCTGGAGTCATCAGCCAACATGGAAAAGATGTCAAGAGCCCCTTCATAATTTCTTTTCATGATGTTTCCACCACAAGAAGAATTGACCAGTCGACGATCATCCTCTCGGAGTCCTCCATGGAGATAGGGAATGAGATCATGATTAGCATAACCATGGTAAGGACAGCTCTTCACCAGCTTCTTGAAGAGCTCAAAATATTCATAGAGAGACTCGTTGGGGAGTTGCTCTATGTTGCAAATCTTTTTCTTGAGTTGATTAGACTTGATTGCAGGAAAGTATTTGTCAAGAAAAAACTTCTTCAAGTTCACCCAAGTAGTAACGCTTCCCGAAGGTAGAGCATGATACCAGTCTTTAGCGGATTCCTTTAGAGAAAAGGAAAACGCTCTCAGCCTCATATGTTCTTCAGTAATATAAGAGGGACACATGCTGGTGCAGACATCAAGGAACTCATCAAGATATTGAATGGGATCCTCAAGTGGAGTTCCGTTGAATTTCGGGAGTAGATGTACTACTCTTGTCTTGAGCTCAAACTTCACCCCATCACCAAGGGCTGGAAATTGCACTGCACATGTAGGCTAATTTAGATTAGGAGCTGTCAAGCTCTCAAGAGTAACTCGTGGATCTCCCATTGTTCGGATTCCTTGCAGTAGTGCACGCACAGCTCGGCGAGTTCTGAAAAGAGTCTATTCAATTTCTGGATAAAAAACAAGTGGTGAATTATTACTAGAACGGGTGTGAACCATAAGATAGGCTCACACAAAAATTGGTACAAAAATCACACAAAAAACAATTATTGCCTCCCCGGCAACGACGCCAATTTGATAGCGATGATTTCGTCGTGCAAATCACGGCTGTGCAAAATAGTCCTAACAAACCTAAAGATTGTAGTCTTAGGGAAGTAAGAGTCGAATCCACAGGGAGGTAGATTTATCGTTTTATGTGAATTTTATGTCAAATCAAGTAATAACAAGGAGTTTGTGAATTAAACTAGTATTAAGAATGCAAAAACTAGTAAAGCAACTAAAGTTGGAGTTTTTATCAAATTGGGAAAACACTTAGTCAAACAGAGATCCACATTCGTATGACAAGTTGATCATCGAT